>QGSO01000158.1:2335668-2668384 GCA_011037825.1 Carya cathayensis | reverse complement strand
GTGATGTATGTACTTAGTTGTATGCTTTTGTAGATCTTGATTTACTTGTAAATTGTGAATTTATTTTTCTGAGAGGTTGATGTCAGTATGGATCATGAAGATTTTTATGAAATGAATTTGATTGTGATAATCATGATGCTGGTTTTGTGACTGTTGATGCATGAGATTGGTAAATGTTAAGAAGTTAATTAGATATCCCTTACAATCCCTGTGTCCTTGAATGAGGACTGCACATCTTTTTCATCAATAAAACTTATTGTCTAAAAATGTTAATTATATAAACAAAGTGACATTACATTGTTAGGTGTGACCCAATTTTATTGTAGTATGATAAATCAGTTGTTTTTTTTTATTGTTATACTTAATATAGAATACGATTCTGACCCCTTCACTTGTAATCATATGTTGCTGAATATGCTTATTAAGGTGTAGTTGATTCAAGCAAATTTTTTTAATGTAAATCTTCTTAATTTGGGAGTTGAAGTTGTTCTTTTGGACCACCTTAATCATGTGTCATAGTTGATTATGCTGTTACTGCCCATAAAGATGATAATGTGCTTTTGATATGACCAATAGACCTGTTTTACTTGCCAAACATCCTGCCTTGGAGATCCATTCGCTTGCTTCTCGGATTTTAAAGTGGCCTTTTAGTAATTGAATGGGACTATATAATATGAGCTTTTTGGGCAGCTTTGAACCCAGGTCTTGAACATCTAATTAGGTGGGTTTCTTTTCTGTACGTGGGCTATGCCTAACACATTATGTGGATTAATCATGAGGTTTATATAGCAGACTTACTGCTTATTTTTAATTTTCCTGATATTATCTTAAGTTTATGGGCGTTGCTGGGCGTTGCTGGGCGTTGCAGTTGCCTGATAATTGTTATGTGTAGGTTGACGGATTTCTTATGTTGAAGCATTATTCTTGTTCTCAATACTTAGTTCAACAATCGTGATGGGCAAAGAGGAAGAAGGAAGGCCACCCAGGCCTTCTACGTCGATTTCTACGACCCATGTAGGATACACACAAATCTGATTGTTTCTATTGTGTTGTCATAGATTTTCCTTTAGCATTTAATTAATCCATTAATAAATATTTGTATATTATAGGGATATTATGGTACTGTAAATCCATATAACCCGCCACAACAGATGATGCCTCTAAATACATTTCCAATTCCATATCCATTTGCTTGGGGTAGCCAAGTAAAGTTATTTCTCTATCCCTATATTTATATATATATATATATAAATTTGTTAAATATCGTGGGTTTCAATTAATCTAACATAGTGGGTGGGTAACTGCAGTATGTTCCAATGCGACCCTTTGGACCAACCAATACATCCCCGATGGCGAGTAATCCGGATGAGTTGAGACTTATAGGAGAAGATACAACGAAGGTTAAAATCACTTCATTCTGTTATTTATTTAATTTTGTAATTATTTAAATTATTCTTGTTTAGTGTTTGTGTGGGTTTGAGCTATTCTAACACAAGTGGGTGGGTAAGTACAGTATGTGGCAATGGCACCCTTGGCAATGGCACCCTTTGGACCTATGTTGCCATCACCTGTTTCTAATGCCAACCTGGAGGAGTTGACACGAGGTGAAGATACACCCCAGGTAGTTCACTTAGTTCTCTTCTTGTTTTATATTTTAAAAAATCTCGTTTGTTTATGTCATCTGTGGGTTTTAGCTATTCTAACAAAAAAAGTGCGGTATTTTCTGTAGTATGTGGCAATACCACCATTGGCAATGCCACCCTTTCGACCGCCGTTGTCATCCCCTCCGTTGAGTAATCCAGAGGAGTTTCGAGAAGGTGAAGATAGAACGCAGGTACTTAACTTTATTTTTTGTAATTAATTATTTATTTAAATTAAATAAATGATGGTAGTGAGTGCGTGGGTTTGAGTTATTCTAACACTGTGCGAGTTTATGGGTAATTCCAGTATGTGGCAATGGCACCCTTTGGTCGAACCACGATGAACCCTTCGTCGAGTAATCCGGATGAGTCCAGACAAGGTGAAGATATAACTCAGGTAGATCACTTCATGCTATTTTCAATTTTTTTATTGTACCTCCGTATTTTCCTTACTGAATAACACAGTAAGGAAAATACAGCATGAAGCACTACCACCATCCAGACCAAGTACCCCCTACTCACATTGCGCAAGTGAGAAGAAAGTTGGAGGTACACGTTTAAGCCGAATGAGTTAACATCCATGCCATTTTCTATGTTATATATTATGCCCAGCTAACCATATATTATCCTTTTCAGAAACTGAACCCGACATAAATATCTCGCCAGATGCGGAGGGGATGAATGAACTATCAGATGATGATGATAAAGTTGACCCTCCAACAGCTAGTATGAAATTTGCATCTGATAAAGAGGTTTTACTCTATTACAAACGATATGCTAAACAAGAGGGTTTTGGTGTTATTATAAAGAGGACAAAGAGAGATCTTGATGGGAATGCGAAGTATGTGACAATTGGTTGTGCACGTGGTGGAAGGTATTATCCTAGCTACAGTAATTTATCAAAGCCACGACCAACGACAAAAACGGACTGTAAGGCGAAGGTGAATGCTCGGTTTGTGAATGGGGAATGGGTGTTGACGAGTGTTGATCTGGTCCACAATCATAGTACTGTTAGCCCACAGAAGTCTAGATTTTTTAGATCTCACAAAGATTTAGATGAATACAGTCAGAGGATGCTCGACTTGAATGATAGAGCGGGTATTCGGATGAATAAAAATTTCCAAGCACTTGTGACTGAAGCGGGGGGGTTTGAGAATTTAGATTTCCAGGAGAAAGATTGTCGAAATTTTATTGACAAAGCCAGACATTTAAGAATGGGTAAAGGAGGTGGTGAAGCACTGAATGACTACTTTAAGAGAATGAGGAAAATGAATGATGGATTTGTGTCAGTCATGGATGTGGACGATGAATTTAGAGTGAGGAATGTATTTTGGGCTGACGCACGAAGTCGAGCCGCGTACGAGTATTTTGGAGATGTTATCACGTTCGATACAACGTACCTAACAAATAGGTACGGAATGCCGTTTGCTTCCTTCGTCGGTGTCAACCATCATGGCCAGTCCATACTCTTAGGGGCATGTTTGATTTCAAGTGAGGATACAAGTACGTTCGTATGGTTGTTTGAAGCATGGTTAGAATGCATGAATGGACGGCCACCCAACGCCATCATAACAGACCAAGACCGTGCAATGAAGAATGCCATTGGTATTGTATTCCCGCAAACAAGGCATAGATATTGTCTCTGGCATATAATGCGGAAATTGCCAGAGAAATTGGGATCCCACTCGGAATACGACTCAGGGTTGAAGGCTGCGATTCAGAATGCAGTCTATGATACACAGACTTGTGAAGAATTTGATGAGAAGTGGGTGCAGCTAATTCATAAGTATGACCTGATGAACAATGCATGGTTGCTCCAAAATACTCGTACGCGGCTCGACTTCGTGCGTCAGCCCAAAATACATTCCTCACTCTAAATTCATCGTCCACATCCATGACTGACACAAATCCATCATTCATTTTCCTCATTCTCTTAAAGTAGTCATTCAGTGCTTCACCACCTCCTTTACCCATTCTTAAATGTCTGGCTTTGTCAATAAAATTCCGACAATCTTTCTCCTGGAAATCTAAATTCTCAAACCCCCCCGCTTCAGTCACAAGTGCTTGGAAATTTTTATTCATCCGAATACCCGCTCTGTCATTCAAGTCGAGCATCCTCTGACTGTATTCATCTAAATCTTTGTGAGATCTAAAAAATCTAGACTTCTGTGGGCTAACAGTACTATGATTGTGGACCAGATCAACACTCGTCAACACCCATTCCCCATTCACAAACCGAGCATTCACCTTCGCCTTACAGTCCGTTTTTGTCGTTGGTCGTGGCTTTGATAAATTACTGTAGCTAGGATAATACCTTCCACCACGTGCACAACCAATTGTCACATACTTCGCATTCCCATCAAGATCTCTCTTTGTCCTCTTTATAATAACACCAAAACCCTCTTGTTTGGCATATCGTTTGTAATAGAGTAAAACCTCTTTATCAGATGCAAATTTCATACTAGCTGTTGGAGGGTCAACTTTATCATCATCATCTGATAGTTCATTCATCCCCTCCGCATCTGGCGAGATATTTATGTCGGGTTTAGTTTCTAAAAAGGATAATATATGGTTAGCTGGGCATAATATATAACATTATATGGCGTGGATGTTAACTCCTTCGGCTTAAACGTGTACCTCCAACTTTCTTTTCACTTGCGCAATGTGAGTAGGGGGTAGTTGGTTCGGATGGTGGCAGTGCTGAATGCTGTATTTTCCTTACTGTGTTATTCAGTAAGGAAAATACGGAGGTACAATAAAAAACCAAGAAAATAGCATGAAGTTTTCTACCTAAGTTGTATCTTCACCTCGTCTAGACTCATCCGGATTACTCGACGAAGGGTTCATCGTGGTTCGACCAAAGGGTGCCTTTGCCACATATTGGAGTTACCCACAAACTCGCACAGTGTTAGAATAACTCAAACCCATGCACGCACTACCATGATTTATTTAATTTAAATAAATAATTAAATACAAAGAATAAAGTGAACTACCTGCGTTCTATCTTCACCTTGTCGAAACTCTTCCGGATTACTCAATGGAGAGGATGACAACGGAGGTCCAAAGGGTGGCATTGCCAAAGGTGGTATTGGCACATACTGCAAAAAATACCACACTTCTTTGTTAGAATAGCTCAAACCCACAGATGACATAAACAAACAAAATTTTATAAAATATAAAAAAAGAAGAGAACTAAGTGAACTACCTGCGGTGTATCTTCACCTCGTGTCAACTCCTCCGGACTGGCATTAGAAACAGGGGATGGCAACAGAGGTCCAAAGGGTGGCATTGCCAAGGGTGCCATTGCCACATACTGTAGTTACCCAACCACTTGTGTTAGAATAGCTCAAACCCAAACACACACTAAACAAGAATAATTTAAATAATTACAAAATTAAATAAAGAACAGAATGAAGTGATTTTAACCTTTGTTGTATCTTCACCTCGTCTCAACTCATCCGGATTACTCGCCATCGGGGATGGCTGGTTGGTCCAAAGGGTCGCATTGGCACATACTGCAGTTNGTCGAGCCGCGTACGAGTATTTTGGAGATGTTATCACGTTCGATACAACGTACCTAACAAATAGGTACGGAATGCCGTTTGCTCCCTTCGTCGGTGTCAACCATCATGGCCAGTCCATACTCTTAGGGGCAGGTTTGATTTCAAGTGAGGATACAAGTACGTTCGTATGGTTGTTTGAAGCATGGTTAGAATGCATGAATGGACGGCCACCCAGCGCCATCATAACAGACCAAGACCGTGCAATGAAGAATGCCATTGGTATTGTATTCCCGCAAACAAGGCATAGATATTGTCTCTGGCATATAATGCGGAAATTGCCAGAGAAATTGGGATCCCACTTGGAATACGACTCAGGGTTGAAGGCTACGATTCAGAATGCAGTCTATGATACACAGACTTGTGAAGAATTTGATGAGAAGTGGGTGCAGCTAATTCATAAGTATGACCTGATGAACAATGCATGGTTGCAGGGGTTGTACACGGATAGGTCATTTTGGGTACCAGTTTATTTGAAAGGGGTATTTTGGGCTGGTATGAGCACTACCCAGCGGTCTGAAAGCATGAACGCCTTCTTCGACGGTTTTGTGCATTCCGGTACGACGTTAAAAGAATTTGTGGATCAATTTGACAATGCCTTGAGGAAGAAGGTGGAGACAGAGACGGCAGCTGATTTCCAGTCGTCCAACCAAACGATCCCATGTGTATCGTCTTTCAAAATTGAGAATCAGTTTCAATCATTGTACACAACTGCAAAATTTAAGGAGGTCCAATCCGAGGTTTGGGGGATGCTTTTATGTAACCCTTCGCTCGTAAGCACACAAGGTAGCATTTCCACTTTCAATGTTCTCGAAGAAATTTCCACGCCCGATGGACAATCTAAAATTGTGAAATACATAGTTTACTTAAATGAGGATGAATTCCAAGTACAATGCACTTGTGCCTTGTTTGAGATGCGGGGAATTATCTGTAGGCATGCATTTAAAGTCTGTCAACTTAAGTACATTCATCACGTGCCAAATAAATATGTGTTAGATCGATGGAGGAAAGACATAAAGAGATCTTACAGGCTGGTTAAGAGTAGCTATGATGATTGTCGGGTCAATCTAGATTCACGCCTGCATGACGTTGTTGTTAAAAGATGTGTAAGATTTGCCAAACGTGTACCATGGAATGATGAGTGGGTGAATGCATTCTTTCATATTTTGGAAGAGTTTGAGCAAAACAAAGTAGGATTAAAGCCTGAGTCGGGATCAAGGATATTGAACAAGAATGTGGATGCTGATAGACGTCAGAAAATATTAAGTCCACACGTTGTTCGGGGGAAAGGGAGACCCCCAACTCGAAGAAAAGTTCCAATGGTCGAGAAGGCTACAAGGAAGCGAAATAAGAAACAGGTAAGTAATAATCAGAAACTCTCATTTCGTTTTGGTATTTTCTTGATTATTGTACTCATTTGCCTAATATGTGTGTTATTTTATATTTTACAATTTAGACTTATAGGAGAATATTTGTGGAGGACTCACAAAACGTTGACCCTATATCAGTAGATGAAGTTGGTGGAAGAAAATCCGAGGTTCTTATCCCAACGGAAGGTAGTAATGTAACATAAGTAACACCTCCAGCCAGTGACCAGGTTTTCCAATTTTCCCACCTATGCAGTGTTATTTATACAATGTTTGCGTGATTAATGTATATGATTGTAACAAGTCTCATTGTAACCATCTTCAGGCTACGCCAAGCTTTCCCCATGGAAGTTAGCATAGATACTGACAGACTTTTGATTACTAGTTTCAGCTAACTTGCAGTCTATCATTTTTGCTACAAAAGGTAAGTTAAACAATCTTGGCGAGCGGGAAAAAGTAAGAGCAAGTTGATTATTGTATATATTTATTTTGGTTTACATCTGACCATTCTTCAGCAGAACTTGGGAGAATAATTTCTTGTTTTAATCTTCCTACTGATGATTTAATTGGGTTGGACGATTTTCTATTGGTGCATTTATTGTGGACAAATGCATTATTGTGCAAGAAAGCATATGTTGGGTGGGTAAGGAAATTAAACATAACTTCTTGCGTTATATTTTGGTTTTCATTGAATGCCTTTCTAATCCATACATTTCTGGCACATCCATGAAATGCCTTGGTGTTGGTAAAAAGCTGATTTCAACTCTTTGACAATTTTGTGGTTGTGCACATGCAGTTTTGTATTTTGGGGAGAGATGAGCATCATCATCTTCGCCTTNCAAGTAACACCTCCAGCCAGTGACCAGGTTTTCCAATTTTCCCACCTATGCAGTGTTATTTATACAATGTTTGCGTGATTAATGTATATGATTGTAACAAGTCTCATTGTAACCATCTTCAGGCTACGCCAAGCTTTCCCCATGGAAGTTAGCATAGATACTGACAGACTTTTGATTACTAGTTTCAGCTAACTTGCAGTCTATCATTTTTGCTACAAAAGGTAAGTTAAACAATCTTGGCGAGCGGGAAAAAGTAAGAGCAAGTTGATTATTGTATATATTTATTTTGGTTTACATCTGACCATTCTTCAGCAGAACTTGGGAGAATAATTTCTTGTTTTAATCTTCCTACTGATGATTTAATTGGGTTGGACGATTTTCTATTGGTGCATTTATTGTGGACAAATGCATTATTGTGCAAGAAAGCATATGTTGGGTGGGTAAGGAAATTAAACATAACTTCTTGCGTTATATTTTGGTTTTCATTGAATGCCTTTCTAATCCATACATTTCTGGCACATCCATGAAATGCCTTGGTGTTGGTAAAAAGCTGATTTCAAGTCTTTGACAATTTTGTGGTTGTGCACATGCAGTTTTGTATTTTGGGGAGAGATGAGCATCATCATCTTCGTCTTCTACCTAAGAGGGGATGAATTGTGGGGAGTGTAGCGAATATGATCACGGCGTCCGACAAATAATGACGTGAAACATAACATATTTATGAGACATATCTTATAGTTATCCCGAATTTAGAAGCTTGCGTTGGCATCCACTGTGCTTTCAAATCATATGGAACACATATATATTTGTTACACCTAAATATGTACCATGTTATTGTTGCTCAATTACATTTCCAAATGAATTATTACTAATTTGGATTTGTTGGTGATTTTGCAGTTGGAAATGACTAGGTTTTTGATCCGGATCGGATCAACTGTCTGCAAGAGTTGGGTGAATGTCTGAAACATCTCCAATTTCACACATGTATTTTGATAGGTGAAGATGGCTTTTGAGTGGGGAATTTGTATATCGGGCAGCTGTGAAAAGTTTGAAGCAAAAAAATTTTGAGTTATGTTGAAGAGAAAAAAAATACTCCATGTATATGGAGTGATAATAGGTTTTGTAAATAGAATGATGTATATGATGACACAATATATATTGAAAGGGAATGCATATATATTTTGATTAAATACAGTCTTATGGGCAGGTTGAAGGTGCGTGTGTCATGTGTGTGATGAGTGGGTTAAACTTGTATGTGAGATGTGGTAACAAGTTATGTAAGAAAAACAGGTGCCGTATAATGCAGTCTATACCCGCTTGTTTTCTTTCTATATATAGAATGTATTTTGGAACCCTGTTTTGCATTATTGTAAGCATATAACACAAAATCTGCAAGTAATTGTTGATGGGAAGTTGTGAATTCTGTAAGTGGCTGCCGAAATCTGGAAAGAATTTATTGGCAAAATTCTATAGTGGATGGAGTTGGGTGTGTGTCATGGTAAGGAATTTATTGCCGAAATCTCGTTCAAATTCTGCAATGCCAAAAAATACTGCAACTAATTATCCCTCAGCAAATCACAGGGCTTCAAATACTCCATTTCTAGAAAATTAGACAATGGGTAAGTACAGTATTATCTACTTGGATCCTGCATCACCAAAATTACAGTCTATAATAGATTTTGCTGAAAATATTACAATTGCCAAAGAAGGCAATGCCAAAATTCAATACACAATAACAGATGCAAATATGACTTAACATCCACATGAGTCCAGACAACTGTTCGGGTGGCATAGAGACTAGACCACTACATTTTCAGAACCAACCAAAAAATCTTACAATAGATACAATCCAAAACAAACACAAATAGGTACGTATCTTCCTATTCTCTACTATCCTTCTACGCAGGTCGTCTTCTTGTAAGTTAAGCATATTCTCTCTCTCTATTAGTTTGTCCGTCAGTTTTTGAGCTTCATATTCACGCAACAATAAAGCATCCTCCCTCATCCGAAGCTCATTTTCTCTTGTCTTGTTGGTAGTCTCACGTACTAATGATTGAAGTATATCTTCCCAAACGAAGAATTGACATCCGGTTTGTCCCTGTGAACAATTGAAGAAATTCAAGATACATGATAAATGAATTATTGTAAAATAATTCAAAAGATGACCAAGTCCACAAGGTAAAGTTAATTACCGTCTGATAATTTGGACAAGCATAAAATTTCCTATTCGGGTTGTTGTGGGTGCGGGAGATCTTTAATGGCGCTTTCAAACCACACCAACAACTGGGTGAGTCAATTTCAAGATCATTCACTACAGACGATGATGATTGACTCGATGCCATAGTTGATCTAGATTATGATTGACAAATTCCAAACTTTCAATGTAGGTGTACATGCATGTAACAAGAATGCTAACTATATTGTTACAGTTTGAAAATATGTATTTATGCAGAAAATACAGTATTACATGGGTGGGAATCAAAGCATGACATGGCNGGGTGGGAATGAAAGCATGACATGGCAACATATCTGAAGTCCATATAATCCAAAGTCATTGCAGTTTACCTAACAAATAATGGATAATAACTATGCTACTTGAGTCAATTCCCAAAAAACCATAGTTTACCTGCCCATTACTACATTGTCTACAAAAACTGTCCTCGTTTGGTAGTCTGACAAATTAATTAAGCCAAAGCTGAGACTAAGTGATATAGAATTGACTTTCTATATCTTACTCATTTTCATAAAGTTACATTTAGACGATGCTTCATACTTTATCAATAGAAATAGAAACATAATGCATTATAGTCTAGGGTGGCTGGGGCTAAGTATTAGTAAATTTTGAGTTTAGGGGACATGAAAAAAATATAAACCGGGAACATCTCCACTTCTAACCAATACAAAGGTAGAGAAAAAGTTCCCCGCAAGCACTATGCGACTGGAAAAGGTGTTCTCATCCACCTGAGATAACAAAAGGAAAAACATAAATAAATCATTCATATGTGAAAACGATGAGTTTAGTTGCTTGGCCTGCGTTACAGGGGTGTAAATTCACCCCCAGGTTTTCACCAAAGTAATAAAGATTTTAGTTGACAATCTCTACATCCATAAGAACATAATCAATCATTGTCTACAGGCCACAGCAAAGGAAACGATATTAGTGTTAGCCTATTCTAACAGGGTTCAGCATCTTATAACATCCACATATGCTGTTAAATGCAATGATCTGAAGTTCCAATCAGAAGTTCCAAACGAGTAACAGTGTTGTTGTCAAAACACAGTTCACAATGGTTTACCCCATTCATAGTGCCATGATCATAAACTAGTGAAAATCACAGCATAGTTGGAGCTGAGATGAACTATAGAAGCATCTGCTCATTATGCTCAAAAGCATTAAATACATCATATCCTGCGCTTAGACTGCTAAGAAGTGACCTACCAACATTGTTTAAGCGTAAAAATTTTAAACACTCGGGGTAGCATGGCCCTCAAGATGCTATTAATCAATTATCCAATAAATGAGATAACAGTGCCATGACTCTATGCAGGTATCACAGTCAATCATTACTTATCAATCATGCTTACTCTCAAGTTCAATCCATCAACATACCAGAAATTGAAAAACAAATTTAGGAATTATAAACAAGAGGAACATTAAAATGCACATAACCCATACAACAAATGGCTCCTGATTTCTTCAAATGCCAACTTCCCACTATTCTCAATTTGAAAAGGAAAAATCATTTGCTCGAAGACCTTCTCTCTTTGCTTGGAGATTTTAAAATTTTAACAAGCACTTGCTATGTGGTAATGGAAACCTGATGAAAACAAAAAGAAGCCAAAGAAGAATAGTTAGACATTCAGCATACCCATAATTGCCACCATTCAACCCTCGAAGGATTATTTTTTGTTAGTAGTAATAAAAGTTTCAATAAAAAGCAATAATGCATAATCCGTATACACATGATGTATACAATGATACCATCCCCCATCAAACTTGTAAGTAAATAAAATGCAATCCCCCCATAGACAAACAGTAGACATAACATAAAGTTTGGATAAAATTATACCCATGTCTGTATGAAACATTAGTTCTGACAAGCACATGCAGGAGAACAAACTTTAAATCAGGACCCAATTGCAACACCAAAGCACAGAATATTACTAAGGCAGAAACTTTTTTTATCTATATCAGGTATCAACCTCATTATTTGGGTCCTCCAGCAGCTACTTTAATCTAATAAATGGCATATCAGTAACATATGAAACATTAGTTCTGACAAGCACATGCAGGAGAACAAACTTCAAATCAGGATCCAATTGCAACACCAAAGCACAGAATATCACTAAGGCAGAAACTTTTTTTTCTCTATATTGGGTCCTCCAACAGCTACAATAATCTAATAAATGGGATATCAGTAACATAATATCAAGATAGTAAAATACAATACAAAATTATGAATAATCTCTCTATGATAGCTAATATAACCTTTTTTATTTCACTGATTCAGCCACAAACACCTTCTCTCTCTCTCTCGGATTTCTTTATATCCCCTCTACCAAAGGGGTAGATCTATATCTCGAACTTAACCTGATACAACATATGAACCCAAAACAACTTCAGACCCAAGACAAAAAATTGCTAAGTAGAAATGAAAGATTAAAGAATACTATTCGGTATACACTTAAAAAAAACTAACCTTTGAGGATGAATCTTGTAGCGGCTCAGGGCTGAAGGATAGAATGGCTGACAGTGAGAGAAGGGGTGAGAGAGATAACAAATGCAGAAACTCCACGAGCCAAAAATTGTATTAAAAAAAAACCTACATTTGAGGACGAATCTGTCCAGCGTCTAGGTTAGACTTCGAGTCACCAAGTTCGAGAGGGAAAAGAGCTTCGAGACTAAAGGAGCTGATTTCTAGGGTTTGGGTCTGAAGGGGCTGATTTCTCGGGACTGAAGGGGATTGTTGGCGTCGGGGTGAGAAAGAATGGGGCGTCGGGTCCGTTGGGGCTGCTTTCTTTGGGTTCGGGACTGGAATGGGGCGTCGGGACTCAAGGGGCTGATTTCTAGGGTTCTAGACTACTAAAGGGGTTGGGGTTTCTGGCGTCGGGCTGAGAAATAATGAAGCTTCGACGGTCCATAACCGTAGTCCTTCGTAATGGGTATGGGGGGCCGGAGGAAGCAACAACCACGGGAGGGTGTTCGGTGAGGTCGACTGGGTCTTCTCGAAGACTGAGAGGTCTGAAGAGGGAAACTGAGAGGTCTGAAGCGGGAGAAATCTGAGAGCTCGGGGGGTAATTCAATTTTGGAGCCGTTGTTAAATTAACCGTGACGTGTGAACCGAACCGGTTGGCCACGTCAGGAGTGTGGCGTGTGAAAAATAAAGCCGGAGGATGGATAGAGTTTTTGAAAACAAAATTAGTGGCAGTTTTCCAATAAATAGAAAATACATTAATGGTTTCGTTAAAACACCTACCTCTCATATTTTCATTTGTTTTGAAATGAAAACCTTTTTGTATGGAGCTGAAACGGTACTATATATAATCTACTCTCCTGGAGACTTTAATTGCCCTCACCTAATTAATGATCATATTTTTTTAACATATGTATATCTTGGAGCAAGTGGAGGGGATAGATATCCTTCCTCTTTCTGGTTTATTTATTTATTTATTATTATTATTATTATTATTATTATTATATTTTAAGTATTTGCAACTTTTTTCAGATTATTTTTGTAGTATAGTTTTATTCTAATTTCTAGGTTTTATTTTAATTTTTAAAGTCTTTCTTTATTTAATTTTGATTTTTTTTTTTAAAATAGACTTCAATTCATTCATAAAGGAAGTTACATCTGTGACTGATAAATACATGGAGAAAACTCTGATTACAAGCCAAACTACTCATATATTTGGGCTTCCCCGCACACAAATTTCTTTATAGCGGACATTGTCTGAAACATCAAATAAACTCTCTAGTAACAAGACCTTATTAGATGCGAGACTTTGTAAACAATAGATGTATCCATCTCGACTTGTTCGAGAAAACACATCCAAAACCCACCCTCCAAAAGAGGGGAGGGGGAAACCCTCATTCTCTAAAAGAGGAGAGGGACAAGCCTGCTATGAATAAATAGTCCAATAGTCTATTCTTATTTCTTTTACCTAAATATAATAGAAAAAACAACATTATAATAATAAACATTAAAACATTAAAATATTAAAACACTCATAATGACCCTCCAACAGGCTGCCAGTCGTGATGTACTTTTGTCCAGCCCACGGCACTTTCTTGCCACTATCTTTTGCCCATCAGTCTGTCCATGAGTGCCCGACAGACATCCACGTTCTCCTGTAAATTTGTCAAGCCATTTATAATGTTTCGGCTGACATGGAGGTAAATATGGTACCAGAATTATCCATTCTTGAGTTTGTTCAGCTTACTTCTTTTTGAACGTCTAATTTACAAACCAATCATGCTTTCTTGCGGTCACCTTTTGTCCAATGACAAGTCTTAAATATTACGACTCTACATCTACAGAAAATCACAACTAATTTCCAACCAAACTCAAATGGAGACAGTAGTCAATAAATATTGATAATTTCCTCCATACATTGGAGGTATATATAGGCGATGAAGCTCTACATAGTTTTGGCAATGGTCTTCAACACTTAAAATCTTGGAATACTTTTGAATGAAGTACTGTCACTACAACAAAAGAGGCCTTTGGCGGCGATTTTCATTTCGCCGCAAAAGATATTGCTGCAAATGGACTTTAATCACAACGTTTTTTCATTTTGCCATTAAATTCTGATGAAAAATTCATTATGTAATCTTTTGCAGTGACTTTATATTTATTGTGACAGTTTTTTATGGTCGCAATAAATGATATTTACTGTAGTAGCATATTCTCTTCGACAACAGAGAAAAATTGCCACGAAATTCGCATGTTGTGGCGACTTTTTCTTGTGGCCGAAAAAAAAGCGTAGCAAAGGGATTCGAATAACAAGTCTGATGACAACAGCAACTTGCGGCGACTTTTATGTTTTTACGGTGATAATTGTCCAGCGCTAATGTAGCAAAGAATCATGTTGTTGTGACAAATCTTCCGCCTCAAATAGCACTATAGGAGCCGCAAAAGGATTTCTAACTAATTTTCTACTCGAACGGAGAATAACAAGTACAAGATTTATTTGCGACTAACAAATTATTATTTACGGCGATAGTCACCAGATAAGACCTGCTTGCCCCACTTTTTTCTTCACCCCTTTTATCTCCTCCCCACAGCCCGATACTCCTCCTCTGTGTTGTGCCTAAAGCCGCCCAGAAATCACACCCACAATAGATAGAGACAATATTTAAGTGGTTCGGCAACTTGCCTACGTCCACTGAAGCGGAAATTCAATATTTTCAATATGTTTGTACAAAATTACAAACACTCATGAACAATCTCTCTATCTCTCAAATGGCACTCCGTTCTGGGTTTCCCCAGAGCCTAAATTTTGCCCCAAGCCCTCTGCCTCGATCTCTCACCGTAGTGAGGATGGTTTTCTTCTTCACAAATCATCTCTTTTTATAGGAGAGCTATGGGAGGACATCCACCCACTTGTGGAGGTGGGTAGGGTGGGTGGATGGTAGGTGAGGATGGGGTTGGTGGATGGTAGGTGAGGATGGGGTGGGTGGGTTGCAAACCCAAACCCATTTCATACTTGGGTGGTCTTGGTTCAACAATCACCCCCTCCACCCAAGTGTGTCATATTAGGATGCTTACAAACTGATTCATTCTTCAAATGAATGCACTCCTTCATTGGAATGCTTGTCAGCTATGAGAGATCCGCTATCAAATGCATCTTCAGGTACGTCTTCAAATGGATGTCCAGATGCCTCTCCAAATGCATCTTCAAATGCATCAGCATCGTCTACACCCACGGAGCTTGCAAGGGATTTTCTTCAGAGGAGATTTACAAGTGCTTTACTGCACAATCTCAACTCTCTAGGATTCTTCTTTTCGCTCGAGTCCATGAGTCCGCACTCATGTACACCTTGAGCAAACTGAGCTTCGCTCGAGCCACAGCCGAGCGAACAATCTACCTGGTTGCCTTTACAGCTTTCAAAACCAGGCTCCATAATCCTACAATCACACCAATCTCCAACTTGGAGACTGGTTCTCAACATGCCGAGCTCTATCTCCAGCATGATCCCTTATCATCTATGCAATTTTACAGCTCATGTCTTCAAGTTAGAAGACTAACTAAAGTGATGCATAACTTTAGTTCATCACGTACAATGCCCTTAATCAACACATCTATATAGGGCAACTCATCTCCCACTGCACTGGGAATCAATGGTCTCGCACGGACCTTGACACATATCAGAGAACCTGTTGCTGAGGTCTCCTTCTCTGATCTGGGTGACTGATCATCCTGCTGCTGTCTTCAGTCGATGTGCCCATCTTGTGTGCAGTCTTCGACTTGCATAATCTCCATTCTTGCAAGATTTTTCTTCATACCGTAGTTCACTACCTTCATTCAGCAGGATACAATTTAAGGTAGTAACCACCATGGAAGTCTGATCGTCTTGGCAGCCATGTGATTATCAACTCTAGGTGTAGATATCCCTGGAACATCTGACGTTTTGTTCCCATCTCTCACACCTTTGCTTCATGTCGTGGTCTAGGGAGATTTCTTCAGGTTTAGATGAGGAAAAGTAAAATTGAGCTCCTTTTACTTTTTCATCTAATTCACACGACCATTACCACAAGCCAAGACCAATGAATCATTCGTGACCTTCCACGACCTTCTGAGAAAACAAACCTGAATGACTGTTGTCTTCAAGCTGTCTTTAACAGCATTGTGCACTGCAAGAAATACAACGTCTTGTATTTCTTCAGTCACCATATTCACAACATCATTCTCAGTTTTCTCCTAATTTTAGCAGTCTCTTGTGGCCTGTCTTGCCACAAACTCGAGATCTTGCAGAATCTCTTCTGCGCACCTCCTCATCTAGGATAAGATCTCTTCAACTTCGTCTTCTTTGCAGAATTACTCATAGTCATTCTCATGACCTCCCAACTTTTTGACCGCAACGCCAAATACTATTGGGCAACAATAGTACCTTCTGCCTTTTCTGAAGTTGAACAATTTCTTCATCAGCACTTTGTTATTTGCAACTGGCTTTTCAAAGAAAGCCACACTGAGATCCGGTGCGGTTCTCCTCTTAATAACATTATGCTCCATGAATTGTATGACTGCCAAAACCTGCTGATATAACAAGTTAATTAGCATCGTCCAATGATTTGAAGTTTGCTCCATCAAACTTCACGATCCCAACTAGCTTAAATCAAGCCCAAGCGAACTGAGTCAGGCAATATTGGACTCCAACTGGCTAACATCAAGCCCAAACCAATGAGTCCATCACGACTCCAACTGGCTGCGATCAAGCCCACAGCAAATGAGTCCGTCACGACTCCAACTGGCTACGATCAAGCCCAAAACCGATCTGAAGTATGAACGGTCCAGATCATTAGTACTGATGGCGAATCTCAACATTCCCACTACACAGATGAGTCCAGAATGATCCAAATAGTTTGTCAGCACTATTTGATCATCGCAATTGAACTCCAACCGGCATAAATCATGCCCAAAATGATCTGCAACTCCTGGACAGTTCAGATCGACAGTTCCGATGGAGAATCTCAACATTCCCACCACACAGATGAGTCCAGAATGATCCAAATAGTTTGCCAGCACTATTTGATCATTGCAATTAGACTCCAACTGGCGTAGATCTAGCCCAACATGATCTGCAACTCATCGACAGTTCAGATCGGCTGTACCGATGGTGAATCTCCACATTCCCATCGTACAGATGAGTCCAGAATGATCCAAATAGTTTGACAGCACTATTTGATCGTTGAAATCGGACTCTGAATGGCTTAGATCTAGCCCAACAAAAATCTGAAAAACGGACGGTCCAGATCATCTGGCGCGTGTAGTACACACGTTGCAGAGGGTGTCTGGCGCGCGTGAGTATCATGCGCCAAGCCCCTCTAGGGCGCGTGGATGAGTGCCCCGCACACGTCTTCAACTTCTTGGGTAAACCAATTCCTCCACCTCATTCCTAATATTGTCTTGATGAATTTTTACCGTAGAAATGAATAGTACCTCACTAAATAAGTTCCAAGGAAAGATTGGAGGGTCACAATGGACACACTTAAAATTTCCAATCTCCTAAACAGAATCTCCTTAGACTATACGTATCCACACTACCACACCAAAATTCCACCCCACAAAAAGATCCTAATGGCTCTGATACGAATTGTTGTGCCTAAAGCCGCCCAGAAATCACACCCACAATAGATAGAGACAATATTTAAGTGGTTCGGCAACTTGCCTACGTCCACTGAAGCGAAAATTCAATATTTTCAATATGTTTGTACAAAATTACAAACACTCATAAACAATCTCTCTATCTCTCAAATGGCACTCCGTTCTGGGTTTCCCCAGAGCCTAAATTTTGCCCCAAGCCCTCTGCCTCGATCTCTCACCGTAGTGAGGATGGTTTTCTTCTTCACAAATCATCTCTTTTTATAGGAGAGCTATGGGAGGACATCCACCCACTTGTGGAGGTGGGTAGGGTGGGTGGATGGTAGGTGAGGATGGGGTGGGTGGGTTGCAAACCCAAACCCATTTCATACTTGGGTGGTCTTGGTTCAACACTCTGGTAGTTTACATAAAACTTATATGATAAATATGTTATGATATAATTATGAGAAACATGGTGGTCATGAAGTTTTACATCATTTCTAGGAGAACTTAACAATGGTGGTCAGGTCGTCTATTATAATGCTGTGTGATTGTCATAATATCCATTGTTTGGAAACTAAAAATTGATTGCCATAATATATAAGTTCCAGAGAATATATTAGCAGATGTTGTGAGGCAATTCTACTAAAATAGATGGGTATGGAAGTTTGTATTCACACAGCATTGTTAGCAAACCCAGAATTAAAATAGATGGGCCTTGTACCTGAATTTTTTTTCTCATTCCTCTGCACTTTGCTATTTGCAACTTTTTGGGTTGTAATATATCATTTTTTTTTTCGATAGCCATCAATTTCTTGTTTTGAAGTGCCAGAATTGATTTAAGTGCGAAGTTTGTTTTCATGGCTATTCCTTCCCCTGTTTTCATATTCATACATTGTCTTTGTTATGGGTTTGACAAAATTCCTGTAAGTGTGAAGTTTGTTGCTTTTGCAATTTGCTAGATGATTTACACGTTAGTGATAATAAGTTTCGGTAGTATTTGATCCAAAATAGTGAAAGTTTGTAGTCAATGATCCCTGTACAATTTTTGTAAATGCTTATACGTGTTCAATTGCTAACATGTTGACTTCACTTACCCCTTATTTATTGTCGTGCTGACTTTCTTCGCCCCTTATTTAGTGAAGGTATATACACACATGCACACTTATATTGCTTCTCGACATGCAAGTGCTGAATTTATGGGTAGCACTAAGGCTTGATGCTTATCTTTTGTGTAAAAGATACTTGTGTTCTTCACTTGATATATAGCCCTGTTATTAGATTAACATGATTAAACTTTGCCTACCCACAGAGGAATCTATGCGATCGTTGACCATGTTGATTCTAGGTTCTAGAAACGAAAGACGCAGCTGGTGGAAGGATGTCTGTGGATCATCTTCCAATGGTATTCTTCTAGCCCTCTTATCGTATTTACATGATTATTTAACTTTGTATCTTGGAGCTGTACTGGTAAAAATGGGTTATCTGGATGCATTCTTGGAACTAATTGATGAGACAGTACAATCCAGGGAAGGTTAGTCCTATTTTGTTTTCGAGGAGACACTACAATATTTATTGCTTTCTGTATTTTTTGGGAAAGGTTCTGGATGATATAAATATTCATATGTTTGAAATTTGTATAAATATCCACTGCTCACATAAGGTTGGATCAACCAACTCCAAACCTGTTCCATTGGCCCAATGTTGCCATGCCGGTGTAAATTAGATGAATCATAAAATTAGTGTACTCAATCTTCCATGGATTGATCCTTGAAAAAAGGGCCAAAAACACCTTGTCCAAGTTTATATAAATCAGAGAAATTTTTTGTTGCAACTTTAAGAGTACTTAGATTCATTATAAGTGATTCCATACTCTTCTCTATCTTCATGGGCATCCTCTGTTATAGAGTAAAAATAGCAGAGTTCATATAGTAGAAAACTTAGTTTCTTCATAGTTAGACTATTGTTAGAAACACGCTGTCTGCATGACCAAATCTAGGGTTGGATTTTGGCTTTTCCATTTTACTACTTTCTGTCCTTTTTTTCAGATTTTGATATTTTCCTCGCTTTAACAATTGATAGATTTCAATAATTTTGCTCACCTTTTCTTTATAATGAGTATTAGCAAGAACTTTCTGTGTTGGCTAGAGTGAGTAGTTACCATAAGTTTTTGGTTATTTGTGTGTCCTCTAATAATATTTCAATTATATTTACTCTTCTTTATTGTGAGTTGAGACTCATGTTACTGTTTCAGTTTTAAGGGCATGGATGTTTCAAAACTTTCTTCATCCGTAAGCTCTCTTAGTGCATAACATTTTGATATTTGTGCTCCAAGGTTAATAGATTATTGTTCAATTATCAGAGAGATATTCGGTGAATTTCACATATGTACATGGATTGATATACAAGGAGTTCTTACACGTTTGATTAATGTCAGGTATCCCAAAGATGCAGAGAAGCATTTACTTACAGTAAAAAGTGGATTGACTAGAACCAGGTACTTCCTTCTTCCATTATAGTGGATTGTTAATTGAAGGATTTAGAATATTTGAAAATTTTAATAATGACAAGTGCACGTGCCTCGTTATATTAAGTATTATATTTTTTTAGGTCTTATCTGTTTAGTGCAAATTTTTTGTTTAGTGCAATTCTTTTTTTATTGGTAAAGAGGCCTTTTCCGGCGAAAAATGTTCGGTGTGCAACTTCTTAAATTGATGATAGTCATGCTTCTTGAGGTATTGGACCCATGAGACAATTGTTAAACACATTTAAAATCGCCATGAAAGTGAGTTCGGTTAGCTGTGGGGATATTTTTCCAAACAACAAATTTTGAGAAAGGTCTAATTATTCTCGTTTTGTCAAGTTCTCCAAACAACATATTCCAAAGCTTTTCCTTTAAATCTATTGCATGAGAAATCAATGACTGTGAGTTTAATTACCTTGGATATTTCAACTTTATACCTTTGGTCTTTTGTGTAATCGAGTAGCTGATGGTGGAATACTCAATATCTTTTTTTTGCAGCAGATAATTTCATAGCATTCCACTGTTGGAAGTATCATGCGGGCAAATTTCGAGAGAAAGTTGTGAGAGAGATCCATGATATATATGTAAATTGAAGAATGTGCAATTGGTTTTGGATGAAATGCAACTCTCCCCGACCAAAAGGGAAATGTATAATTAATAGATCTGATTGTAACCAGCGATGATCCTTGCAACCTATTGTTTCTAAGGTCTAATATTTCTAAATTTGTACAGAGAACATATCGAGAATTTTCAAAACATGTGAAAAAGTTGAAAGAAAAAGAGGCTAATTTACTTGCATTAAATATCCATTTGGGTATTACGCCTCGAAGATTGTTATGTGATGGATCTAGCTTCACGAATTTGCCATGGTTTTCTGTTGAATCCACCCTAAGTGTGAACCCTCACACATGCACTGCTTTGTAGTTTGTTGTATTAGGCACCGTTTGGTGCATTAGGTGCAAGATTTCTGCAGCAATTTGCTGCATCGAATATGTAGAGTTAGGTTTCCTCTCCTATAAAAGGAGAGCTCATCTTGTGTAAAATGTGTGGGCATCAACAGAGAAGAAAGTGAGAGGGCAAGAACAGAGAGAAAAGAGAGGGCACGTGGGAGATTTTGAGAAGTGTTTGAAAATTTGTACAAACTCAGTAAAAGAGGCTCCAGTGGACGTAGGCAATTTGCTGAACCACTTAAATATCGTCTTGTGTGATTTTTGGACAGGTTTAGATCGCAACAATTGGTATCAGAGCCCTGGTTCGAGCTGTCTGAAAATTCAAGTTGTTCAAAATCAATTTTTGACAACTCCAGGGTGTTCCTCGCGTCGAGACGAATCCGTTGCCGCAAACGGAATCGAAAACGGAGGTCGGAAGAGCCTACACGCGCCCCTAGAAGCTCAGCGCGTGCATCTGCTGCAACTCACGCGCCCCACGCGCATCGGAGGTTGAAGATGAGTGAGCCACACGCGCCCCCACGCGCTCCAAAGGAGGAAGACGCATGACAAACACGTGCCAACGCTCCGCCACGCGCCCTACAGAAGCTCAGCACGTGTGTACCACGCGCCTCACGCGCACCCACGCTCCCAGCAGGTCCTTAGCGTGTGTATCCCACGCGCCCACTCGCCTCCACTCGCACTGCTGCCCGCGCGTGCATCTCACGTGCCAGACGATCAGGACTGTCCATTTTTCTAGATCCATTTCGGCTTGATCTAAGCCATTCGGAGTCCGATTTCAACAATTAAATAGTGCTTTCCTACTATTTGGATCGTTCCGGACTCATCCGTACGGTTAGAATTTTGAAATTTTGAGTCTAAATTTTCTAAATTCAAATGGAAGGATCTGGAAGAGATAAACTGGAAAAGGTGTTGTCATCCGCCTGAGATGACAAAAGGAAAAACATAAATAAATCATTCATATGTGAAAACGATGAACTTTAGTTGCTTGGCCTGCGTTACATTGGTGTAAATTCACCCCCTGGTTTTCACCACACTAATAAAGATTTTAGTTGACAATCTCTACATCCATAAGAACATAATCAATCATTGTCTACAAGCTACAGCAAAGGAAACCATATTAGTGTTAGCCTATTCTAACAGGGTTCAGCATCTTATAACATCCACATATGCTGTTAAATGCAATGATCTGAAGTTCCAATCAGAAGTTCCAAACGAGTAACAGTGTTGTTGTCAAAACACAGTTCACAATGGTTTACCCCATTCATAGTGCCATGATCATAAACTAGTGAAAATCACAGCATAGTTGGAGCTGAGAAATACTATAGAAGCATCTCCTCATTATGCTCAAAAGCATTAAATACATCATATCCTGCGCTTAGACTGCTAAGAAGTGAACTACCAACATTGTACAATAATTGAGATAACAGTGCCATGACTCTACGCGGGTATCACAGTCAATCATTACTTATCAATCATGCTTACTCTCAAGTTCAATCCATCAACATACCAGAAATTGAAAAACAAATTTACGAATTATAAACAAGAGGAAGATTAAAATGCACATAACCCATACAACAAATGGCTCCTGATTTCTTCAAATGCCAACTTCCCACTATTCTCAATTTGAAAAATAAAAATCATTTGCTCGAAGACCTTCTCTCTTTGCTTGGAGATTTTAAAATTTTAACAACCACTTGCTATGTGGTAATGGAAACCTGATGAAAAAAAAAAGAAGCCAAAGAAGAATAGTTAGACATTCAGCATACCCACCATTGCCACCATTCAACCAGTTGAATGATTATTTTTTGTTAGTAGTTTTAAAAGTTTCAATAAACAGCAATAATGCATAATCCGTATACACATGATGTATACAATGATACCATCCCCCATCAAAACTTGTAATTAAATAAAATGCAATCCCCCCATAGACAAACAGTACGACATAACATAAAGTTTGGATAAAATTATACCCATGTCCGTATGAAACATTAGTTCTGACAAGCACATGCAGGAGAACAAACTTCAAATCAGGACCCAATTGCATACACCAAAGCACAAATATTACTAAGGCAGAAACTTTTTTATCATCTATATCAGGTATCAACCTCATTATTTGGGTCCTCCAGCATGCTACTTTAATCTAATAAATGGCATATCAGTAACATATGAAACATTAGTTCTGACAAGCACATGCAGGAGAACAAACTTCAAATCAGGATCCAATTCGCAACACCAAAGCACAGAATATCACTAAGGCAGAAACTTTTTTTTCTCTATATTGGGTCCTCCAACAGCTACAATAATCTAATAAATGGGATATCAGTAACATAATATCAAGACAGTAAAATACAATACAAAAATTATGAATAATCTCTCTATAATAGCTAATATAACCTTTTTTATTTCAGTGATTCAGCCACAAACACCTTCTCTCTCTCTCTCGGATTTCTTGATATCCCCTCTACCAAAGGGGTAGATCTATATCTCGAACTTAACCTGATACAACATATGAACCCAAAACAACTTCAGACCCAGAAATGAAAGATTCAAGAATACTATTCAGTGTACACTTCAAAAAAACTAACCTTTGAGGATGAATCTTGTAGCGGCTCGGGGCTGAAGGATAGAACGGCTGACAGTGACAGAAGAAGGGGTGAGAGAGATAACAAATGCAGAAACTCCACCAGCGAAAATTTGTATTAAAAAAAAAAACCTACCTTTGAGGACGAATCTGTCCACCGTCTACGTTAGACTTCGAGTCACCAACTTCGAGCGGGAGAAGAGATTCGACACTAAAGGGGCTGATTTCTAGGGTTTGGGTCTGAAGGGGCTGATTTCTCGGGACACAAGGGGATTGTTGGCATCAGGGTGAGAAAGAATGGGGCGTCGGGACTCAAGGGGCTGCTTTCTTTGGGTTCGGAATGGAATGGGGCATCAGGACTCAAGGGGTTGATTTCTAGGGTTCTAGACTACTAAAGGGGGTTGGGGTTTCTGGCGTTTGGCTGAGAATAATGAAGCTTCGAGGTGGTCCATAACCGTAGTCCTTCGTAATGGGTATGGGGGGCTGGAGGAAGCAACAACCACGTGAGGGTGTTCGGTGAGGTCGACTGGGTCTTCTTGAAGACTGAGAGGTCTGAAGAGGGAAACTTTGAGGTCTGAAGCGGGAGAAATCTGAGAGAGAATTCTGAGAGCTCGGGGGGTAATTCAATTTTGGAGCCGGTCGTTAAATTAACCGTGACGTGTGAACCGAACCGGTTGGCCACGTCAGGAGTGTGGCGTGTGAAAAATAAAGCCGGAGGATGGATAGAGTTTTTGAAAACAAAATTAGTGGCAGTTTTCCAATAAATAGAAAATACATTAATGGTTTCGTTAAAACACCTACCTCTCATATTTTCATTTGTTTTGAAATGAAAACCTTTTTGTATGGAGCTGAAACGGTACTATATATAATCTACTCTCCTGGAGACTTTAATTGCCCTCACCTAATTAATGATCATATTTTTTTAACATATGTATATCTTGGAGCAAGTGGAGGGGATAGATATCCTTCCTCTTTCTGGTTTATTTATTTATTTATTATTATTATTATTATTATTATTATTATATTTTAAGTATTTGCAACTTTTTTCAGATTATTTTTGTAGTATAGTTTTATTCTAATTTCTAGGTTTTATTTTAATTTTTAAAGTCTTTCTTTATTTAATTTTGATTTTTTTTTTTAAAATAGACTTCAATTCATTCATAAAGGAAGTTACATCTGTGACTGATAAATACATGGAGAAAACTCTGATTACAAGCCAAACTACTCATATATTTGGGCTTCCCCGCACACAAATTTCTTTATAGCGGACATTGTCTGAAACATCAAATAAACTCTCTAGTAACAAGACCTTATTAGATGCGAGACTTTGTAAACAATAGATGTATCCATCTCGACTTGTTCGAGAAAACACATCCAAAACCCACCCTCCAAAAGAGGGGAGGGGGAAACCCTCATTCTCTAAAAGAGGAGAGGGACAAGCCTGCTATGAATAAATAGTCCAATAGTCTATTCTTATTTCTTTTACCTAAATATAATAGAAAAAACAACATTATAATAATAAACATTAAAACATTAAAATATTAAAACACTCATAATGACCCTCCAACAGGCTGCCAGTCGTGATGTACTTTTGTCCAGCCCACGGCACTTTCTTGCCACTATCTTTTGCCCATCAGTCTGTCCATGAGTGCCCGACAGACATCCACGTTCTCCTGTAAATTTGTCAAGCCATTTATAATGTTTCGGCTGACATGGAGGTAAATATGGTACCAGAATTATCCATTCTTGAGTTTGTTCAGCTTACTTCTTTTTGAACGTCTAATTTACAAACCAATCATGCTTTCTTGCGGTCACCTTTTGTCCAATGACAAGTCTTAAATATTACGACTCTACATCTACAGAAAATCACAACTAATTTCCAACCAAACTCAAATGGAGACAGTAGTCAATAAATATTGATAATTTCCTCCATACATTGGAGGTATATATAGGCGATGAAGCTCTACATAGTTTTGGCAATGGTCTTCAACACTTAAAATCTTGGAATACTTTTGAATGAAGTACTGTCACTACAACAAAAGAGGCCTTTGGCGGCGATTTTCATTTCGCCGCAAAAGATATTGCTGCAAATGGACTTTAATCACAACGTTTTTTCATTTTGCCATTAAATTCTGATGAAAAATTCATTATGTAATCTTTTGCAGTGACTTTATATTTATTGTGACAGTTTTTTATGGTCGCAATAAATGATATTTACTGTAGTAGCATATTCTCTTCGACAACAGAGAAAAATTGCCACGAAATTCGCATGTTGTGGCGACTTTTTCTTGTGGCCGAAAAAAAAGCGTAGCAAAGGGATTCGAATAACAAGTCTGATGACAACAGCAACTTGCGGCGACTTTTATGTTTTTACGGTGATAATTGTCCAGCGCTAATGTAGCAAAGAATCATGTTGTTGTGACAAATCTTCCGCCTCAAATAGCACTATAGGAGCCGCAAAAGGATTTCTAACTAATTTTCTACTCGAACGGAGAATAACAAGTACAAGATTTATTTGCGACTAACAAATTATTATTTACGGCGATAGTCACCAGATAAGACCTGCTTGCCCCACTTTTTTCTTCACCCCTTTTATCTCCTCCCCACAGCCCGATACTCCTCCTCTGTGTTGTGCCTAAAGCCGCCCAGAAATCACACCCACAATAGATAGAGACAATATTTAAGTGGTTCGGCAACTTGCCTACGTCCACTGAAGCGGAAATTCAATATTTTCAATATGTTTGTACAAAATTACAAACACTCATGAACAATCTCTCTATCTCTCAAATGGCACTCCGTTCTGGGTTTCCCCAGAGCCTAAATTTTGCCCCAAGCCCTCTGCCTCGATCTCTCACCGTAGTGAGGATGGTTTTCTTCTTCACAAATCATCTCTTTTTATAGGAGAGCTATGGGAGGACATCCACCCACTTGTGGAGGTGGGTAGGGTGGGTGGATGGTAGGTGAGGATGGGGTTGGTGGATGGTAGGTGAGGATGGGGTGGGTGGGTTGCAAACCCAAACCCATTTCATACTTGGGTGGTCTTGGTTCAACAATCACCCCCTCCACCCAAGTGTGTCATATTAGGATGTTTACAAACTGATTCATTATTCAAATGAATGCACTCCTTCATTCGAATGCTTGTCAGCTATGAGAGATCCGCTATCAAATGCATCTTCAGGTACGTCTTCAAATGGATGTCCATATGCCTCTCCAAATGCATTTTCAAATGCATTAGCATCGTCTACACCCACGGAGCTTGCAAGGGATTTTCTTCAGAGAAGATTTACAAGTGCTTTACCGCACAATCTCAACTCTCTAGGATTCTTCTTTTCGCTCGAGTCCATGAGTCCGCACTCATGTACACCTTGAGCAAACTGAGCTTCGCTCGAGCCACAGCCGAGCGAACAATCTACCTGGTTGCCTTTACAGCTTTCAAAACCAAGCTCCATAATCCTACAATACACCAATCTCCAACTTGGAGACTGGTTCTCAACATGCCAAGCTCTATCTCTAGCACGATCCCTTATTATCTATGCAATTTTACAGCTCATGTCTTCAAGTTAGAAGACTAACTAAAGTGATGCATAACTTTAGTTCATCACGTACAATGCCCTTAATCAACACATCTATATAGGGCAACTCATCTCCCACTGCACTGGGAATCAATGGTTTCGCACGGACCTTGACACATATCAGAGAACCTATTGCTGAGGTCTCCTTCTCTGATCTGGGTGACTGATCATCCTGCTGCTGTCTTCAATCGATGTGCCCATCTTGTGTGCAGTTTTCGACTTGCATAATCTCCATTCTTGCAAGATTTTTCTTCATACCGTAGTTCACTACCTTCATTCAGCATGATACAATTTAAGGTAGTAACCACCATGGAAGTCTGATCGTTTTGGCAGCCATGTGATTATCAACTCTAGGTGTAGATATCCCTGGAACATCTGACGTTTTGTTCCCATCTCTCACACCTTTGCTTCATGTCGTGTTCTAGGGAGATTTCTTCAGGTTTAGATGAGGAAAAGTAAAATTGAGCTCCTTTTACTTTTTCATCTAATTCACATGACCATTACCACAACCCAAGACCAATGAATCATTCGTGACCTTCCACGACCTTCTGAGAAAACAAACCTGAATGACTGTTGTCTTTAAGCTGTCTTTAACAGCATTGTGCACTACAAGAAATACAACATCTTGTATTTCTTCAGTCACCATATTCACAACATCATTCTCAGTTTTCTCCTAATTTTAGCAGTCTCTTGTGGCCTGTCTTGGCACAAACTCGAGATCATGCCAGAATCTCTTCTGCGCTCCTCCTCATCTAGGATAAGATCTCTTCAACTTCGTCTTCTTTGCAGAATTACTCATAGTCATTCTCATGACCTCCCAACTTTTTGACCGCAACGCCAAATACTATTGGGCAACAATAGTACCTTCTGCCTTTTCTGAAGTTGACCAATTTCTTCATCAGCACTTTGTTATTTGCAACTGGCTTTTCAAAGAAAGCCATACTGAGATCCGGTGTGGTTCTCCTCTTAATAACATTATGCTCCATGAATTGTATGACTGCCAAAACCTGCTGATATAACAAATTAATCAGCATCGTCCATGATTTGAAGTTTGCGCCATCAAACTTCACGATCCCAACTGGCTTAAATCAAGCCCAAGCGAACTGAGTCAGGCAATATTGGACTCCAACTGGCTGACATCAAGCCCAAACCAATGAGTCCATCACGACTCCAACTGGCTGCGATCAAGCCCACAGCAAATGAGTCCGTCATGACTCCAACTGGCTACGATCAAGTCCAAAACCGATATGAAATATGAACGGTCCAGATCATTAGTACTGATGGCGAATCTCAACATTCCCACTACACAGATGAGTCTAGAATGATCCAAATAGTTTGTCAGCACTATTTGATCATCGCAATTGAACTCCAACCGGCATAAATCATGCCCAAAATGATCTGCAACTCCTGGACAGTTCAGATCGACAGTTCCGATGGAGAATCTCAACATTCCCACCACACAGATGAGTCCAGAATGATCCAAATAGTTTGCCAGCACTATTTGATCATTGCAATTAGACTCCAACTGGCGTAGATCTAGCCCAACATGATCTGCAACTCATCGACAGTTCAGATCGGCTGTACCGATGGTGAATCTCCACATTCCCATCGTACAGATGAGTCCAGAATGATCCAAATAGTTTGACAGCACTATTTGATCGTTGAAATCGGACTCTGAATGGCTTAGATCTAGCCCAACAAAAATCTGAAAAACGGACGGTCCAGATCATCTGGCGCGTGTAGTACACACGTTGCAGAGGGTGTCTGGCGCGCGTGAGTATCATGCGCCAAGCCCCTCTAGGGCGCGTGGATGAGTGCCCCGCACACGTCTTCAACTTCTTGGGTAAACCAATTCCTCCACCTCATTCCTAATATTGTCTTGATGAATTTTTACCGTAGAAATGAATAGTACCTCACTAAATAAGTTCCAAGGAAAGATTGGAGGGTCACAATGGACACACTTAAAATTTCCAATCTCCTAAACAGAATCTCCTTAGACTATACGTATCCACACTACCACACCAAAATTCCACCCCACAAAAAGATCCTAATGGCTCTGATACGAATTGTTGTGCCTAAAGCCGCCCAGAAATCACACCCACAATAGATAGAGACAATATTTAAGTGGTTCGGCAACTTGCCTACGTCCACTGAAGCGAAAATTCAATATTTTCAATATGTTTGTACAAAATTACAAACACTCATAAACAATCTCTCTATCTCTCAAATGGCACTCCGTTCTGGGTTTCCCCAGAGCCTAAATTTTGCCCCAAGCCCTCTGCCTCGATCTCTCACCGTAGTGAGGATGGTTTTCTTCTTCACAAATCATCTCTTTTTATAGGAGAGCTATGGGAGGACATCCACCCACTTGTGGAGGTGGGTAGGGTGGGTGGATGGTAGGTGAGGATGGGGTGGGTGGGTTGCAAACCCAAACCCATTTCATACTTGGGTGGTCTTGGTTCAACACTCTGGTAGTTTACATAAAACTTATATGATAAATATGTTATGATATAATTATGAGAAACATGGTGGTCATGAAGTTTTACATCATTTCTAGGAGAACTTAACAATGGTGGTCAGGTCGTCTATTATAATGCTGTGTGATTGTCATAATATCCATTGTTTGGAAACTAAAAATTGATTGCCATAATATATAAGTTCCAGAGAATATATTAGCAGATGCTGTGAGGCAATTCTACTAAAATAGATGGGTATGGAAGTTTGTATTCACACAACATTGTTAGCAAATCCAGAATTAAAATAGATGGGCCTTGTACCTGAATTTTTTTCTCATTCCTCTGCACTTTGCTATTTTCAACTTTTTGGGTTGTAATGTATCGTATTTTTTTTCGATAGCCATCAATTTCTTGTTTTGAGGTGTCAGAATTGATTTAAGTGTGAAGTTTGTTTTCATGGCTATTCCTTCCCATGTTTTCATATTCATACATTGTCTTTGCTAAGGGTTTGACAAAATTCCTATAAGTGTGAAGTTTGTTGCTTTTGCAATTTGCTAGATGTTTTACACGTTAGTGATAATAAGTTTCGGTAGTATTTGATCCAAAATGGTGATAGTTTATAGTCAATGATCCCTGTACAATTTTTTTAAATGCTTATACGTGTTTAATTGCTAACATGTTGACTTCACTCACCCCTTATTTACTGTAGTGCTGACTTTCTTCGCCCCTTATTTAGTGAAGGTATATACACACATGCACACCTGTACTGCTTCTCGACATGCAAGTGCTGAATTTATGGGTAGCACTAAGGCTTGATGCCTATCTTTTGTGTAAAAGATACTTGTGTTCTTCACTTGATATATAGCCCTGTTATTAGATTAACATGATTAACTTTGCCTACCCACCGAGGAATCTATGCGATCGTTGACCATGTTGATTCTAGGTTCTGGAAACGAAAGACGCAGCTGGTGGAAGGATGTCTGTGGATCATCTTCCAATGGTATTCTTCTAGCCCTCTTATCGTATTTACATGATTATTTAACTTTGTATCTTGGAGCTGTACTGGTAAAAATGGGTTATCTGGATGCATTCTTGGAACTAATTGATGAGACAGTACAATCCAGGGAAGGTTAGTCCTATTTTGTTTTCGAGGAGACACTACAATATTTATTGCTTTCTGTATTTTTTGGGAAAGGTTCTGGATGATATAAATATTCATATGTTTGAAATTTGTATAAATATCCACTGCTCACATAAGGTTGGATCAACCAACTCCAAACCTGTTCCATTGGCCCAATGTTGCCATGCCGGTGTAAATTAGATGAATCATAAAATTAGTGTACTCAATCTTCCATGGATTGATCCTTGAAAAAAGGGCCAAAAACACCTTGTCCAAGTTTATATAAATCAGAGAAATTTTTTGTTGCAACTTTAAGAGTACTTAGATTCATTATAAGTGATTCCGTGCTCTTTTCTCTATCTTCATGGGCATCCTCTATTATAGAGTAAAAATAGCAGTGGTCATGATATAGTAGAAAGCTTAGTTTCTCCATGGTTAGACTATTATTAGAAACACACTGTCTGTATGACCAAATCTGGGGTTGGATTTTGGCTTTTCTGTTTTACTTTCCCTCCTTATTTTTAGATTGATATTTGCCTCCTTTTAACAATTGATAGATTTCACTAATTTTGCTCACCTTTTCTTTATAAGAGTATTAGCAAGAACTTTCTGTGCTGGCAAGAGGGAGTAGTTACCATAAGTTTTTGGTTATTTGTGTGTCTTCTAATAATATTTCAATTATATTTACTCTTCTTTATTGTGAGTTGAGACTCATGTTACTGTTTCAGTTTTAAGGGCATGGATGTTCCAAAACTTTCTTCATCCGTAAGCTCTCTTAGTGCATAACATTTTGCTGTTTGTGCTCCAAGGTTAATAGATTATTGTTCAATTATCAGAGAGATATTTGGTGAATTTCACATATGTACATGGATTGATATACAAGGAGTTCTTACACGTTTGATTAATGTCAGGTATCCCGAAGATGCAGAGAAGCATTTACTTACAGTAAAAAGTGGATTGACTAGAACCAGGTACTTCCTTCTTCCATTATAGTGGATTGTTAATTGAAGGATTTAGAATATTTGAAAATTTTAATAATGACAAGTGCACGTGCCTCGTTATATTAAGTATTATATTTTTTTAGGTCTTATCTGTTTAGTGCAAATTTTTTGTTTAGTGCAATTCTTTTTTTATTGGTAAAGAGGCCTTTTCCGGCGAAAAATGTTCGGTGTGCAACTTCTTAAATTGATGATAGTCATGCTTCTTGAGGTATTGGACCCATGAGACAATTGTTAAACACATTTAAAATCGCCATGAAAGTGAGTTCGGTTAGCTGTGGGGATATTTTTCCAAACAACAAATTTTGAGAAAGGTCTAATTATTCTCGTTTTGTCAAGTTCTCCAAACAACATATTCCAAAGCTTTTCCTTTAAATCTATTGCATGAGAAATCAATGACTGTGAGTTTAATTACCTTGGATATTTCAACTTTATACCTTTGGTCTTTTGTGTAATCGAGTAGCTGATGGTGGAATACTCAATATCTTTTTTTTGCAGCAGATAATTTCATAGCATTCCACTGTTGGAAGTATCATGCGGGCAAATTTCGAGAGAAAGTTGTGAGAGAGATCCATGATATATATGTAAATTGAAGAATGTGCAATTGGTTTTGGATGAAATGCAACTCTCCCCGACCAAAAGGGAAATGTATAATTAATAGATCTGATTGTAACCAGCGATGATCCTTGCAACCTATTGTTTCTAAGGTCTAATATTTCTAAATTTGTACAGAGAACATATCGAGAATTTTCAAAACATGTGAAAAAGTTGAAAGAAAAAGAGGCTAATTTACTTGCATTAAATATCCATTTGGGTATTACGCCTCGAAGATTGTTATGTGATGGATCTAGCTTCACGAATTTGCCATGGTTTTCTGTTGAATCCACCCTAAGTGTGAACCCTCACACATGCACTGCTTTGTAGTTTGTTGTATTAGGCACCGTTTGGTGCATTAGGTGCAAGATTTCTGCAGCAATTTGCTGCATCGAATATGTAGAGTTAGGTTTCCTCTCCTATAAAAGGAGAGCTCATCTTGTGTAAAATGTGTGGGCATCAACAGAGAAGAAAGTGAGAGGGCAAGAACAGAGAGAAAAGAGAGGGCACGTGGGAGATTTTGAGAAGTGTTTGAAAATTTGTACAAACTCAGTAAAAGAGGCTCCAGTGGACGTAGGCAATTTGCTGAACCACTTAAATATCGTCTTGTGTGATTTTTGGACAGGTTTAGATCGCAACAATTGGTATCAGAGCCCTGGTTCGAGCTGTCTGAAAATTCAAGTTGTTCAAAATCAATTTTTGACAACTCCAGGGTGTTCCTCGCGTCGAGACAAATCCGTTGCCGCAAACGGAATCGAAAACGGAGGTCGGAAGAGCCTACACGCGCCCCTAGAAGTTCAGCCCGTGCATCTGCTGCAACTCACGCTCCACACGCGCATCGGAGGTTGAAGATGAGTGAGCCACACGCGCCCCCACGCGCTCCAAAGGAGGAAGACGCATGACAAACACGTGCCAACGCTCCGCCACGCGCCCTACAGAAGCTCAGCACGTGTGTACCACGCGCCTCACGCGCACCCACGCTCCCAGCAGGTCCTTAGCGTGTGTATCCCACGCGCCCACTCGCCTCCACTCGCACTGCTGCCCGCGCGTGCATCTCACGTGCCAGACGATCAGGACTGTCCATTTTTCTAGATCCATTTCGGCTTGATCTAAGCCATTCGGAGTCCGATTTCAACAATTAAATAGTGCTTTTCTACTATTTGGATCGTTCCGGACTCATCCGTACGGTTAGAATTTTGAAATTTTGAGTCTAAATTTTCTAAATTCAAATGGAAGTATCTGGAAGAGATAGGAGCTCTGAAAATGCCAGTAGCTCAGAACGTCGGTCCACAGTGTCAAATGCAAAATTTGAAGTTGAAAAGTTCGATGGAACCAGCAACTTCAGCATGTGGCAGTGTGAGGTTATGGATGTGTTGATCCAACAGGAGTTGGATATTGCCTTGGAGGAGAAGCCAGATGAGATAACTGAGAAGGATTTGAGGAAGCTTAATACCCAAGCTTGCAGTACAATCCAGTTATGCCTTACCAAAGAGCAGAAGTATTTTGTCATGAGAGAGACAAATGCTAGGGAACTTTGGCAGAAATTGGAGGACAAGTTCATGAAGAAGAGCATTGAGAGCCGTCTGCACTTGAAGAAAAAGCTCTCCAGATTCCAATTTCGTGAAGGTATTTCTATGTCTGAGCATCTAAATAGTTACAACCAAATCCTTGCTGATTTATTAAACTTGGATGACGAAGATAAGGCTTTACTACTGTTAAATTCCTTGCCTCATATATATGAGCATTTAGTTACTACTCTATTGTATGGGAATGAAAAGATTAGTTTTGATGATGTATCCAGTTCTTTAATTAGCAATGAGTACCGCAGAAAAGATAAGCAGGTACAACAAGGTATATCAACTGAAGCGCTAACAGCAAGGGGGAGACCACAGTCAAGGAATCCCGGAAGGAGGAAAGGTTTTCATTCGAAAACCCGGGCCACATCACGTGGTTCATCAGTCGGCAGAAAACTCGCCAGAGACGAGTGTTCCTTTTGTCACAACAAAGGACACTGGAAGAAAGATTGTCCCAAGCTGAAGGGACAACAGCAGAATCAACCCACCACAGCCAATGTCGTGGACAGAGATGACGAGTCAGATTTTGCCTTGGCAAGTTCATCATCCATTTATCACTCCGATGAATGGATTATGGATTCCGGATGTACCTATCACATGTGTCCCAATCAGGACTGGTTTACTGACTTCACAAAAATTGATGGTGGAGCAGTACTTATGGGCAATGATGGCAGTATCAAGATGCTGACAGAAGTTCAGTACATTCCAGACTTGCGGAAGAATCTCATCTCACTGGGATCTTTGGATTCAAAGGGATTCAGAATCACCATTGAAGACGGAACTCTCAAAGTACTAATGGGAGTTCAGGTGGCAATGAAGGGTTTGAGGCGAGGAAACCTGTACTTCTTGCAAGGAAGTACTACTGATGGAAGAGCTTCTACATGCTGTGAGAAGCTAGATCAGATTGATGCTGACACCACCAGTCTTTGGCATATGCGTATGGGACACGCTGGAGAAAAAGCTTTGCAAACACTGGTGAAGCAAGGCTTACTTAAAGGTGCCAAGACTGGAAAACTGTCCTTCTGTGAGCACTGTGTATTAGGGAAGCAGAAGCGGATCAAGTTCGGAACCGCTGTACACAATACACAGGGAATTCTTGATTATGTACACTCCGATGTTTGGGGACCTACCCAAAATGCATCTTTGGGAGGTAAGCATTGGTTTGTAACCTTTGTAGATGATTATTCTTGTCATGTGTGGGTATATACGATGAAGCGTAAAGATGAAGTGCTGAAAATCTTCCTTGATTGGAAGAAAATGGTTGAAACTTAGACCGGCAGAAAGATCAAGTGGCTCAGATCTGATAATGGAGGTGAGTACACTTCAGATCCCTTCAAGGAAATATGCCGGAGAGAGGGTATTGTCAGACACTTCACGGTTCGAGGTACACCGCAGCAGAATGGTGTGGCAGAACGAATGAATCGTACTTTACTAGAGAAAGTGCGATGTATGTTGCTGGATGCTGGATTCAGTAAATAATTTTGGGTGGAAGCTATGACATATGCCTGCTACCTCATCAACCGACTACCCGCAGCTGCCTATGACGGGAAGACGCCCATTGAAATGTGGAGAGGTAAACATGCTACTGATTATGATTTTTTACACATTCTCGGATGTCCTGCTTACTATCATGCTAAAGAAAGTAAGCTTGATCCTAGAGCTAAGAAAGCAAAATTCTTAGGCTTCAGTACTGGTGTAAAAGGATATAAACTCTGGTGCATAGAGTCTAAAAAGGTAATAATCAGTAGAGATGTTACATTCAACGAATCTGAGATGCTTAAGTCACATAAGCATAAAGATTCCAATGATGGCAGCAATGATGGCGAAACATCAGATGATTCACAGACTGTGAAGTTTATTACTTCAATGAATTGGGGAAAGCATGGACAAGATGAAGTTGATAGTCCAGTCACAGTACCTCCATGTCAACCCGAGTCAATAGCAACACATAGACCGAGACGAGAGAAACGTGTACTGACACGTTATGCAGACTATGTGACATATGCATTACCAGTTGAAGGGGGTGAGATCCCAACCACTTACAGAGAAGCCATACAGTCCAGTGAACAAGTGGAATGGACAAAGGCTATGAATGAAGAGATGCAGTCTCTTCACCAGAATCAGACTTGGGAGCTTGTGCCACTTCCAAAAGGAAAGAAGACAATTGGCTGTAAGTGGATCTTCAATCAGAACGATGATCAAGCTGCTAAAAATGGAGTGCGATACAAAGCTAGGTTGGTAGCCAAGGGCTACGCTCAAACAGAGGGAATTGACTACAGTGAAGTGTTCTCTCCTGTTGTGAAACATTCATCCATTTGGATATTGCTAGCTTTGGTTGCACAATATGATCTTGAGTTAGCACAGCTTGATGTGAAGAGAGCTTTCTTACATGGTGATTTGGAAGAGGAGATTTATCTGTCTCAACCAGAAGGTTTCAAAGAAGCTGGAAAAGAAAATTGGGTATGCAGTCTAAAGAAGTCTCTCTATGGCTTGAAGCAGTCACCTCGGCAATGGTATAAACGGTTTGACCGTTTTATGATGGATCTAAAATACACTCGTTGCCAATATGATCACTGTGTATATTTCAAAAAACTTGCAAATGAATCTTTCATTTATTTGCTTTTATATGTAGATGATATGTTAATAGCATGTAAAAGCAAGGGGGAGATAGATCGTTTAAAAACTCAGTTAAGTCATGAGTTTGAAATAAAAGATCTAGGATAAGCACGGAAAATATTGGGGATGGAGATCAACAGAGATAAGGTGGAAGGTACAGTTCATCTTACTCAGAAGCAGTATCTGAAGAAAGTACTAAAACGCTTCAACATTGACTCGAAGACGAAGCCAGTGAGTACTCCTATGGCCCCATATTTCAAGCTCAGTGCATTACAATCTCCTAAAGATAATGAAGAGCGGGACTACATGAGGAATGTCCCATATGCAAGTGTTGTTGGAAGCTTAATGTATGCTATGGTGTGTACACGACTTGATATCTCCCAGGCTGTCAGCTTAGTTAGTCGCTATATGCATAATCCTGGAAAGGCTCATTGGCATGCGGCTAAGTGGATTCTACGGTACATTTTAGGGACCGTAGATATTGGTTTAAAGTTCTAGAAGAGTGAAGATAGTCTGGTAACTGGATATGTTGACTCAGACTATGCAGGTGATCTTGACAAACGCCGATCAACAACTGGATATGTGTTCACTATGGGTGGAGGACCAGTTAGTTGGCGATCAACTTTGCAGTCAACAATTGCACTATCATCCACTGAGGCTGAATACATGGCTGTAACAGAAGCCATGAAAGAAGCTATCTGGTTACAGGGATTGGTAACAGATTTGGGTTTTAAGCAGCAACAAGTTACCGTTCACTGTGTCAGTCAAAGTACAATTCATTTGGCAAAGAATCAAGTATATCATTCTCGAACAAAACACATAGATGTTCGATTTCACTTTGTACGTGAAATATTAGAAGAAGAGGACATCAAACTTCAGAAGATTGGCACTGAAGATAATCCAGCAGATATGTTGACGAAAGTCGTCACAGGGACCAAGTTCCAACATTGTTTGGACTTAATCAATATCATACACTGCTGAGCACCCTCAGGTGCATTGGAGCGCATTCAACAGCGGAAGTCTCTCATGTCAAAGAATGAGGAGCATTCATTTGAAGAATGAATCAGTTTGTAAGCAGCCTCATATGGCACACTTGGGTGGAGGGGGTGATTGTTGAATCCACCCTAAGTGTGAACCCTCACACATGCACCGCTTTGTAGTTTGTTGTATTAGGCACCGTTTGGTGCATTAGGTGCAAGATTTCTGCAGCAATTTGCTGCACCGAATATGTACAGTTAGGTTTCCTCTCCTATAAAAGGAGAGCTCCTCTTGTGTAAAATGTGTGGGCATCAACAGAGAAGAAAGTGAGAGGACAAGAACAGAGAGAAAAGAGAGGGTACGTGGGAGAGTTTGAGAAGTGTTTGTAAATTTGTACAAACTCAGTAAAAAAGGCTCCAGTGGACGTAGGCAATTTGCTGAACCACTTAAATATCATCTTGTGTGATTTTTGGACAGGTTTGGATCGCAACATTTTCTAAAAAATTCGGAAGCTTTGTTAAGTTGAGAGAACTTTAAAATAAAAATTTGTCAATGTTGTAGAGTGCTATTAGAACTGGCTTTGGTGAGGCATGACAAATCGCCAAATGAGTTTCTTGAGAGATCCAGATAAGTGAGTTGGGTAAGGATAAAGAGCGAGTTTGGGATGGATCCAGAAAAATTGCAATAATCAATCAATAGGACTAGACTTAAAGAATTAAGATTTCCAATTGAAGCATGTAGTTTAATAGAGAACTTGTTTGAACAATATTTTGACCTTAAACTAGAAGGTCAGATGTATGATCAATATTTTGACTCTAGTTCTGAGAACCCATACCACAATCGTGCTCTGTTTCAGGAGCATTGTGGTAGGGATAGCGAGATGGAGACATAGGCTTCAAAGTTGATCTATTGAAATTTTCTGTTACTTGGCATGCTTTTTGTTCTCTTATATTGTCTATTGTTCCTTTTCAATTGTTTTCGTATTCATTAATTTTATATGGGCAAAACGATAGGTAGATTGACCAAATAATCATGTAGCATTTCCCGCCCTTGGTCTAGAAATGACCTCATGGACTGTTTATCTGACCTTTCAACTCAACACCATGCCACTTAGATGCAGTTATTTCTGCTTTTTACTATGACGTTTTCTTAATATATTGTCTTGCACCATGCTAAACCAAATATGCCAGCAAAGAAATTAGTTCTTCTTCCAAAGAGAAGGTAATATGTTGGTTCTCAAGTATGACTGGCATCTTCTCTTGGGTTGGGTTATATGCTTCTTCTATATGATTGTGAATATGTCTTATGTATGTATTAGCTATAGCTACAAATGATGCTATACTCCTGTAGGGTGCAGTGCCAGTTGTGACTGTCATACCACTTAAAAAATTGGCCCACGATGTGCATGACCTGTTATGAGCCATTATCATGCAATCCAATGCTATTATATTTGTTTTCTTTTCTACTCTCTCCTTGTCTCTAAAGTCTAAATCCCCTTTGCTTTCCCTTGGGGGGTTGCCTTCATTGCATGTCTTCCAAACATATAGCATCTTGTCACTAATACAAAATCATAAGTTGTGGAAATCAGTAATCCCAAAGTGTAAAATGTGGAAAACCTTGGTATGCCCAATAGAACATGGGAAACCAGAGTAGGCTAATTTTTAATGAAATGATGCAACAATGTTACTACGAGGATTGTTGATGTGCCATTGTCTTATTTAGATATCAAAAGGCTCCATAGCCACCTTTTCCTGTATATATGTACATATAACATGTTATAAATCTTTCTCTTTCCTTTAAACTGGCCTTCGGTTTGTGCCAAGAAGAAACTTGTACAAGAGTATGATGATAATGATCTCTCTAATAGACTATCAGGCCTTAACTCAGTTGAGGAAACCAAGGTTTCTTCCCCCGGTGGATGTAATGATTGGGTTCAACTGAAGGGAAGTCCCGAGTCTCAGGTTGGTGGTGGCCAGCAAAAGGTCCCACATGAAGTCAGGTACATTTTGAAGGTCCCACATGAAATTAAAGAACGCAATTAAAACTATAAAAAACGATTCAAATGGGAGATAATAGGAAGTCAGAATTATCTGCAGAATGAACCATGGTTTTCAAAAACAGAGGAGGCCAGATAACATTGAAGATCTGTGCATGAGAACATTTTGATTTACAAATATCTCTTCACAAGGAATTATATACCTGACAGATCGAGTCCCTTAAATAAGACAAGTAACTGGCACCATATTGGGCATTCTTTGCTTCTTTGAGACCAAAAAGAATAAAAACGTTCATTGAAACTGAACTCATGGAATCCATATGTGCCCATGCCTGCATTCTTTCTTTTTAATCCTAAATGCATGATCATCTTTTTGCAACCTTAACCACGTTGCTTCTGTTATCCCGCTAGGAGCATATACATTGATTAGATTAGAAAGCTCGACAACCTTAAATATTTCAGGTACGCGAATGCATCTAAGTTTCAGTTTAGTGACTTGAGTATAGAGATAGAAGTAAACTCAGATATTGTGGTTGAAATGTGTTCATTTTTTTCCCTTTGAAAATCAGAAATACAGTATACTATGGTCGTGTTCTTCAATATTACAAATTACACAATATAAACTAATCTAGGTCCTATTATTATTATTTTTATTAATGGCAGGACCTATTCATAAATAAATAACATAAAAAAAATATAAATGCAGAGAGCCATCCTCATATTTCGTGATGCATGTGCTGTTGAGTATAGTGGAGTCTGGTCCAGATTTAGGGTTGTTCCGCCGTGAGAGAATAAATAGGCCATTTATACTCATATGGCCGTGTGTGTGCCTCAAGAACTCTGTGAAGAACAATATTTCACCCTCTCCATTGTATTGTGATCCCTCATATATATATAAATCATCTGCAGCTCCCGTGGACGTAGGCAATTTGCCGAACCACGTAAATCTTGTGTTGTGTGTGATTGTTTTCTCTTCCATTTCATATATATTTTTCACTTCATTGTCATAAGTTTTCGTAACAATTGGTATCAGAGCCATGGTTCGAATCTGAAGGAAGACGATGGCTGGAGATGAAGTGAAGGTATTGGGGATCGAGAAGTTCGACGGCATGGATTTTGGTTACTGGAGGATGCAAATAGAGGACTACCTCTATAGGAAGAAACTGCATCTTCCATTGTTGGGAAAACGACCGGAGAAGATGGATGAGGATGAATGGAAATTGTTGGATCGACAAGTTTTGGGGGTTATTCGACTAACCCTGTCGAGATCCGTTGCACACAACGTCATCAAGGAGAAGACGACGGCGGATCTCATGGCGGCTTTGTCAGGCATGTATGAAAAGCCGTCAGCGAATAACAAGGTACATTTAATGAAAAAGTTGTTCAACTTAAAGATGGCAGATGGTACGTTTGTTGCACAACATCTGAATGATTTTAATACTATCACAAATCAATTGTCGTCTGTTGAAATTGAATTTGATGATGAGATACGTGCACTGATATTATTGGTTTCATTGCCAAATAGTTGGGAAGCCATGAGAATGGCTGTTAGTAATTCTGCTGGTAAAAATAAGTTGAAATATGATGATATTCGCGATTTGATTTTGATTGAGGAGGTGCGTAGGAGAGATTCAGGCGAGACCTCGTGTTCGAGTTCAGCACTGAATATTGATTCTTGAGGGAGATCATATGACAGGAACTCGAATAGAGGAAGGTCAAAATCAAACCACAGAGACAAGAGCAAGTTAAGGCCTGGTCAGCAGGTTACTTGCTGGAATTGTAGCAAAGCTGGCCACATAAGGAAGAACTGCAAAAATCCTAGAAAAACCGAGAATGATAGTCCTAATGTTGTAACTGAAGAAGTACATGATGCATTATTGCTTGCAGTTCATAGTCCAGTTGATGATTGGATACTGGACTCAGGGGCTTCCTTCCATTCAACTTCCCACCGGGAGCTAATGCGAAATTATGTCGCAGGTGATTTTGGGAAGGTGTATCAGGCTGATGGAGAAGCTTTGAACGTGGTGGGGATGGGAGACATTGACATTGCACTCCCTAACAAGAACAAATGGATCTTGCAAAAGGTCAGACACATTCCTGAGTTGAAGAAGAACCTCATTTCTGTTGGGCAGCTGGATGAGTGTCGTCACTCAGTAGTGTTCTCAGATGGTACCTGGAAGGTCACAAAAGGGGCATTGGTACTGGCTCGGGGTAAGAAAACTGGTACACTATATATGACTACCGGTTTGATTAACACTATTGCTACTACCGTTGCAGAGAACACAACAGATTTGTGGCATTACAGGCTTGGCCATATGAGTCAAAAGGGTTTGAAAGAACTTCTATCTAGAGGCAAGCTACCAGAACTGAAGACAGTTGATCTCAGTATGTGTGAGAGTTGTATTATGGGGAAACAAAAGAAGGTCAGTTTCTTGAGAAGTGGGAGGACGCCTAAGACAAGAAAACTGGACTTAGTCCACACAGATGTGTGGGGACCTTCCCCAGTGGCATCTCTTGCAGGTTCTCATTACTATGTCACGTTCATTGATGATCATAGCAGGAAGGTATGGATTTATTTTTTGAAGCATAAATCCGACGTATTTAATGTGTTCAAAACCTGGAAGGCCATGGTAGAAACATAAACAGGCCTAAAACTGAATTGTTTAAGGTCTGACAATGGTGGTGAGTACATTGATGGTGGGTTCAAGGAGTATTGTGCAGCTCTGGGTGTCAGAATGGAGAAGACCATTCCTGGGACACCACAGCAAAATGGAGTTGCTGAACGTATGAACAGAACCATAAATGAGCGTGTTAGAAGCATAAGGCTGCACGCCAGACTACCACCCACTTTCTGGGCAGATGCAGCCAGCACTGCAGTCTACTTGATAAATAGAGGGCCATCAGTTCCATTAAATCATGAATTGCCTGAGGAGGTTTGGAGTGAGAAAGAGGCCAAATTTTCTCACCTTAAAAAATTTGGTTGTCTTTCTTATGTTCATATTGATTCTGATGCTCGAAATAAACTTGAGGCGAAGTCAAAGAAATGTTATTTCATTGGCTATGGAGACGAGGCATTTGGCTATCGTTTCTGGGATGATCAGGGTCGGAAGATCATAAGAAGCAGGAATGTAATTTTCAATGAGAAGACTATGTACAAGGACAAGTCTAGTACAGCTTCTGAAACAGCTCCTCAGGAGTCCGAGTTTGTAAGCTTGGATGACCTAGCAGAGGTCACAGTGCAGAGTAGAGATGTGAGTGGCGGGGAGAGTGGGTCCAGTGCACCCATTCCTATTATTCCGCAGTCAGCTTCAGAGCCGTCCACTCCTACAGTTGCAGTTCGACGGTCAGCTAGGACTAGACATCCTCCACAACGTTTCTCACCAACCTTGAACTACATTTTGTTGACAGATGGTGGAGAATCGCAGAGTTATGAAGAAAGCTTGCAAGATGAAAATTCTAGCAAGTGGGAACTGGCTATGAAAGGTGAGATGGATTCTCTGCTAGAGAATCAGACATGGGAGTTGACAGAACTTCCATCAGGGAAGAAGGCATTACACAACAAGTGGGTGTATCGGGTGAAAACTGAGCATGATGGCAGTAAGAGATACAAGGCTAGACTTGTTGTAAAAGGCTTTCAACAGAAGCAGGGTATTGATTACTCTGAGATTTTTTCTCCTGTAGTGAAGATCACAACTATCAGGATGGCACTGTCTATAGTTGCTACTGAAGATTTATTTCTTGAGCAGCTAGATGTGAAGACAGCATTTCTTCATGGAGATCTTGAAGAAGACATCTACATGCACCAACCTGAGGGGTTTGTAGTACAGGGAAAGGAAGGTTTAGTCTGTAGACTGAAGAAGAGTTTGTATGGCCTGAAACAAGCTCCTAGACAGTGGTACAAGAAATTTGACAACTTCATGTGCAGTGCAGGGTACATTAGATGTCAAGCAGATCACTGTTGTTATGTCAGGCATTTTGACAATTCATACATTACTCTACTGTTGTATGTGGATTACATGCTTATTGCAGGGGCTAGTATTGATGAGATCAATAATCTGAAGAAGCAGATGTCAGAGCACTTTGCAATGAAGGATTTGGGAGCTGCAAAGCAAATCCTTGGCATGAGAATTGTCAGAGATAGAGCCAGAGGTACGTTGAGGCTCTCACAGGCTGAGTATGTGAAAAAGGTACTCAGCAGGTTCAATATGGACAAGGCCAAACCAGTTGGCACACCCTTGGGAAGTCACTTCAGACTCAGCAAGAATCAGTCACCCGAGTCAGAGGAGGAACAAGACTACATGAGTAAGGTTCCTTATGCCTCAGCTATTGGTTCACTTATGTATGCTATGGTCTGCACAAGACCGGATATTGCCCATGCAGTGGGAGTTGTGAGTAGATACATGAGTAAACCAGGAAAAGAACATTGGGAAGCATGAAGTGGATTTTGAGGTATCTAAAGGGCTCCTCAGAAACGTGCTTGTGTTTCTCAGGAAAGAGTTTAGAGGTGCAGGGCTATGTTAATGCTGATTTAGCTGGTGATATTGATAGCAGAAAGAGTATCACAGGTTTTGTTTATACTCTTGGTGGTACTGCAGTGTCATGGGGTTCTAATCTGCAGAAAACAGTTTCTTTGTCTACTAAGAAGCTGAGTATGTTGCAGTAGTCAGAGGCTGCAAAGGAGATGATATGGCTACAGGGCTTCTTGGAGGAATTGGGTAAAAAGAATCAGAAAGGCACTCTCTATAGTGATAGTCAGAGTGCCATATTCCTTGCCAAGAATCCAGCATTTCATTCCAGGACAAAGCACATTCAAATCAGGTATCACTTCATACGATCATTGTTAGATGATGGACAGTTGTTACTTGAGAAAATTTGTGGTAGCAAGAACCCGGCTGATATGCTGACAAAGGGTGTCATACTTGAGAAACTGAAGTTGTGTGCAACTTCAGTTGGTCTTCTAGCATGAAGACAAAGGGCAGTGAGTTGCAGAAGTGGAGATTATCATGTTTGAGGAAGAAGACGATGCAGCGAGTGTTCCAGCCTTGATAAAGGGTTAGAATTGCATAATTAAGTTGTTTAAATGAGTGATTTATTTTATCAAATAAGGATTGAACACTTAATTATGCATCAAATTCTAATATTAAATGTCAAAATTGATGTCAATATTTTATACACATAAAGTTCTATATTTGCTTTTGAAAGAAATACATTTCTAATGCACATGCAGGAAATCCAAAGAGAAGCAAATCACTCACACATGCACTTAAACATGTAACTCACGGCTGGAACTTGGACAGCAGCAAAAACACATGCACATGCAGAAATTTGCAAACCAGAAATGCAGAAACCAGCAAACACACATGCAAAAATGCATAAACCAAACACATGCACATGCAGAAAAATAAGGAAGCGATGCACATGCAGAACCTGGAAACAGCAAGAACACTTATGCAGAAAAACAACACTTGCAGAAAGCAACTGACGTGGACAGCAACTCACGGATGCAACTCAGCACACAACAACGAGAACATGCAGAAATCAAAAGGGAAACTCAGCTGGAACTCACGGAAGAAACAACTTACACATGCAGCAAGAAATAGCACTTTAAACGCACATGCAGAAAAATAAAGCAAAAGCATCACTCGGATAGCAACAGCACATGCAGAAAAGGAAGATGCAGCACATGCACATGCAGGAAAATAAAGTGTAACACATGCACATGCAGAGGAGAGGAAAAGTTGGACAACACCTGCAGAAAGTCACTCACACAAAGCAGAACAGCAACTCACGGAAGATGAAACACATGCAGAAAGTTGCAAACATATGCAGGTCTCTCACGGCAGCTCACATGCAGAGAAAGCAAATGAAGAAAATCAACAATCACGGCTGGAAAGCAAGCTCACATGCAGAGAAAGCAAAGACTCTCACGGCAGCTCACACATGCATCAATCACGGATGGAAAATAAATCAACAAACACATGCAGGAAAATAGAAAATTAAAACTCAGCACAAAGTCAAAACACATGCAGCATCACTCACGGAAAACAACTCACACATGCTGACCCTATAAAAGAGAGTACCAGACCACATGAAAAAGGGAGGAGAGTTTTAGTTTAGATAGACTATTTTTTTTGCAGTTTACGTAGAGTAGAGTAGAGTAGTTTTTGAGTTTTTTTTTTTCCTTTCTTTCTGCTGTATTTCTTTCTTCCATTCAGCATCTTGACTTGCTCTTCATTTTATTATTCTCCTGCTTTACGTTTCTAAATTCCTTTCCATTTACATTCGGTTGAGAAGTTTATTTTTTTTTCTCGTTTTAGTTTATTTTACCTTTTGTTGTTTTTCCAGCTTTATTTCTTAGTATTTCTTTCAGCTTGTCTTATTTATTCTTCTATATTTATTTTCATACAGTAACTTAAAATGTTAAGATTTATTATTTTTATGCATTTTGCTAAGTTAGTAATGATAGGCTAGATTTTTAGCTTGGGATTCAATGAGTAACTCATGACTATTTTAAATTGGATTTTTCTTCAAGGTTATGAAATTTTGAATGATTAACTTGATATATTGTATTTCATTTTGCCTATAGGAAGGATTAAAGTTCTATGTTCTTGAACTTGATCAATCGTAGACTTAAAGGCACGATTGATGCTTGAACTTGTAACAAGATTTTGATGGCTTTCTTTCACTTTTACACTTGTTATAAAATCTGTCGAGTACCTTGACTACATTGAAAAGTGTGCTTATTGTCTTATTAACCGACCATGACTTCTAGGAATGGGATCGTGGTTGAGAGAAGATAAAATTAGAGGTAAAACCAATTTCAAAATAGAAATGAGTGAAAATTGCATCCCAAGTGTTTGTTTTATTGTTTCTTACAAGTTTAATCCATTTGCTACACACTTTCTCTAAGCCTCGTAGTTTTGGTAATTTTAAAAACTTAGATCCACATCCATTTTCATCTTCCATAATCGATACATCTTTTACACAAAGGAAATCTCACAAATGCTTTGATAACTCGTTGTCCCTGTGGAATACGATCCTGGACTTATCCTTGATACAACTTGACACTTCTACACTTGGAAGTACATTCGAAACCGAGTCAAGCCTCCAAGTGGGAGATTGTTGAGTATAGTGGAGTCAGACTGCCACTCGAGCGACGCCAGGCAGATTAGAACGCTCGAAGGCCGCTCGACAGTGAGCTCGAGCGATGTCTCCTGGAAGGGAAGTTCGCTCGAGCGAAGGCATTGGCCACTCGAGCGAAATCAGGCAGAGTCGAACGCTTGACGTGCGCTCGACAGTGCGCTCGAGCGATTGCGGAAGGGAAGTTCGCTCGACGCGCGCTCGACACGCCGCTCGAGCGAATGTTCTGTTTTTGCCCAGATTTAGGGTTTTTCCGCCATGAGAGTATAAATAGGCCATTTATACTCATATGGCCGTGTGTGTGCCTCAAGAACTCTGTGAAGAACAATATTTCACCCTCTCCATTGTATTGTGATCCCTCATATATATATATAAATCATCTGCAGCTCCAGTGGACGTAGGCAATTTGCCGAACCACGTAAATCTTGTTTTGTGTGTGATTGTTTTCTCTTCCATTTCATATATTTTTCACTTCATTATCATCAGTTTTCGTAACATGTGCAACTCTTACAATGATGGTTTTTGTCTCACATTTAAAAATTTCAGGATCTCTATCTGAGCCCGAATCTGATTCTGCATCAGATAGAAGTTCAAAGGGTTTGATTCTGTTAGTATTCACCTCGATTGGGGGAAGTCCTTCCTCACCACTAGATTCCAGCTCATCCTCTTCTTGCTGGGAGGTCTTCCCACGCAAACTTCCACTAGAATCCTCCAAATGTGTGGATTTGAAGATTTCGAGCCTGAGTTGAGGGAAGAACAATACTAGCATCGTAAAAATAGCAAACATGAAATGATTCAGAGAAGCTTGCTTGCTTCTGTTTCCCAATGAGAACAATGAAAAAATGAACTGCTACTGCTACTATCATTTAACTGATTCAGTTACATTAAGCTTTCACAATCCAATCACGTCACCCTCATGAGGTTTGCATAATTAATTGGTTAAACAAGTATAATTTTATCAGTTGCACTTGTTAACATGTGAAGATCAAAACTCACCATTTTGGAGATTTCTGAAGAGGGCGAACTTGTTCATAAAAGAGAACTTGGGACACCAGGCATGGACCTTGCTACCCAATTCCAGAGCCTTTTCCTTTCCACTCATGTCAACCACAACAAAAACTACCAGCACATTGAAAGAGCTACTCTATTTCGTTATTTAGTCCTTATAAGATGCTACAAGAATATCATAACAAAAAATAATAAATCATCTGAACGCTCTCCCACCCCTCCAACATCTTTTATACATTCAATCACTTTGGACCATCTTTAGCAACAAAAACAAATGGGAATTTGCTATATCTTATATTTTTTATACAAGAATGGATATGTGATATCTAATTACTCTTAATAGAAATAAAGTCTTGATTAATTTTTTAGAGCTCCTTGCCATCAATAATGGATGGTCAAAAGGCCCTGAACATACTTTTAAATAGAAAAATAAGGGTACAACCTAATGATCAATTGATGGGTTTGATGAGATTTATGCCTAGACATCCTGATTCGATTCCCCTAATTTCCTTAGATTACCAGCTACGTAGGTCGTGCATCTTGGGTTTAGTCCCAAGGGTGGTCCCGAATTAGGTGAATCCTGAACTCTTAAGTTCTACTCGGGAAGGCCCCCATGTAGGCTCCGGTTTGCCTCCAGAAGTTGGATGAAAATACAAAATTTAAGTCAAATTAATACTGAAACAAGTTCCGAACGATTTTTGAATGGCTTACCATTCTTGGTGATGGTAGAGAACCATGAAATAGGTTTTTGTAGTGCAAAATGAATCTGCAAGAAGTTGTATGATTAGTGGGCTATGGAACATTTTTTTTTTTTAGGCGAAGGAGGGCAGAACCTCCGAAACTTTATCGAAATCCTCACTTTTGGCACAGGAAACCATGGGTACAACATAAAACCAACTTATTATAATCCAATCAGTACAAAAAGCACCCTTCAAAACTCAAATAAAAAACCTGTACGAAGCTGTGGAAGTCCAAGTTTTTCAATTTTCAAATATCCTCTTAACAACTTCGGAATATCAACATAAACGGCCCAATGAGCCGACAATCTTCCGCACCTATTTTTGCAAGATAAGCCGCTGAAGAATTTCCTTCCCGATAAATATGTTGATACTTCCTATTCATCCCTCTCAACAAATCTTGAATATCTTCCAAAAAATCTTCCAAATACCATATTGAGCATCTCTTATCAATCAACCATTTTATAACCAACATAAAATCCATCTCAAAATCAAGATTACGGCAACCAAAGGATTTTTCAAGCCTCAAACCATACTACAATCCTAATAATCCTGCTTTATTATTCGTACCGTCACCAAAATAATTAGAGTAAGCAGCCAAAAAGTTTCCATGATGATCACGAAAGACGCCACCAGCTCCCATGACACCTAGGTTGCCACTACAACTTCCATCTATATTTAATTTTATTCAGCTAGCAGCTGGACGGTGCCAACGAACTAATATAGGCAGCTTTGAAGACACCAACTTGAACGGTACTACTAACATATTCAGGATCTCTTGATCTCTGCACGTGAACTCCTCCTTATCTTTCAGCTTCAGCGCCGATCAGCCAATATGATGTTTAACTCTTGCCCAGACCACCTGAAATTATTCACATAAATCTTCAATTCTAGCTTGACACCTTCTATTCCACAAACACCATAAGACAATACATGGTATGATACCAAATAGTGAGCCAACTTTTGTAGAATTTTTTGCTTTATGAAACCAACATTCCACTCGATCACGCCATCCCCTCCCTCGCATGGGTTGTAAACCCACGCAATTAATTAAAAGCTTTTTCCCAAATCATTGTGGCAAACTCCCCTTTTGCCAAAACATGATTTAAATCTTCATGCTCCCCAATGTCACAACAATTGCATTTGGAGACAATAGGAATTCCAATCTTGCGAACATCAAAACATTACCCTTTCTTCTCTTGGAATTAATTGAGTGGACCATTTCTTGAATCAGATTGATGTTGTAAAAAATACTTCTTCCAGGAAGGAAAACTCCTTGCTCGGGCAAAATCAATCTAGAGAAAATAGGAGTAAGTCTTTGAACAAGTATCTTAGAACAAACTTTGTATATAATCGAGCACAAACTGATTGGATGAAACTTATCTAAGCTTGTTGGGTTATCAACTTTAGGAATAAGCACCAAAGAGGATGCCGAATAAAATCGAGGGAATGACTTTCCACTAAAAAAATCACTAACAGCATCCATCACATCCACCTTCACAATATCCCAACAAGATCTAAAAAAATCCACTCCAAAACCATCTGGACTGGGGCTACCATCAATGGGAATAGAAAAAATCGCGTCCTTCACTTCCTCCATCGAAGGCACCTTGCAAATCATCACATTTTCTACCTCAACAATTGATGGCTCAACAATAAAAGACAAATTAGGAAGAGATGATGTAACAGCCCGCTAGAAATTCAATGGTGGAATTTCTATAGACATTAGAAATCTCATGAAAACCCCATAAGTTTTTACGAATCGGCTAATCGCATAAGTCTAGTATGTCAACATAATTAGTTTTATCACTCACTATGGTGCCAGAAATGTGATTTTATTTGTTTGAGGTAGTTAGAAGTGTCAGATTACGTTATAGTTTACGCCACTAGACTCAGTTGAATATTTAGGATTTTTCAGTACTAAGTTTATTATGCACTTTTTCGGAGTGAATAGTAACCTCGATAAGCGTACTAAGTGCAGTGGTTTCAAAATCACAGTGTGAAATGTCCAAATTAGGTTAGAGAAGTTTTATTTGGACACTTGGCAAGATCTTAACCACACATAGTGAATAGTATTAGATACTTGGCACAAAGAGAAACCATTAGATGGATTTGTGAAGGAAATCAATGTGTGAGATCATGCCACCTAAGCAAAACAGTTTTTTTTCATCTGATCAACCAAATTGAGTTAGATGAAGAGGGTTTCAACCCTAGTAAAACCCTAAATGGTTGGAATCCTTTTGAAACCCCAAAAACTTGGTTGAAACCGAATCCCTAAACGGTTTCCCCAAACCCTAAAGTTGGCATTCAAACCCTTTTTGATCCAATTTCTAGTATTGTGTTTAATCACTTGATTAAATCACTTTCACATGCTATTAATTTCTCAAATTCCTATTATGACATCTTTATCCAACATTTTAAACCTTAGAAATTTGATTGGGCCAAGAAAAATTGATTTGGGCTTGATAGCATCTCAAACCCTAACCAAACCCCCTTTAAACCCCAAATTGAAGCCCACTTGGTTGAGGCCCACTAAGGCCCACTAAAGCCCACGAATTTTGGCCACCTTGGCATAGCTTCTTGGAGAAATTTCCTCCCCCACTTGGCAGACCATTCATTGCATCAAGTTGCACTCAATAATATGGAGGAACCCACCCCATCAAGTCTCATGTCTCATAGCCTTTGTAGGTTGTCTTTTGCCCCCACTATCCTCTACATTATGTCACATGTCTACACCTCCACTCAATGATCATTAAGGTCCAAATATTCTCCCTACAGAAGTCTTGAGTCGTGCAAGACACACTTACTTCACTTTAATCATTTCTTCACCCCGTTCTTAGAGAGAAACCCAAAAGAGCTCTCTCGGGCAGATTTCTGGGTCTTTTTGCGTGGAGTTTTTCGACCCTTTGTAAGTATTTTCACACGATGACTCCTTCATAAAAGTTGTTCCTCTTTGAGTCTAGTTTCCGTAGATGTATTTTTCGTATCATTCCATGGTCATTTGGTCGGTCAAAAGTATTTTTAACCATGGAAAGGTCATTCTGGGCGTGAATCTGGAGAGTGTGTTATGTTTTGGAGTTTTTGACCAAGCTAATGGACATATCTTGGTCCGAAAATTTTATGGAGTGTTCTTAGAATGTGTTTAAGAGTTTTCATTGAGGTTTTGTTGCATGAATAAAGATTTTGATGATAGATTTTATTAGATCTAGAAACATGAAAACTGGAAGTGGCAAAACAGTTTTTATTTGGATAAAGTTTGAATATTTCGAGGTTTGATCTTACTCTAAAGGCTTTGATATTTTTATATGATGATCCTAAGTCTCTTATTTTCATGTTAGGATGTTATTTTGGAGATATTTAGTATTAGTTTCAAAGATATGATTTTTCTATGCAAGAGAATTTCGGTTAGGCCTAAGATTTGATGTTTTTAGGTTAGATCCATGTTTTATTGGGTTTTAGCCATGTGATTTTAATTTTGATGGTTGGATATTCTTTAGGACACGTTTTTAAACCATGTGATACTTTATTTCAAAGATCTCACCTTCTTAAGCCATTGATCAAGAGATTTATCAAAGCTAGTTAAGAAAAAGTTTCTGTTTTTGGACTAAGTGTAAAATCAAAAACTTCAAGTGTTATTTTTGTGATTTTGGTGACTTTAGTTTGATGATTTAAAGCATGGTTTATCTGAGGATGATGTTATGAATATGTTAGAAGTAAGATTTGATTTTTTGGAATTCTTGGAGATGTTTTGATTTAAGGACAAAGCTTGTGATTCAAGTGTTTTGATCTTTTTACAAAAAAGTTTGGTGTTGATTATTAGCTTTTTCTAAATGGATGTTTCAAGTATGGTTTTAAACTTAGGATTGGAAGATGTTTGTTGTAAAATTTTGGTTTAAGCATGAGTTTTGAAGTTGGAAGGAATTGTAACAAAAATCAAGAGAAATGGCCTATGGATGTTTCGGCCATAGTGTGTTTTCCATAGTGATGTTTTGTTTTAAATTTTTCTGAGTTGATATTTGAGTTTAGAACAAAATTTACATGAGGAATGTAAATTTTGGAATTTTTGGAGTTAGGATATGAAATCCTTAAGTTATGGGTAAAATGGTCGTTTTCCCACATGTAGAGGGTAAAATGATAATTTTACTCTAAGATAACTTGTTTCCATGTTTCTAATTGTTAGTAATTAAATTTCTAACTTTTAGAATGACCTTTTACAGTTTCTCGTATATCGCACTTTATTCTCGTAGAACGTGACAATCGAGGTAAGTTAGCCTCTAACTTACTATCAGTTTATTGTGTATGTGTGATGGGTAAGAGAACTACAATTTATGTATGTATGTTATCGTATATGCCATGTCATGCTATGTCATTACATGTTTATCTGCTACGTATGATTTAATCTCTCATGAATAATTATCTGTTACATAATCTTTTCTATCATACAATGATGTATGTTATAAGTATGCCATGTTAAGTATGCCATGAAATGTTATGATTAAATCATATTGTGTCATTTACAAGTATACGCCATGTTAGAAAAGTATATGATATTAATTAATATCTCATGCATTAAGAAAGATAAGACATGTTATGTTACGTATAATACGTGGGGCCACAACAACTGTGGAGTACGTATTATATTTTATGTTACGTGAATACGTGGGGCCACAACAACTGTGGAGTACGTATTATATTTAATGTTACGTATATACGTGGGGCCACAACAACTGTGGAGTACGTATTATATTTTTATGTTACGTGTATACGTGGGGCCACAACAACTGTGGAGTACGTATTATATTTTTATGTTACGTGTATACGTGGGGCCACAACAACTGTGGAGTACGTATTATTTTTTATGTTACGTGTATACGTGGGGCCACAACAACTGTGGAGTACGTATTATATTTTCTGTTACGTGTATACGTGGGGCCACAACAACTGTGGAGTACGTATTATATTTTATGTTACGTGTATTCATGGGGCCACAACAACTGTGGAGCATGAAGTATGGGGCCACAACAACTGTGGAGCATACACTACGTGAGACACAGCAATTGTGACACGTAGAATACGTGGGGCCACAACAACTGTGGAGTACGTATTAAGTCAAGTTTCAGATCAAGTGCATGATAAGTCAAGTTTCAGATCAAGTTCATGTTTTGTTATGTACACGTACATGTTATGTTCATGATCAAGTTATGTTCCAAGTTCATGTTCACATCATGTTAAGTTCACGTTTACAGTATGTCTCAAGTTCACGTTTATGTCATGATATGTTCAAGTTTATGTTATTTTCAAGTTCATATTTATGTTATGCATGTTTACGTTCATGCTACATTTCAAGTCCATGTTATGTTTTAAACTCAAGTTCATGTCATGTTAAGTCAAGTTCAGTTCACGTTTAAGTTCTGGTTATGTCATGTTATATGTCAAGTTATGCTATGCTTATGTACGACTTTACTTATGCATTTATGCTTTTACTGCCATGCATGCATCTTTAACCTGTGTGTGAGTTTTATGTTAACTTACTGAGATTTGTAATCAAATCTCACTGTGGTAGTCCCAACTACCATTCCCCCCGAATGGTAGATCTTGTTACAGGACCCAAAGAAGAATTGGAATCTGACCATCTGAATACGGTCATCTAGGCTACGGTGCGATGTTGATGATGGTATAGTATTTAACTTAGGTTAATGCTTGTACTTTTGGAGTTGTATCTCAAGTATTCTTTTGATCACAACCATTTTGGACTAGTGTAGTGATCACGGCTTTTTAGTATGTTTTTATGTATGAAATATGTTTCAAGTATTTGGGATATTTTTAGTTTGGTGCATAGTATTGCTAAAGAAAAAAAAAAAAAAATTATCCGCTGCGAATATTGCATAATGCTAGATGCATGTTAGGAACATTGCATCTTATATGTCATGAACGGGGGCAGGTAACCTTGTGTTGCATGTCTCGACGCTTCAAATGTCCGTTCAATCCCAAGCGGAATTTGGGGGCGTCACAGATGACCTTGGCTTTGATTTTAGAAAATCCTCAAGATATTCCATAGTCCCAACGTGAACAGCTTCAGGCAAAGCTAAAACATGTCCATCCGAAAGCTTCATATTAGCTATTTTCTTTGTTTTGGCAGATTTCATAGCACAAAAAAAAAGTAGCAGAAATTTCCCCCTAATTTATTCAACTAACTTTAGCCATTTGCCTCAGCCGAATTTTTTCTCTACACATCCACATATCCAGCTCAACTTTAGAAGTTAACAAATCAAGTTCTGTGTCTTCTGAAAAGGCCACCTGCAAATCCTGTTTGAGACCTTCAACTCTTTGTTCCAAAGCTTGAATATGACTATTTGTGTTACCAAATACATTTTTCTTCCATTCTCTTAAAGAAGTTTTTATACACTTTAATTTCCTTGCAAGCCGAATAGCCTCGAGTCCCCAGTTTCCACCTCCCACCCTTTCTTTATTAGCTCAAAAAAAGACTCATGTTCGATCCACACTTGTTGGAATTTAAAGGAAGGAAAACCATATAAGAATAACTTACTCAGCTGAAGCACCATCAGAGCATGATCAGAAGTAGTTCTAGGCAAATATTTCAAACGAACATCAGGCCAAAACAACAAAGCATTCGACGTCAACAAAGCACGATCTAATCTTGCCCAACTTCTCTCGTCTCCCATGTCCATTACACCATGAAAAACAGCTGCCAGAAAAATTAACATCCAAGAGGCCACACAAATCCATACAATCATTAAAATCTTGCATAGCATTCAAAGATCTAGGCCGGCCACCATGTCGTTCAGAATCATTCTGAATAATGTAAATGTCGCCCATCATGATCCACTTTCCTTGATGTAAATTCAAGCCAATCAAGTTCCCCCATAAAGTTTTACGATCCACCTGAGTACACCGTGCATATACAAATGTGAGAAAAATTTCCATCCCATTGAGCATCACACAAACCGAAATATTTTGATCATCAATGAAAACCACTCTCACTTGCCAACCTTGGTCCCCTAAAAGTCACAATTTCCCACCCCGCTTGCATTTCATTCTAAATTCCATTAGCAAAACCCAAGCCATTACTAAACTTCCTCAAATGCTGTTGTAAGCGAAACGGCTCCGCTATACCAAGAATACAAGGTTTAAAATTTTTTTTCTAATTTTGGGAGGTGCCCAGACCCTTCACGTTCCAGTAGAACACTTATTGTATCATATATTCACTCTATTGGGCTTGCTATGAGTCCTGGCCGAACTTCTCAATTTAAAACCAACCTCCTTCTCTTTCTGTTTTTTCTTCTTTTTGTCATTCTCCCAATTGTAAATCTTTTCGTTGTTAATGTTATCCACAAGCTCTAACATCTCCCTGTCTAAAAAAGAACCAACATCAAGATACGACCTTGCTTCATCCCTTTTTTTTTTGGTTCCCGCATACTACTAGGCGTTCCAGCAACGATTCCTGAATCAGAGCATACAACATTAACAATAGCAGGATTTTCCATTAAAGGATAAGGGGATGACCCATGGAAATCGACCACAACAATTTGGCCAGATTCAATAAGCCGATCCGGAGAAACTGCATCAGACCCAATCTTATCTTGTTCCTGCACCGATTTAACAGCCACCAATTCCATATTTGCATTAGCCACAACATTAGCATCATCCACAACAGAATCCACATTTTCTTTAACCACATTTTCTATAACTACAACATCAGGATTTAACAACTCTTCCTGTAAATTTCCAGCCAATTGACTATCAACAATTTCCTCACCACGAGAATTTTCAACCAGCAAAGGCATCTCACCATCTTGCTACACCTTAGCATCTTCCAGACATGTGAATATATTATTTGTTGTGGGACTTGTTATAGTTATAAAAAAAAAAAGCTTAAATACCAATACTTTTTCATCATTAATTATGAGACATTCTTTGATGATATAAATGCATTAATTTTATAAATGAATTAAGGTCTCTGTCTCTCTCTCACAAACAGACACACATGTATAAAACTATTACATCTAGAACTATATTTTGATGACTATTATAACAATTAACATCAAGTTATTCTATTTGGCCACCATGCCTATCCGATGGGCGGATACAACAATCCTAGAAGACAGCATACATTTTTTTTTTAAGAAGAGGACGGTACCCCAAGTTTATTGATACCCCTCACTTGTGGCAGAGGAAAACTGTGGTTATAAACTGGACACATGGGAGTTACAGATAAATCAATAAAACCCAAATGTAGGCATCAAAATATAAAGAACATAAAAACCACAGTACAACATAAACCAGCATACATATATATATAGATATTAAATATATTAATTATTCTTTGTAAAGGTATTTACAAACCAATCTTGCTTCCTTGCAATCACCCATTGTCCAATAAGAATTCCTATTACAAATCCACACCCATATCCGATCGCAACTACTTTCCACCCAAATTCAAATGGAGAAACTAAATCTTGGTTTCCTTCAAACGTTAATGTTGGAGGTTTAGGCAATGAGTCTCCACATGCTTTTGACAATGGCCTTCCACACAATCCTGGGTTACCATCAAATGAACTGTTCAGAAATGTATCAAATTGATTTCCATGTGGTATGGGACATGTGAGACAATTGTTGAACACTTCAAAAAATGACAGGAAAGTGAGTTGGGCGAGTTGTGGGGGTATTTCTCCAGACAACTTATTTTGAGAAAGATCTAATGATTCTAGATCTGTCAAGTTCGCCAACGACTATGGGATACGACTAGGGAGAGCATTGTTGGAGAAATTGAGAACATGTAGTCCTTTTAGATTTCCCACTACTTCTAGAATTCCTCCTTCAAATCGATTGCATGATAAATCAATGACTATGAGTTCATCTTGGATCCTCTCATACTCCAACTCTATGCCTCTAGTTGTTAGTGTAATTGAGTAACGGATCATCGAAGAATTGTAATCCAAGTATTGCAACTTTTTTGCACCAAATAATTTCATGGCGTTCCATCGTTCGAAGCATTCTGCGGGCAAATCTCCAGAGAAATTGTTGTGGGAGAGATCGATAATATTCAAGTTGGAGAATGTACAGTTGATTTGGATATTTCTTATTGTACCGTAAAATTCATTAGAGCGAAGAATGAAAATCTTCAGATCAAGAGGAGTTTCTAACCATAAGGGAAAGGTATCATGGATCTTATTGTAACCAACATCAAGATACCGTAACTCCTTACAATTGGCCAATGATCTTGGAAGCCGACCTTGGGATTGGTTTCGACTCAAGTCGATCATAGTTGAGCCGCACCCTTTTGCCCATTCATCTAGGATGGTTCCACCAATGTTATTGCTTCATAGTTCGAGTGCTATCAAAGTCCGGCTTAAGTTGCAGAAACATGGATGCAGTTGGCCACTCAAATTGTTATGGATTAAATCTAGCACATAAAGTGAACTTAGATTGCAAAACAATGGTGAGACTTCTCCTGTAAAAGAATTATCCCCGACTTGATAAATTCCTGTAGATAGTGGTGGAATCGGTAGGGATCCACGTAGCCTGTTATTCTTAAGGTTGAATGCATATAGATTAGGCCAAGGAAGAACATCTTGAGAATTTTCAAAGCCCGTGAGAAAGTTGTTAGAAAGATATAAATATCGAAGATATGGTGCAGCGTCTAGAGGAATTGAGAATGTTCCTTGTAGATTGTTATTCTCAAGGTCCAGTGTTTGTAGATTTGGCAAGCGAAGAACATCTTGAGAGTTCTCAAAACCCATGAGAAAGTTGTTAGAAAGAAATAAATAGTGAATAGATGGTGCAACTAGAGGAATCGGGAATGTTCCTTGTAGCCTGTTATTTTCGAGGTCCAACTCTAGTAGATTTGGCAAGCGAAGAAGATCTCACGAATTTTCAAACCATGTGAGAAAGTTGTTATAAAGAATTAAACATTGAAGGTTTTCTTTACTTGCATTAAACATCCATTTGGGTATTATACCTTGAATATTGTTTACTGATAGATCTAGCCACTCAAGTTTGTTCTGGTTTCGTAGGAAATTCGGGAACTTTGTTAAGTTAAGAGAAGACAAATCTAAATATTGTAAATGTGGAAGAGTGTGATTAGAACTGGATTTGGTGAGGCATGAAAAATCGTCGAACGAGTTCTCTGAGAGGTGCAGATCAGTGAGTTGGGTAAGGTTCCAGAGGGAGTTTGGGATGGATCCAGAGAAATTTCAATAATCAATACGTAAGCCCTCCAAGGAATTAAGGTTTCCAATTGAAGTCAGTAGTTTACCAGTGAGATCTTCATTGTGTCCTATATGAAGGTCCCGTAGTTCTGGTAGCTAAAATATTCGAACTGGGAACTCCCCGTACAATCTACAAAATTCTAGATCTAGTATCCTCAATGAAGACAAATTTGCCAAGCTCTCAGGTACTCTGGACGATATGTTGACTCTACTACGAAGAATCTCTTCGAGGCGGGTTAGGTTTTGGACTAATCTTGTTAGACTTCCAATAACTAAATCATAATTGGAAGAAAGATCCAGCAACGACAACTTGGAGAGGTATGAAACTTCAAGAGGCACTTTTCCTGAAACATAAGACTCGCTGAGGTTAAGATATGTTAGCCTTGAAAGATTGCCAATTGTAGGTAGAATTTTAGAGTAATTGAAGTCCTTGTAAGCAAGATTAAGGTTCCGAAGATGAGAAAGGCGGAAGAGGCTGCTGTTGGAGTTGATAGAACCATAGAGACAGCTGGCACTAAGGTCAAGGCCAATAACATGACCTGTGTGGGGGTCGCACTCAACCCCCTCCCATGAACAGAAATTTGATCTACCACCCTTTGCTTCTACACTCCATGATGCAGTCTTAGGATAGCCAGAAAAAAATGCACAAGTATTATTGTCTATGAAAAAGCTATCATTGAATTGCATAAGAGCTAAGCTCTCATCTCGATGACAAAATGGTTGCGCAGAAGACAAAGAGACTGTGAGTAAAAGAAGGAACAACACTTAGAGATCAGAGAAGAGAAAGCGCAAAGATGTAGGCATGGTTTCAGACTAATAATATTTTAGAGTGTTGAGATAGTGAGAGAATTAAGAAGAAGTGAAGAGCTCTTTCTTTATATAGTAAGTAGTGCTCAAGCAAAGATGCAAGTGGAATGGGCAGGAACTTCATAATTAATTTGTTGTGGGAAAGAAAGGAAACAACTTACTACTGATGTGAAGGAACAGAGTCTGAGTTAACATGTTTTAGAAGACTTGGAAAGTTCATAACGTGTTGGCCGTCATTTTAATTTTTTAATTATTATTTAATTCTGGTCTTCATTTTTTTTTGTGTTCCTCATTGGTCGTCATTTTCTATTTCTCAACAATTCAATACTAGTGGTCCAGTGGATGGAAAAAGCATCTTCTTACAAGATGATGATTACCGCACAAGTCAGTTTTAAAATCTTCTCTTTTTCCAACAAGGAATAATTTATACCAAAAAAAAGACAAGTACCCATAAATGAAGATCAACATTTCCAAAGTAGGATCCGTGAAAACAGAATTGAAGATTGTATTAATAAAATTGTTGTGGAGGGGAGAAATTTGATATAATAATTCCCTCATTCTGGTTGGACTATATATCCATTATTTGAAAGTCAAACTGGAAAATCAAAAGCTATTATATATAGTTTGGATATACTCACTTCTTGGTTGGCAGAGAACTTGACAGTTTACTAAATTAGTTTCGGCAATGCATGACCTTCCACACAAATCCTAGTGTTAATGCCTAAAGATGAGTGGCTGTGCTTAACATGGGAGGAAGTTTCCACAACGTTTCTTCCTTTCTGGTTTCAATTTTTACTCGTTATGCCTTTTGTCTTTAATTCTTGTTTGTTTACGTTGGGTTTGTTTCTGAAATTTTATATTTTAATGGGTTTGAGACATGATATTTTTTTGTGTTATAATGTTGTTCTTCACGTGGAGCTGTAAGAATTTCTATTCAAAGATCCCAAGTTCAAATACCAATTGTCAGAAGTCACAACAATTGTCGGCCACACTCGGAAAGAAATCGTAGAAACGGCCATTTCTCTTTTTTCAATCTGAAAACTCTAAAGTTAAAGGCGGAAAACCAAGCCCCTAGGGTGAGGGGTTAAAACGACATCCCACCCAGTCGTGGATGTAACATGTGGGAGGGTGCTAGCCGCCTAATTGTTAGGGTCCTCGGTCTAGACCCTAAACAATCGAGTCCTCCACGCAGATGGTGGCCTTGTGTTGACCGAACCTTAGTTCCTCTCGTGCTTGGTTCACGTGCAAAGGTGGTCAATATGACCACTTGTGGATGGTGGGGTTAAGTGTTTAGGCTAAGATGGGTGTATGGAGTGATGAAGAGGGATGGTGTGGTTCAAGGGTATAATGGGCGAAGCCAACTAATATGGAAAGTTGACAAACGCAAGTGGTATGCGATTTTGGGGCTTGGATGGATTGGTTGAGCAAAACTCACAATACACACTTTAAGAACAATGATGAACACAATGAAGAACACTTAAGAACAAATGAAGAACGATATGAAGAACGCTTAAGAACAATATGAACACTCAAGTGCAAAATGAAGAACACTCAAGAACACAAAGAACACTCAAGAACAATATGAAGAATACTCAAGAACGCTCAAGAACAATATGAAGAACACGAAGAACACTTAAGAACAATATGAAGAACACTAAAGAACTTGAATGAACAAACACATAAAAAGGATAATCAATACTTGATTCACGGATTGCACAAGTAATGAATAAACCTTATAGATTGATAAACACAACTTGGATTCACGAATTGCACCAAGTTGCAAGAACAAGATAGATTGAATCACACTTATTCACGAATTGCAAAGTGTGATTCTCTCTTTGGGATTCACGAATTGCACCCAAAAGAGCCCAATTGCAAAAGCACCGTTTGTGATCTCTCTTAACAAGAGAGCCTTCTCTCTAACAAGAGAGCCTTCCCTCTAAGGGTTTTGCCAAAAGCTATGCCAAATGAAGATGTACTCTCCCTAAGGAGGGAGGTCCTATTTATAAGGAAAAACAACTTGGAAACCCCCAAAAGGTCCCTAGAAGATATATTAAATAAAGCAAATAAAATAAATAAAGTAATAACAAGATAATGGCCATAGACCAAGGCTAGCCGTGGCTCATGGTGGGCTAGGTGGTGCACGGTGGTCAGGTTGGTCCATGGTCAGGTGGTGCGGTCATGGCTTGCTGGGTGGTGAGCCATGGTGGTGCGCGGCATGGCTGACTGATGGTGAGCTAGGGTGGTGTGGCATGGCTTGCTGATGGTGAGCCATGGTGGTGCGCGGCATGATGGGCATGGCTTGCTGAAGGTAAGCCATGGTGGTGCACTGCATGGCCCAGGCTGGTGGCCTAGGCGCTGAGTCTACAAGGCATGGGCAGGAGCCATGCGCTGGATGGCATGCTTGGTGGGCATGCCACTGACCTGCTCCGCAAGGCATGGGCTGGAGCCATGCGCTGGATGGCACGCCGCGAGGCATGCCACTAACCTGCTCTGCAAGGCACGGGCTGGAGCCGTGCGGTGGATGGTGTGTCTGTGGGGCACGCCACTCGCCTCGCTAAGTGGTGTGGGTGCGCGCATGCATGCGCGCAGATGCACGCTCAAGGGCGCGCGCAAGCCTGCATGCTTGGTCCGCGCGCGGTCATTAGCCTCCATGCTCGCCTGCTGCGTGTCATGGTTTGAGCCAAGGCATGTAAGCAGACTAGCCATGCGAGTATCCTGACCCTCCATAGGTCGTGCCGAGGTGCGGCCCCGGGCAAATCTCCTGGGGGTTGTCACACTAATGCTGAACGTGTGGAAAGAACATGATGTAGCATACATGGCCTTGTTTATGGCCAGTTCTTATCTCGTCATACACTTTAAATATGACAATTGCGACTTGCAAGTTTGACATGTGAATATATTATTTGTTGTGGGACTTGTTATAGTTATTAAAAAAAAGCTTAAATATCAATACCTTGTCATCATTATGAGACATTCTTTGATGATATATTGGATGTGCAAAAAACCATCTAGTTTTCGCTTTTTAAAATTATCACCATCTAGTTTTCATGAAATAATAAACATAGTTATGAAGTTAATTTTGTAAATGAATTAAGGTCTTTGTCTCAAACACACACATATATAAAACTATCACATCTAGAATTGTATTTCATTGATATTTTTTTTTATTTTTTATATTTTGAAAAGAGGACGGTATTCTAAATTTATTGATAGCCCTCACTTATAGCAGAGGAATATTGTAGTTACATCTTGACACCTGAGGATTAAATATTCAAAAGAAAAACAGCCAAACCCAGGTATTTGAGCTAACTAGAGATCCCTAAAAGTTCTATATTGTACATCAAAAAAAGCAAGAAATACCAAACCAGTAACCAAATCTATTTGACTGACATCCCTAAAAATAGATGTCTGCGACAGATATATATCTAGATATTAAATATATTAATTATTCATTCTCAAGTTTGTTGCTACTTCTTTCTAAAGGTATTTACAAACCAATCTTGCTTCCTTCCGATCACCCATTGTCCAAAAACAATTCCTATTACAAATCTACACCGGTCGAGCGCAACTACTTTCCACCCAAATTCAAATAGAGACACTAAACATTGATTTCCTTCAAACGATAATGTTGGAGGTTTAGGCAGTGAATCTCCACATGCTTTTGACAATGGCATTCCACACAATCCTGGGTTACCATTGAAAGAACTATTCAAAAAATTATCAAATTGATTTTCATGTGGTATGGGACCTATGAGACAATTGTTGACCACTTTAAAAAATGCCAGGAAAGTGAGTTGGTCGAGTTATGGGGGTATTTGTCCGAACAACTTATTTTGACAAAGATCCAATATTGATTCTAGATTTGTCAAGTTTGCCAACGATGATGGGATATGATTGCAGAGAGCATTGTTGGAGAAATTGAGAATGCGTAGTCCTTTTAGATTTCCCACTACTTTTGGAATTTTACCTTCAAATCTATTGCATGAGAAATCAATGACTATGAGTTCATCTTGGATCGTCTCATACTCTAACCCTATATCTGTGGTTAGTGTAATTATGTAACGGATCCAAGTATTCTGATACCCCAAGTAATATTGCAACTTTTTTGCACCAAATAATTTCATGGCATTCCACCTTTGTAAGCATTCTGCAAGCAAATCTCCAGAGAAATTGTTGTGGGAGAGATCGATGATATGCAAGTAGGAGATTGTACAATTGATTTGGATATTTCTTATTGCACCGTAAAATCCATTAGAGTAAAGAATGAAAATCTTCAGCTTGGGAAGATTTTCTAACCCTAAGGGAAAGGTATCATGGATATTATTATTACCAACATTAAGATACTCTAACTCCTTACAATTGGCCAATGATCTTGGGAGCCGACCTTGGAATTGGTTTTGACTCAAGTTGATCATCGTTAAGCTGCACCCTTTAGCCCATGCATCTAGGATGGTTCCCCTATGTTATTGCTTTGTAGTTGGAGTGCTGTCAAAGTCTGGCTTAAGTTCCAGAAACATGGGTGCAGCATGCCGCTCAAATTGTTATAGGACAAATCAAGCTCATAAAATGAACTTAGATTGCAAAACAATGGTGAGACTTTTGTAAAAGCATTATTTCTAACTCGATAAACATTGATAGATGGTGGTGGAATCGGGAGTGATCCACGTAGGCTATTGTTAGAAATATATAAATTTTTAAGAGATGGTGCAATTATAGAAATCAAGAATGTTCCTTGTAGCCTGTTATTTCGAGGTCCAATAATGTTAGATTTGGCAAGGGAAGAACATCTCAAAAATTTTCAAAACCGGTGAGAAAGTTATTAGAAAGATGTAAACTTAGAAGGCTTTCTTTACTTGCATTAAACATCAATTTGGGTATTATACCTTGAATATTTTTTTTAATAGATTTAGTTACACAAGTTTGTTCTGGTTTCGTAGGAAATTTAGGAACTTTGTTAAGTTGAGAGAGGACAAATATAAATCTTGTAAATGTGGAAAATTGTGAATAGAACTGGCTTTGGTGAGAAATGACAAATCGTCAAACGAGTTCCCGGAGAGGCCTAGATAAGTGAGTTGGGTAAGGTTCCAGAAGGAATTTAGGATTGATCCAGAGAAATTGCAATAATCAATATATAAGATCTCTAAGGAGTTAAGGTTTCCAATTGAAGTCAATAGTTTCGTAGAGAAACTTGTTTTACAATGCGATAAAGCTTGAAGGACAGTGCTGGAATGAAATTTGGGCAACTGACCAGTGAGATCTTCATTGTCTCCTATCCCCGGGCCCTATAGTTGTGGTAGCTGAAATATTCGAATTGGGAACTCCCCGTACAATCTACAAAATTCTAGATCTAGTATCTTCAAAGAAGACAAATTTGCCAAGCTCTCAGGTACTCTAGACGATATGTTGACTCCCATAAGAAGAATCTATTCGAGGCAATTTAGATTTTGGACTAACCTTGTTAGACTTCCAATAAATAAATCATCAATATCGGAAGAAAGATCCAGAGACAACAATTTGAAGAGGTATGAAACTTTGAAAGGCACTTCTCCTTAAACATAAGACCGGCTGAGATTAAGATATGTTAGCCTTGAAAGATTGTCAATTATAGATGGGATTTTAGAGTAATTGAAGTCATTGTAAGCAAGATTAAGGCTCCGAAGATGAGAAAGGCAGAAGAGGCTACTATTGAAGTTGATAGAACCATAAAGACAGCCGTCACTAAGGTCAAGGCCAATAACATGACCTGTGTGGGGGTCATGTAGTAGTACCCTTCTTTTGAGTGGCCGACAATTGTACTTTGAGTTTTCATATTTAAATAACAGAAGGAAAAAGCTTCTATGTCCCTTGAGTTTGACTGCTAGTTGACTGCTGGTTAAAATGTTTTTTTATTTAGTAATTAAGAAATTAATTTTAAGTGTATTGATGTATTTTTTTATGTTTTAAAAATATTTAAAAAATCTTCTTGCAAGCACATTTCATGCACCAATTCGCGCACCGATATTGAAATGTAAGGCATATGTTTAATGAAATGATGTGAATTAAAGACGAAAATAATTTTTATGTGATAAGAGATTTTCTTCTTCTTTTAAAATTTTTTTAATTTTTTTTAATAAAAAGGTCATCGGTATGAGAATTGGTGCACAAAATATACTTGTACCTAGTAAAACTCACAAATAGGTCCTTTTGTTCATTTAGATTGGTTTAGTTAGACTGGGGTGTGAAAGAAAACTCATACTAATTCATCTATTAGCTTTTGTGATATTCGAGAGATTCAAGTAAAGGAGAGGTGTTTCTTTTTGTGGAGCGTTGGGCTCAACTATTTGTACATGATTGGTTCGAGTCATATAACAAACCGTTAGACTGTTGTATCTTGGAGGGGACAAGTCAAAAGGAAGTCTGCTGGATCGGTATTTAAATATTATCTACAACAGAGGACTTGAATCTCTTAAAGAGAGTGAGATTTCTATACTACAGTCCAATTGACTTCGTTTTTTTTGTTATTTCTTATTTTATTTTATTATAATTTCTTTTGTTATTGTGATTTTTCACCAACAGTGTGTGAACTTAGGATCTTTGAATAAAAATTCTTACAGCTCCACTAGAAGAACAACATTATAAGACAAAGAAATGTCATGGCTTAAACCCATTAAAATATAAAGTTTCAGAAACTAACCCAACGTAAACAAATAAGAATTACAGATAAAAGGCATAACGAGTAAAAAGTGAAACCAGAAAGGAAGAAATAATGAAAGAGAAATAAACTCACTCAACTTCTAAAATTCAAAAACAGCGCCGAATTCACACCAAAATTCCTCCCATTCTAAATGCTTGGCCACCTGCAAAAAAGCACATGAGCACCCACTGATCATCTTTCTTCCTCTCTCTTGAACTTTCTCTCAAACAAATTATAATTTTATCTTAGGCTTAATTTCGATATAGAAATGATCTCATATTATCTCATTTTATAATTACATTTTTTTTTAATTTCTAAATAAAATATAATAAATAATTCAACATTTTAAAATCTCAAAACAATAATAATATTAAAAAATAATATTCTAACAATATTTTATTCAACTTTCATCTAAAACCATCTTATTTTACTTGATCTCACTATCCAAACTACACCTTAATCTTATAAGGAATTGCATGATTTACAAATACTTATTAAAAGTATATTCTCTGAATCTCATGCCACAACCATTTGTAGGGATCAATTTTCCTAATCCCAAACCAATATGTCAGGTTGGCCCCTCACAATTAACGACATGTGAGAATGTTAAGTACTTTACATGTTACGCTCCTTACAAAATTAAATAAAACAGAGGATTAAATACAAATTTAAGAGGAATAATATTATTCATTACTCTTTTAATCATGACCATTTTATCATCCACATATCCATTCCGAATACTATTATAATTACTATAATTACTAGTTAGATATAATTGTGATGGATATATTATATAAAATGCTTATAACATTGATACAGTCTTACGTAGTTAAATATTTGAATTACTTTTATCTATAGCATATCTCGTATTTGGATCGAGCTCGACTTTGTTTCGGTCCAAGATTGAGTTTGAAATGTTGTAAATGTAAATGTTGTAGAGTCCTATTAGAGCCGGCTTTGGTGAGGCATGACAAATCGCCAAATGAGTTTCTTGAGAGGCCCAGAAAATTGAGTTGGGTAAGGATAAAGAGCGAATTTGGGATGGATCCAGACAAATTGCAATAATCAATCAATAGGACTAGACGTAAAGAATTAAGGTTTCCAATGAAGCATGTAGTTTATGTGATACTTCGTATTTATGTGTATTTTAACTAAGTTATTATTGCATTTATTAGGAGTATGGGCTTTCTTGTTTTAAATTTTAGATGATTTACATAGTATTATTTTACGACTTTTAACTGTGAAATTTAATTCAATGTATTTTATTGTTAATTATTTATTGTTATTTAATATGCTCTTTATGTTAATCAGTGTATTGTTGGATTTACTATTTTATTTTATTTAGTTACTGTGTTTTAATTTAAGTTATCGTTTTAAATCCTATTCGTTTGATTAGTTTCGAGACCCCGAGTTGAAAACTGCATTTTCGCATAATTGCATACATGTTCATGTGTATATTTGAAAATTCAGTTTTCATGTGAGAGATGAATTTGGGTATGTTTGAAATGAATGGATTGAACGGTTTGAGAGATATAAACTGTAGGTATAGTGGTAAGTAGGGACGGTAGTAAAGTCCCGCTTGTGATTCTTGCCTACGGTGAATGCGGTAAAAATGGTGGTAAGTAAGAATAGTGGTAGTCCTGCATGAGACTCCCACCTACAGTACGAACTGTAGGGATGGTGCTAAGCAGGGATGGAGGAAGTCCCGCTTGTGATTTCCACGTACAGTGCATGCCGTAGGGATGGTGGTATAAGTAGGGATGGTAGTCAAGTCCTGCCTGCGATTCCCACCTACAATGCTCTAGCAGATTGAAAGAGAGGTAAAGGGGAGTTCTAGGGATGGTGGTAAGCAGGGATGATGGTAGTTCTGCCCGTGATTCCCACCTATGTTGCATGAGGTAGGGATGGTGGTAGTCCCACCTGTGATTCTTTCCTACGGTGTATGCAGTAGGAATTGTGGTAGAGTCCCGTATACGATTCCTGCCTACATTGTTAATTGGTTAATGGGTCATTTTCTGGAAAAATGGCAATTTTTAATAAATGGATATGTGAATCATTTTCTGGGAAAATGGTTGATCTTTATACTGGGCCATTTTCTGGAAAAATGACGGATGTTATTTAATGTATATGGTTTTTGGACCAAAATGAGATTTTGACGTATGTTGGAAATAATTATTTTTGGGAAATGATAATTTTTGGGTTTCATGCATATTTCATCATATGCACGCATTTTTTTGGTTGCATGAATGTATTTTCATCTCTTAGATTGTTTGGTTTATTACTTACTGAGATTCACAATCTGACGGTATTCGACACCCTGCAGTTTTATTTTATAGAGCCGTAGATTTTGATACAGATGAAGACATTAAGCCTGAGGGATCAGCTTCGCTGAAGGAATGACATGTGGTCGCTTTTTGGATTATGGGATTTGTTTTCCTTTTGTCTATGTATTTGACTTTTTACTTTATTTTCATGGATAACTGTATAATTTTCGGTAATACTTTTATTTTGGTAACCTTGTCTTTAAAATTCTGGTACTTAGTTGACTTATTTAATTTATCCGCTACGTTTTGGTTGTACACTTTCTACATGTGCATACATTAAACACTTGTCGTTGGGATGTGTGACCCGTGTTATCATCATCCCAATGCCTCGATTTTCACATGTCCGTACTCGAGAGTCAGGGGCGTCGCAGTTTATTAGAGAACTTGTGTGATCAATATTCTGACCTTAAACTGGAAGGTCAGACGTATGATCAATATTTTGACTCTTGTTCTAAGAACCCATATCACAATCGTGCTCTGTTTTTGGAGTATTGTGGTAGGGATAGCGAGCTGGAGACCTAGGCTTCAAAGTTGATCTATTGGAATTTTCTAGTACTCGGCAGACTGAAGGTTTCATCGACTGCTGACGCCGGATAGGATAGCGATTATCCTGTAGGCTAGTTCCAACAGATGATTCACAGGAGAAAAATCGCCCAAAATCAGAGAGAAAAGTCTCTAGGGTTTAACGGAATATTATAAAATCAAACAATGATGAAAATCAGTCCACAAGCCTCACTGTTATAGCCAAAAATCGTGTTTATCCGAATTTTGCCAAAAATAGAAAAATCTTAGAAATCACTCTAAATTGAAATTCGAAATAAAATAAGCAATTTGTGAAAAATCCGGCCCAAATCGGATTTAAAAAGACTTCCTAACTGACAAGCGAAATATTACCATAAATAGTAAAAAATGACTAAAACTAGTGATTCGGAGGGGAAAACAGCAGAATTTGAGGTAAAAAAAAAAAGGCACATGGAGCCATGCTCAATATAGACAGCGTGCGCGCCAAAAGGAGCTTTCTGAATTGGGGTCTTATGTGCGATTCCGATACCCGTAGCCAAAGTTATGGCCAAAAGACTAAAACGCACTCAAAACGGCCCCAATGAGGAACATATCACAATCAATTCCTGCGATTGTGCTGATCTACCAACTCATGGTATCTCAGCGCCATCAAGGTGCAATCTGACAGCTCAGCATCATCTGTCTCGAATCCCCCTGCATCAGTCACCCCGGGTTGGAAAGAACTCGTCCTCGAGTTCAGAGTAGTGTCATCAGAATCCACAAAACAAGGACTTAGGTGCTTCACATTAAAGACATCAGAAGTCTTCAAGTGACTGGGAAGGCGCAACCTGTAAGCGTTATCATTGATCTTCTGCACAACCTCACAAGGTCCAATCTTCCGATCCTTAAGCTTATTATACTTGCCAACAGGAAAACGATCACGAGTTAATACAGCCCAAACAAAATCACCAACATCAAAAAGTACCTGACGACGATGACTGTCAACCCGAGTCTTGTACTTGGTATTGCTCTCATGAATGGTCTGTTTCACCTGCTCATGGATACCCCGAAGATACTCTGCCATCTCATCTGGTTTAGGACTGAAACGTCCTATACGTGGAATAGGGGCTAAGTCCAACACCCCGGATGGGTTCTGACCATAGACAATCTCAAATGGGCTTAAACCTGTGGTTCTGTTTTTCGATCTGTTGTAGGCAAATTCTGCTTGAGGCAATGCCAAATCCCACTGCTTTGGCTTCATTCCTGCCAAACACCTCAAAAGGTTGCCCAAACTCCAGTTCACCACCTCGGTCTGGCCATCCGTCTGGGGGTGGTAGGCGCTACTAAAATTCAACTGCGTTCCCAGTTTCCCCCACAGGCTCTTCCAGAAATGACTGATGAACTTGGTATCACGATCTGAAGTGATGGATCGAGGAACACCATGTAAACGCACAATCTCCCTGAAATAAAGATGGGCAATCCGGACAGCATCCATAGTCTTCCTGCAAGCTACAAAATGGGCCATCTTGGAAAACCTGTCAACCACAACAAAGATAGAATCCGAGGCCCTTTGGGTGCGAGGTAAGCCCAATACAAAATCCATGCTGACATCGAACCAAGGAACTTTAGGAACAGGTAAGGGAGTGTACAAGCCCGCATTGGTGAGAACTCCCTTAGACCGCTGGCACACATAACAACGGTCCACATAATGGGCCACATCACTAGTCAACTTGGGCCAATAAAAGTCAGAAGAGATAAGGGCCAAGGTCTTATCTCGACCAAAGTGTCCCTCATTATGAAGCTCACTTATAATTTGCTGCCTCAATAAACAATCTGGAATGCACAACTGTAATCCATGAAACAGATACCCATTATGCAAAACAAAATCATGATGGTGACCCTCAATTACCTCCTGAAATATCCTTCCAAAGGAAGGATCAGCTGCATACATATCTGTGAATGTCTCAAAGCCTGCAACTTTGGTACTCATGGTGGTGAGGAGTAAGGTACGACGGCTCAGGGCAACTGCGACGCGGTTCATACTCCCTGCTTGGTTCCTCAGTGTAAAGGTGAATTCTTGCAAGTATGCCACCCACTTGGCATGACGTCTACTCAGCTTGTGTTGGCCATTGATGTACTTCAGGGCCTCATGATCGGTAAACAGAATAAACTCCTTCTGTATTAGGTAGTGACGCCAATGCTTCAGGGACTGAACTATGGCATAGAACTCCAGATCATAAGTGGAATAATTTTTCTTTGATCCCGATAGCTTCTCACTGAAAAAAGCAACCGGACGACCTGCCTGACGCAGAACACCACCAATGCCAACGCCAGATGCATCACAATTTACCTTGAACACTTTGTCAAAATCAGGAAGTGCCAAAACTGGTGCCTCGGTCATCTTCTGCTTGACCAGTTGAAAACTGGCCTCTGCCTCCTCAGACCACTGGAAATCATGCCTCTTGAGGCACTCTGTGATAGGGGCAATCAGAGTACTGAAATTTCTAATGAACCGGCGGTAGAAAGATGCCAATCCATGGAAACTTCGGATGTCATGTAAGGTCCTTGGTCTGGGCCACTCCAAGACTGCATCTATCTCTGATTGATCTGCATGAACACCATCAGTAGACACAACAAAACCAAGAAAAGGCACAGAAGTAGTGAAGAAAGAACACTTCTTCTGATTGACAAACAGGCACTCCGTTTTCAGCATCTCAAACACAGCACGTAGGTGATCGAAGTGTGAAGCCCATGTCGGACTATAAATGAGGATATCATCGAAGTAAACTACAACGAATTTCCCCATAAAAGGTCGCAAGACCTGATGCATAAATCTCATGAACGTGCTGGGCGCATTGGATAGCCCAAAAGGCATGACCATCCACTCATACAACCCTTGTGGCGTTTTAAATGTCGTCTTCCACTCATCTCTAGGCCTTATTCTGATCTGGTGGTATTCGCTTTTAAGGTCAATTTTTGAGAAGACCTTAGAACCGGATAGCTGATCCAATATATCATCCAGACGGGGAATTGGAAACCGGTACTTCACTGTAATTCTGTTGATCGCTCGGCTGTCAACACACATACGCCAAGAACCATCTTTCTTTGGCACTAGCAGGGCAGGGACTGCACATGGGCTCATACTCTCTCGGATATAGCCCCTCTCCAACAACTCTACCACCTGTTGCTACAACTCTTCAGCCTCCTTGGGACTGAGGCGATATGCTGGTCGATTTGGCAAACTTGACCCAGGAACAAGGTCAATTTGATGCTGAATATCCCTCATAGGCGGTAGCCCAGGAAGAAGATCCTCTAGAATCAAGTCAGAGAATTCTGCTAGCAGCCGCTGCACCTCTACTGGTAAATCTGTATCCACGTCTACTGCACTATTCTCGCAAGGTAGTAATGCATAGACCACGCCTCCATGTTCAATCTCATCTAAAAACCTGGACATGGAAAGCAGGTTAGTATTATTGGTTACCGGGGTAGGAGTGAGTCCTTCCCGCAGGGGTGCCAACACAATTTTTTTTCCCTTGATGTTAAGGGAATATGTATTCTTCCATCCATCATGAATGACACTGCGATCATACTGCCAAGGTCGACCCAACAATACATGACACGCATCCATAGACACAACATCACACCAGGCATTATCGAAATATTTTCTACCAATTGAAAAAGACACGAGGCATCGCCTATCAACTGTTACCTCACTGCCTTTATTTAGCCATGACAACTTGTATGGCTTAGGATGACGGTCCGTCTTCAACTGCAATTTCTGGACAACCTCCTCGGACACTACATTCTCACAACTACCGCTGTCAATGATCATTTTGCAGACTTTATCTGCAACTGTGCAGGTCGTGTGGAAAATATTGGTTCTCAACCAATCGTCCCCTGAATCGCCCTTGAGAGTCAGTAGACTCTTGCGAACGACCAGAGTCTCATGACCATCTCCATACAGCACATCATCAGTCCCATCATCGTCATACACGGGCTCGCCAATCTCCTCAGTCTCGTCTACCGCATTTTCCTCAATCAACAAATTTTTTCCTTTTTGGTTAGCAGGCTTCCTGCAATCAGTCGCCCTATGCCCTTGTTCACCACAACGAAAACATCTAATAGTAGGGTTAGAATTACCCTGCGGTGGCTGCTGGACAGGACGGGAATCCTGAGGGTGAACTGGCCGACTGTTGTGATCGCTCCTGATCACTGGTCTCCTGTTTTGTTGTTTTTCAACAGCAAGTGCACGCTGGTAGGCTTCCGAAACATTCTACAGTGAATGGAGGCTGAGGACATCTTGCAAGGGCTGGCGCAAACCCCCCAAATACCGCGCCACCATCTGCTCCTCCATCTCAGATAAATCGTTCCAGGCGACCAATTGGTAAAACTCCTCCGTGTAATCATCGACTGATCGCGCTCCCTGCCTCAATGCATGAAGTCGCTGAAACAAGGTTTGCGTGTAGCCGAAGGGAAGGAAGTGACCCTTCATCTTCTTCTTCATCTGCTCCCAATCAGTGATCTTGGCCTTGCCCTGCCTATCTCGTGAACGTCGCAACTGCTCCCACCACGCAGATGTTCTGCCCTTGAGTTTGATGGAGATCAGTTTCACTTTCACACGATCGGGGACTTCCTTATAATAAAAAATACGCTCCACTTCATTAATCCAATCCACAAATCCCTCGGCCTGTAACGTACCAGAAAACTCAGGCAGATCGACCCGAAAACTAAGGTCTCCATGATGCTCCTCCCGACCACGGTGCTCCAGGAATAGAGCACGATTGTGATATGGGTTTTTGAAAGTGGAATTAGAATCATGATCAGAGGCCTCACGATCCTCCAAATCCGACGCTAGGTTAATTCTGCGACTTGCCTCTGCAAATCCTCAATCATCGCATCCTGAATGTTGCGATCACGGCGTTGGTCTTCCTCATTCGGAACCTGCCCACGACGACCATGACCACGACCTCCAGCCATTGAAACTGGTGAAATTTCCCAGGAAGATGTTGAAGCTCTGATGCCAACTGATGCCGGACAGGATAACGATTATCCTGTAGGCTAGTTCCAACAGTTGATTCACAGGAGAAAAATCGCCCAAAACCAGAGAGAAATGTCTCTAGGGTTTAACGGAATATTATAAAATCAAACAATGATGAAAATCAGTCCACAAGCCGGACTGTTATAGCCAAAAATCGTGTTTATCCGAATTTTACCAAAAATAGCAAAATCTCGAAAATCATTCTAAATTGAAATTCGAAATAAAATAAGCAATCTGCGAAAAATTCGGCCCAAATCGAATTTAAAAAGACTTCCTAACTGACAAGCGAAATATTACCATAAATAGTAAAAAATGACTAAAACTAGTGATTCAGAGGGGAAAACAGCAGAATTTGAGCTCGAAAAAGAGACACATGGAGCCATGCTCAATATGGACAGCGTGCGCGCCGAAAGGAGCTTTCCGAATTGGGGTCTTATGTGCGATTCCGACACCCGTAACACTCAAAACGGCCCCAATGAGGAACATATCACAATCAATTCCCGCGATTGCGCTGATCTGCCAACTCATGGTATCTCAGCGCCATCAAGGTGCAATCTGACAGCTCAGCATCATCTGTCTTGGATCCCCTGCATCAACTGCTTACACAAGGTGGAGCGTATTTTTTATTTATTACAAAGATGTCCTAGATCACATGAAGGTGAAATTCGTTGCCATTAAGTTGAAGGGTTGAGTGTCTACTTGGTGGGAGCAGTTGAAGCGGTCCAGGGAGTGATATGACAACACACGGGGAGTTCGTCTGCCCCGCACCTCATTGCTCCGCCCCGGCCCCGTCCTCCCATGCGGGGTGGGGTATCCATGCGTATCCATGCCGTAGATGCTGGAGGTAGTGGCCCCACCTGCATCTAGGGCCTCTAGCAAAGGCGGGGGATGGAGGGGGCTCAACCCCGCTCCATATATATATATATATATATATAATATTTATATAAAAAAACCCCTAGGCATGAAACAACGTCATTTTGTCATAAACAGAACGACGTCGTTTGGTATGGGGGTTAAGAACCCCGCTCCCCCACAACCCCCTTCAGAATCTCTCTCTCTCTCTCTCTCTCTCTCTCTCTCTCTCTCTCTCGACTCAGTCTCAGTGACTTACTCTCTCATCTCTGTTGCCATCAGTCTGCATCTTCATCACCAAAGGTAAGAATCAAATCCCTGTCCAATTATTTTGATTTCATTTTTATTTTTGTTGAGTTTTGTAATGGAGATTGGAGGAAGGATATGATTGAATCGGAGATGGAGGATGAGATTGTGTTTGTGAATTGTGTGCTATGGAGAATTGATTGTGCATGTATTTTGAATCTTGATGTGTAATTGTGTGATTTTAAATTTTTGATATGTGATTTTGAAACTTGAAAAATAAAAATGGAATAAAAAAAAGTCCCTCTAAGAAACACATCATTGCAGTGTGTCTAACATTTCATTCATTATAACTTTTTGACAGTTTTTTTTTTTAATTTTATTTTATTTTATGGAATAGTCGTTTCAGATCATTATTTCGTGCATTATCTTTGGAGAGTTACTTTTTTGGTTACTTCATGAATTAATGTGCTGTTTCATGAATTTGTTATTTTCAGCAAATTTTACTAGCCTATAAATAGGTAATTTTGGTTCAGTCAGAAGGGGGTGTGAAAGAAAACTCATACTAGTTCATCATTTGTTAGCTTTTGTGATATTCGAGAGATTCCAAATAAAAGAAAGGTGTTTCTTTTTATGGAGCTTTAGGCCACGTTTTGGTACTAAGGTATCATCAGAATACTCCACTATTATTCATTATTTTATTATTACTTTTCACATTTTTTTATTACTATTCATTACTTCTTATCTACTTTTTACCATTATTCATTAATTTATTATTACTTTTCTCAACGCTTCTCACTATCCAAATAGGCTCAACTATTTGTGCAAGGCTACTTTGAATGAACCGTTAGACTGTTGTATCTTGGAGTAGACAAACCAAGGGGAGGTTTGTTGCACTAGTGGTTAAACATTGCCTACCAGGACTTGAATCTCCTAAATAGAGTGAGATTTCCATGGCTCAGATCAACCAGCTTTGATTTTTTTTGTTATTTATTATTTAGTTTTATTATAATTTCTTTTGTTATTGTGATTTTTCACCAACAGTGTTTGAACTTGGAATCTTTGAATAAAAATTCTTACAGCTCCACGTGAAGAACAACATTATAAGACAAAGAAATGTCATGGCTTAGACCCATTAAAATATAAAGTTTCAGAAACTAACCCAACGTAAACAAATAAGAATTACAGATAAAAGGCATAACGAGTAAAAAGTGAAACCGGAAAGGAAGAAATAATGAAAGAGAAATAAACTCACTCACCTTCTAAAATTCAAAAACAGCGCCGAATTCACACCAAACTTCCTCGATCCCATTCTAAAAACTTGGCCACCTGCAAAAAGGCACAGCCACTCATCTTTCTTCCTCTCTCTTGAACTTTCTACCAAAAAAATAATTTTATCTTGGGCTTAATTTCCATACAGAAACGGTCTCATATTATATCATTTTATTATTATAATTTTTTTTAAATTTTTAAATAAAATATAATAAACAATTCAACTTTTTTAAATTTCAAAACAATAATAATATTCTAACAATATTTTATTCAACTTTCAACTTTCATCTATAATTATTTCATCTCATTTTATCTTATTTCACTATTCAAACTGCACATTAATCTTATTAGGAACTACATGATTTACAATTATTTATTAAAAGTATATTCTCTAAATGATCTCATGCCACAACCATTTTGCAGTGATCGATTTTCCTAATCCCAAACCAATACGTAAGGCCGGTCATTCAAAATTAATAACATGTGGGAATGTTAAGTACTTTACATGTTACACTCCTTACAAAATTAAATTGTAAGAAAGGGGCACCCATTGTGGGTACCTCTTCACCTTCTCTTAGGGGTTATAAAGTGGCTTGAAACTTGATGGCTAGCCCTTAATGGCCAGCTAGGGGTTACATTAGAGGGGCTCCCTCCTTTAGATGAGGTGTGTGTGGATTGCAAACGAGTTCTTTCTCTTAAATGGTTCTCTCTAGTCCCGGCATCTATGCTGTGGAATTCATGGGTTTTGCTCTGGTATTACCACGTAGCACACTTCACCATCGATATGTGAAGTTTTCGAACGAATGATCAACGACACCAGAGAATATATAGAACAACCGCACTAGATCTAAGATATTTCTGACGAGGTAATATCGCTTCTACTATTCATTCTGATATAGTTTTTCTAACATTGGTATTGGTATAAGAGGTAGGTTGTTCTCTGCCTGTGATTTCATATACGGAAACCATTTTTCTGAGAGAAAATTTTTCCTATCTCGATAACGATGACTACCTAAGAGTCTCCACAGTGAGAGGAGAGGGGGCTGCACTACAAAGGATGCTGCGGCAACCACTGTCTAGCAGACCACACAGCACGGTGCTACTAGCTGAATCACATAGTGCTGCCATTTAACATCAATGGCGGTTCGAGTGCTCGTGCCAAGATGGAGGTGGCAGTAGGCAGTTACAAAAAGTTGCCATTGAGATATTTATTTTCTTTCGTTACGTGAACAAACATGGAGGTGCAATAAGCACCATTGCTACGGGTGGAGCTGTGCTGCCTAGGATGTAGCAGCAACCATTGCCTAGTCGCTGATGGTCTGTGCAAGCTTGCATGGCTATCCCAGGCAATCCACCTACACGAGGTGCAGTGCACCTGGTGCGAACCGTGCACAACAGCAACGGTGCACACCAGTAGCAGCTGCGCCGTTCACATGGTGCAGCGCACCAGTGAGAGGAGGAAAGGGGACGCACCGCCATGGTGCTACGAGCACCCTGGTGCAGTCCGCAGCGTGGTGCTGCGCTCACCACCTGCGCAACATAGTGGTGCTACGGGCACCACCTGTGCCTGCAGTGGTGCTGCGTAGCGCACTGGTGCAGGGGTGCTATGCACACCACCTGCGTAGCACAGAGGTGATGTGAGCACCACGGCTCCCCACAGAGCAATCGCATCTTGGGCCTAGCTGCAGCAACAAGCTGCTGTCTGCCATGACCTCCGAGGGTGGGTGAGTAAGTGGCGGCAGTTGCTGTAAGAGGAATTTTTTTTTTTTTCTATGTATACCTGGTGAAGGAGGCGGCAGCTGAGAAGAAATTTTTTTTTTTTTCATGTGTGTGAAGTGTTGCCCTACGTTTGAAGAAGATGAATGTATATGGGCTGGGGGTTTCTTAATAAAAAGGCTTGGGTTTTATGGGGCCAATTTTTTATTTTATTTTTATAAATGAAATGGCCTTAAAGTTATAGAGGATTAAGTAGCCTGAGTTTTATTAGTACATGCTTATGACTGGCTTAAAGTTTTAAGTTTTTTTTTTCTTTTTATTTTAATGGCCCATCTTGACTTGGTTTAAATCATGATGCGAGCACCACGACTCCCCATAGAGCAGTCGCATCTTGGGCCGAGCTGCGGCAACAAGCTGCTGTCTGCCATGACCTCCGAGGGTGGGTGAGTAGGTGGCGGCAGTTGCTGTAAGAAGAATTTTTTTTTTCTATGTATACCTGGTGAAGGAGGCGGTGGCTGAGAAGAAATTTTTTTTTCATGTGTGAAGTGTTGCCCTACGTTTAAAGAAGATGAATGTATATGGGCTGGGGGTTTCTTAATAAAAAGGCTTGGGTTTTATGGGGCCATTTTTTTTTTAATTTATAAATGAAATGGCCTTAAAGTTATAGAGGATTAAGTTACCTGAGTTTTATTAGTACATGCTTATGACTGGCTTAAAGTTTTAAGTTTTTTTTTTTATTTCTTTTTATTTTAATGGCCCATCTTGACTTGGTTTAAATCATGTTGAGAACCTGTTTTTAAGCTGTGGGCTGCAAAATGGGCTAGGCTATTCTTTAATTGTGGCCCAATTTTTAGAATCCTAGCTTGTAGAATAAATCTTTAAATTTATTGTGGATTTTGCATTCTTGAAACTTTAGCAGCAAGACCATACATAAGTATTAGTTACCTAACATAGGTTCTCTCTGGTTTGAATATGTCTTATTCAAAAGATTAGAAAAGCAATAATAGTTTTCAGCCTATGATAAAGAGAGGGGAAAAGTTTTAAATCCAAACCCAATGTCATTGGGTTTGATGACATACCTCAGAACATAGTCAAAAATTCAACCAACATCACAGTAAAACAAAGGTAAAACATAATTACTAGTTTTACCTCACTGAATCACAGGTAGGATGTGCTCAGATGGTGCAAAGGGCCCCAATACTGACATTCAACTGCAACGATGAAAACGAAATGCAAAGTAAAATGATCAGATTTTATTTCTTAGTTCAAACATACAATAATTTATTAATTATATATATCAGAGTATGACTAAAATGAATTATCTGATTCATACAATTAATCTGATGATCAATCAAAATTAAAATTAAAATGAATTATCTGATTCATAACCACCAAATCAAGATGAAGCAAAATAAAATTAAAAAGATAGAAAGGGGGTCATCGAAAAATGAATGAAAAATAATAGAGAGTGTATAATATAATGAGTTTTCACATTTACACATGTTTCGCATTTCATGTTCACGAGGATGTAATGCAAAAATAATTCCTCCAGGTATTGCAAGTCATCTTTAGGGTGCAATAAGTAGAAGGACATGCTGCACTGGTTTATAAACTTTGTTAATTTCAACCAAATGACCATGTAATGATACGAATAATATATCTACGGAAACTATACTCAATTAGGAACGACTTTTATGAAGGAATTATCGTGTGAAAATACTTACAAAGCATCAAAAAGCTCCACATAAAAAGATCCAGAAATCTACTCGAGAGAGCTGTTTTGGGTTTCTCTCTAAGAACTGGGTGAAGAAGTGATTAAAGGGAAAGAAGTGTGTCTTGCATGACTCAAGACTTCTGTAGGGGGAAGATGTGGACTTGAATGACCATTGATTGGAGGTGGCTATGTGACATAAAGTGGAGAATAGTGAGGGGAATGGACTGCCTGCAGAAGGTGTGAGGTATGGAGGTTGATGGGGTGGGTTTCTTCATCTCATCAAGGCACTATTGGGTGTAGCGAAGGGCAGTGAATGGTCTGCCATGTGGAGGAGAAAAATTCTTCAAGAAGCTTTGCCAAGGTGGCCAAATTCGTGGGTCTTGGTGAGCCTCAACCAAGTGGGCTTCAATTTGGGGTTTAAAGGGGGTTTGGCTAGGGTTTGAGATACTATCAAGCCCAAATCTAATTTTTCTTGGCCCAATCAAATTTCCAACGTTTGAAAGGTTGGATAATGATGTCATAAGAAGGATTTGAGAAATTAATAGCATGTGGAAGTGATTTAATAACGTGATTAAACACAATGCTAGAAATTGGATCAAAAAGGGTTTGGAGGCCAACTTTAGGGTTTGGGAAAACCGTTGAGGGTTTCGGTTTCAACCAAGATTTTGGGGCTTCAATTGGATTCCGACCATTTAGGGTTTCACTAGGGTTGAAACCCTCTTTGATCTGGCTCAATTTGGTTGATCAGATGAAAAATGTTTTTGCTTAGGTGGCATGATCTCACACCTTGATTTCCTTCACAAATCCATCTAATGGTTCCTCTTTATACCAAGTGTCTAAATAAAACTTCTCTAACATAATTTGGACATTCCACATTGTGATTTTGAAAACACTACACTTTGTACGCTTATCGAGGTTACTATTCACTCTACAAAAAATGCATAATAAACTTAGTACTAAAAAATCCTAAATATTCATATTCACCTACAGTGAAAATCGTTTACCAAAACTCAACCCCGAAGTGCCCCTAAAAGTAATTTCACAGTTTCGAACAGGCATTTCATCCGAAATTATGAAAAGGGTTTATTGCAACATAAAGTCCTAAATAATCAGCTGAGTCTAGTGGCGCAGACTGTAACATATTCTGACATTTCTATCTACCTCAAATAATTAAAATCGCAATTCTGTCACCATAGTGAGTGATAACACTGACTATGTTGACAGACTAAAACCTGTGCGATTGGTCGATTCATGAAAAGTTATGGGGTTTGTACGAGATTCCTAAAGTCTATAGAAATTCCATCATTGAATTTCTAGCGAACTGTTACAAAACCTATACACATATCAAGTGCAATTGGGTATGGCACAAAAATGAGCATGTATTTAACGTGGCTAGAGGTTTAAGCATCAATTAAAGTGGCCAGTTAGGCTTGCTGGTCTGTTGTATATGTTGGAATACAGCACTTTCGGTTAGATGTATTATTGTGCACATGCTTGAGTTATTGTACATCTCCAAGTCTGATGAAGTTAATTTAGTGTTCAGTTAGAGATATATCAGCCACCAATCTTGACATTCAATCATGTCAAGAAGTACACAAAGTTAGACTAAAGAATTCTAGTGGCCCAAGTATTAGAATCCTAGCTTGTAGAATAAATCTTTAAATTTATTCACGGATTTTGCATTCTTGAAGCTTTAGCAACAAGACCGTCATGTCAAGAAGTACACAAAGTTAGACTAAAGAATTCTAGTGGCCCAAGTATTAGAATCCTAGCTTGTAGAATAAATCTTTAAATTTATTCACGGATTTTGCATTCTTGAAGCTTTAGCAACAAGACCGTACATAAGTATTAGTTACCTAACATAGGTTCTCACTATTGAATGTCTTATTCAAAAGATTAGAAAAGCAATAACAGTTTTTAGCCTATGATAAAGAGAGGGGAAAAGTTTTAAATCCAATCCCACTTCTAATTGGGTTTGATGACAGTACCTCAGAACATAGTCACAAATTCAACCAACATCACAGTAAAACAAAGGTAAAACATAATTACCTAGTTTTACCCAGATGAATCATGGTAGGATGTGCTCAGTGGTGCAAAGGGCCCTGAATACTGACATTCAACTACAGCGATGAAAACCAAATGCAAAGTAAAATGATCAGATTTTATTTCTCAATTCAAACAGATACTAATTTATTAATTATATATACTCAGTATACTAAAATGAATTATCTTATCCATACAATCAATCTGATGATCAATCCAAATTAATCATAAACCAATTACATAACCACCAAATCAAGATGAAGCAAAATAAAATTAAAAAGATACAAAGGGGGTCACGAAAAATGAATGAAAAATACATGGACTGTATAATATAATGAGTTTTCACATTTACACATGTTTTGCATTTCATGTTCACAAGGATGTAATGCAAAAATAATTCCTCCAGGTATTGCAAGTCATCTTTAGGGTGCAATAAGCATAAGGACACGCTGCACTGGTTTATAAACTTTTGTTAATTTGCATCGTCATGGATTTAATTAAAAAAATATTTAAATTACTCATAGATAGGAAACAAATACATAAAAGATATGGACTCGGCCTAAATCATATGGATGAAGCTCACTACAAGAAATAGTTTATGATGCTTTAACAAATATGAATTATTTTTGGTGGACAAAAGAATCATAAATGTGGGAAAAATTCTATTCCCTTCAAAATTTTACTCCTTCATAATCGCTTGTAAGATATAAGTTCATAAATAAGAAATATATTTATCCCACGAAAGGCCAAAGTCGTGGGAAAATGGAAAACACCAAGAATAATAACAATAACTTGTCTAGTATAAGACCAAAAATATATATACAAACCTAGGAGATTCAAATTGACAGTAATAACAATTTAACAAAAAAATAATCAGGCTATCCTATAACATGTTTACATTTCAAAACTCCTAATGAGAACCAATGAGCAAGAAAGAGTTTAGTTACACAAGCAGTTGGCACTAAGAGGGCAATATTCAAGTGGAAATGAAATATGTTGATATTTACTTGAATTAGAATGGTAGACAAGTCATGTAGTGCCAGATTTAGATGAAAAGAATTGATATTCATCACTTAAGTTGAGAATAGCTAAAAGTAAATGAGCAATTAACTTGTCTATTACTAAGTAATAACTGCCATGATCCTACTACTGGTAATAAGCAATTCTGAGCTAATAAGAGATGCTGGAAGAATATTGTTATTTTCAATAACCAATCCATGCATCCAACAAGTTGCACTTTCAGTGCATGTAAGAGGGACTCAGGTTTCATAACAGAGTCACTAAATGAGTTACACTAGCTCCAGGACTCATCCAAATCTATGTCAGAGAAAAACATAGTAGGTATAGTTATAAGCAAACCTCATTGTTATGAAAAGTTCACGAGCCTTTGACACTTGGGCTACTGTCCAGAGTTTTCAGTTTGGGATGGCTACCAACTTGAAAACAAAAGCAACAAAAAAAAGGGAAAAAAGGAAAGAAACGATTAGAGAAAATCAAATTGCATCGTCTTGGATTTTAACATCACTAATATGTACTTACAATCATAGATAGGAAGCGAATATATCAAAAGAAAATCCCATGGACAAAAATATATCTCTTAACGTTCAATGAAGATGGACTCGTTGGAATAGTTTAACGTGTAGGCAGCATGTGTTGCCTATCAATTAATGAAACACTGTTCAACGCGTGCACATATAAATTGTAAGAATGTAAGTTAGAACGTAATCCATCTATGAAGAGTACTAATGAAGATGGATAGTTTATAGTAAACTCACTTCAAAACATAAATCTATAATATATAAATGTGTATATATATAGTTTCAAAGATCAAAACACAGAAAAATATAATATATATGTATATAGTTGCTAGAAATTAATTTCTTGCAGAGAGATTGGGAAATTTTTATATTTCTCTCTTTTTCTTTCATGCTTATAAGAAAAGTGTAAGGATAAAAGTCTCAGAATAGTAGAGTGCAGTAAATGATAAACATGAAATTCTTATTGTATTGATTCTCTTGTCATTCAAGAATAACATCCAAATAAAGTTACATATATATTTCATAAAAGTAGTAGGTGACAAAATTAACCTCTTATAGCTGGCATCAAAGAATAAAACAAAAGACATAACGCCAAAACTTCAGCATTATGTACATTCAGCACAAACACAACAGAATGGCCTCATCCCAATATGTAGGCTAAGGGATGAGCCCCTCTCTCCATCTTAGATTTTCAGTTTCCAAACAAGCTTTTCATTAAAACCTTCAAACTTGTGCTCCATTGAGGATTGTATTTATGTGATTTTCTCACTTTGTTTTATTAATTTCATTCATTCAGTTTGGTCTAATTAAATTTGTTCTAATGCACGAGGTTCTCATTGACAGCAATTCTATGTTCATAATTTGAGGTTGTGTAATATCAATTTTTTGATTTCCAACCTTGTCAACAAAATAGATGGCTTCTAGGCTCTAGGAGGTTATTGGACCTAATTGTTAACGCCAGTTAGCATTGCTGGACTGTTATTTATGTAAGAATTAATTAAATTTGCAGTTAGATGGTTTATTGTGCACATGCTTGATTTATTGTACACCCTTCTAAGTCTGATCTGACAATTTTTAGTGTTCAGCTAGAGCAGCTCTTTTTAAAGGAAATCATACAATAATGTCAACTCAATTAGATGATGTCCACGTTGGGAATTCTTTAATGCCAGTTTAGAATCTTATGCTGTCACAATAAATTTTTTCAAAGAATTTAAATTGCATTATTGGCAAATTTTACAGCAAACCGTACATATGTATTAGTGTTTAAAAATAGGTTCTGTGATTGTATATGTCCTATTCAATAGTCAATGAAAACAAATTTTTAGTTATGAGCATACATCTCTTTGAGAGGGGAAAAGTTTAAAGTCATTTTCCCCTCCCATGGCGTTTGATGACAAAATGTCAAAAAATATACGAATGCTACCAAAATCACAATCCATCAAATTTGAAACATACTTACCAATCTCGGTTCCAGAATTACTAATAGGTTGTGCGTGCTAATGCAAATGGCTACGAATCCTCAGTCTTATCACTGCTGCGATGAAAACAAAATGCAAAGTGAAATGGGGCGATTTTATTAACAAGAAAGAAACTCTCAGAATAATTTATGAATTCCTAATAAACCAAATGAAATATGTGTTTTCTGATGCATACAATCAATCAGCCAAGCTTGAAAAATTAATCAAAAACCAATTACATAACCACCACTCAAGACCAGCAAAATAAAATTAAAAACCCACAAAGGGGGTAGACAAAAAATCCGACAGAGATGGGTAAGTGAAAAATCGCTTCCCCGACAAATGATTTGAGGAAGAAATGTGGGAGCTTTGGGGTTGGGAGGTTAGCAGGAGAGGACGTGGTAAATGTTAATTTCGGGGGTCTTAACAGTAAGTGAGGAGGAGGGACTTACGACTTTGGCCTCGGCTGCATTACGGCACCTCCATCTTTGAGGAGCTTCAACGACTTGTCTTTGCCTTGAGTGGTGCTGCATTGACGAGAAACGACTGGACTTCTAAGTTGTGCGAATGGAGTGTGCAAACGAGGGTCTTCAATATCGCTGGAATTTTTGAGACTGTGAAATAGGGAAAGCTTTAGAACAGAAAGGAGAAGGCCGGTGTGGGGAAATGAGGAGTGGAAAATGGGAACCAATGAGGCGGGGTTTCAGTCACTGGAGCTTTCCGGTGAGGACTTTGGTCACTGTTGGTGCCATGGTTTGAAGTGCCGAAGGTGGTCGTGCATAGATGAGGGGGGGGGGGGGAAATAAGTTGGGGGGAAACTTAGAAGTGATTTTGGCGCCCCTTTGGTCCAATCCCAACACTAAATGTAAGGGAAGGTGAAAATAATCAAATTTGTGGCGTGCATTGTCGTTGTAAAACTCTTTTATAATCGCCGCTAAAAGGCTTTTAATTATATGCCGCCGGCTTATTTTTAGAACACCACGGCGAGTTTGTAATCACAGCTAAATGTATATAATTGCAGCGTTTTATATGACATCGATTATAAAAATGCCAGTAAAAGTACCATTTCTTATAGTGCACGTTTCTTCTGTTATCCTGCTAGGAGCATATTAATTAGAAATATGCTATTTTAGAAATAAATAAATAACATAACGTAACATAAAAAATAAAAAAATAAAAACGCAAAGCTATTTTAGAAATATAGTGAAATATAGGGGCCGGGGATATGGCAAAGGAGAGAGTAGAAGAAATGTTGGACGAATGTCCAAAGGTCAGTGCAGGAGTTTAGAGTAATCACAAATCGATGACTGATAGTTCATTGAATGTGGGTCCATTAGAGGATGGAATGTAGACAGGTTGTTATCAGCCTCTTATATGGCATGCAATTCCACATCATAAACAGAAACAAAGTGCAGGCTAGAAAAAGCTACAATATCATAAGATCATTGATTTAGGCTGGAGAGTTACAACTGGAGTATTATCCCTTGGGTCCTCCTTATCACCTACTAAATGGTGTAAAAAATCCTACCTCTAAGTTTGTAATAACAACATTCTTCCCGATTCTGGCATTTTTGTCAATGATCATGCTCTCTTCACATTATAATAAGAGAGGCAAATTGCTTGAAAGGGTAAATGTAAATTGCACTTAAATATTATATCAAAATTACAGGCCATCCTCATGAGGTTTGCATAATTGGTTAAACAAGTATAATTTTTATCCATTGCAATTGTTAAGATGTGAACATCAAAACTCACTATTCCAGAGATTTCTGAAGAGGGAAAACTTGTTCAAAAAAGAGAAATTGGGACACAAGTTCCAAACGGTTTCTGAATGGCTTACCATTCTTGGTGATGATAGAGAACCATGAACTAGGTTTCTGCAGTAGCAAAATGAATCTGAAAAAGTTGTATGATTTGTGGGCTATGGAACTTGTTAACAAGCGAAGATGACGTTTATGGTTCTTATCTCTAAATACACTTTAAATATGACGTTTGCTACTTGCAAGTTTGACATGTGAATATATTATTTGTCGTGGGACTTGTTATAGTTATATATTTATATATATATATTTATATATAAAACTTAAATTCCAATACTTTTTCATTATTAATTAATGATGAGACATTCTTTGATGATATAAATGAATTAATGTCTCTCTCTGTCTCTCTTACAAACACACATATATAAAACTATTACATCTAGAACTGTATTTTGATGATTATTATAACAAATAACATCAAGTTATTTTATTTAGCCACCATGCCCATCCAATGGGAGGATACAACAATCTTAGAAGCCAGCATACATTTTTTTTTTTTTTTAAAAAGAGGATAGTACCCCAAGTTTATTGATAGCCCTCACTTGTGAGGGTGGAAAACCATAGTTACAAACTAGACACCTAGAGTTACAGATAAATGAATAAAACCCAAACCATAGTTATATAAAGAACATAAAAATCACAGTACAACATGAACCAGCATACACATATATATATAGATATTAAATATATTAATTATTCATTCTCGAGTTTGTTGCTACTTCTTTCTAAAGGTATTTACAAACCAATCTTGCTTCCTTACAATTACCCATTGTCCAATAACAATTCCTATTACAAATCCACACCCGTACCCGATCACAACTACTTTCCACCCAAATTCAAATGGAGACACTAGATCTTGGTTTCCTTCAAACATTAACGTTGGAGGTTTAGGCAATGAGTCTCCACATGCTTTTGACAATGGCCTTCCACACAATCCTGGGTTACCATCGAATGAACTATTTGGAAATGTCTCAAATTGATTTCCATGTGGTATGGGACCTGTGAGACAATTGTTGAACACTTCAAAAAATGCTAGGAAAGTGAGTTGGGTGAGTTGTGGGGGTATTTCTCCAAACAACTTATTTTGAGAAAGATCCAATGATTCTAGACATGTCAAGTTCACCAATGATGTTGGGATACGACCAGAGAGAGCATTGTTGGAGAAATTGAGAATGTGTAGTCCTTTTAGATTTCCCACTACTTCTGGAATCTCACCTTCAAATCTGTTGCTTGAGAAATCAAGGACTATGAGTTCATCTTGGATTGCCTCATACTCTAACTCTCTACCTCTGGTTGTTAGCGTAATTGAGTAAGGGATCGAAGAATTGTAATCCAAGTATTGCAACTTTTTTGCACCAAATAATTTCATGGTGTTCCACCGTTTGAAGCATTCTGCAGGTAAATCTCCAGAGAAATTATTGTGGGAGAGATCGATAATATGCAAGTTGGAGAATGTACAATTGATTTGGATATTTCTTATTGCACCGTAAAATCCATTAGAGCGAAGAATGAAAATCTTCAGCTCGGGAGGAGTTTCTAACCATGAGGGAAAGGTATCATGGATCTTATTGTGACCAACATCAAGATACTGTAACTCCTTACAGTTGGCCAATGATCTTGGGAGTCGACCTTGGAATTGGTTTTGACTCAAGTTGATCATACTTAAGCTGCACCCTTTTGCCCATTTATCTGGAATGGTTCCACCGATGTTATTGCTTCGTAGTTCGAGTGCTGTCAAAGTCTGGCTTAAGTTGCAGAAACATGGATGCAGCTGACCGCTCAATTTGTTATAGGACAAATCAAGCACAAGAAGTGCACTTAGATTGCAAAACAATGGTGAGACTTCTCCTGTGAAAGCATTATTCCTGACCACATAAAAATACATAGATGGTGGTGGAATCGGGAGGGATCCACGTAGGCTGTTGTTCGAAAGATGTAAATATTGAATAGACGGTGCAACTAGAGGAATCGAGAATATTCCTTGTAGCTTGTTATTTTCGAGGGCCAGTGTTTGTAGATTTGGCATGGGAAGAACATCTCGAGAGTTCTCAAAGCCCGTGAGAAAGTTGTCAGAAAGAAGTAAATGTTGAATAGATGGTGCAACTAGAGAAATCGAGAATGTTCCTTGTAGCCTGTTATTTTCGAGGGCCAGTGTTTGTAGATTTGGCAAGGAAAGATCATCATGAGAATTTTCAAAGCCTGTGAGAAAGTTGTTACGAAGATGTAAAACTTGAAGGCTTTCTTTACTTGCATTAAACATCCATTTGGGTATTATACTTTGAATATTGTTTTTTGATAGATCTAGCCTCACAAGTTTGTTCTGGTTTCGTAGGAAATTCCGGAACTCTGTTAAGTTGAGAGAAGACAAATGTAAATATTGTAAACGTGGAAGAGTGTAATTAGAATTGGCTTTGGTGAGGCATGACAAATTGTCGAACGAGTTCCCTGAGAGTTGCAGATCAGTGAGTTGGGTAAGGTTCCAGAGGGAGTTTGGGATGGATCCAGAGAAATTGCAATAATCAATACGTAAGACCTCTAAGGATTTAAGATTTCCAATTGAAGTTGGTAGTTTACCAAAGAGTTCTTCATTGCCTCCTATATTAAGGTCACGTAGTTCTGGTAGCTGAAATATTCGAATCGAGAACTCCCCGTATAGTCCACAATGACGTAGCTTTAGAGTCCTCAAAGAAGATATATTTGCCAAGCTTTCAGGTACTCTAGATGATATGTTGACTAGAGTAAGAAGAATATCTTCGAGGCGGGTTAGATTTTGGACCAACCTTGTTAGACTTCCAATAAGTAAATAATCATTGTAAGACAAATCCAGAGATGACAACTTGGAGAGGTATGAAACTTGAAAAGGTACTTCTCCTGAAACATAAGATTGGTTGAGATTAAGATATGTTAATCTTGAGAGATTGCCAATTGGAGACGGGATTTTAGAGTAATTGAAATCATTATAAGCAAGATTAAGGCTCTGAAGATGAGAAAGGCGGAAGAGGCTGCTGTTAGAGTTGATAGAACCATAGAGACAGCTGTCACTAAGATCAAGGCCAATAACATGACCTGTGTGGGGGTCACACTCAACCCCATCCCATGAACAACAATTTGATCTACCGCCCTTTGCTTCAACACTCCATGATGCAGTCTTGGGATAGCTAGAAAAAAATGGACAAGTATTATTGTCTATGATAAAGCTATCCCTGAATTGCATAAGAGCTAAGCTCTCACCTTGATGACAAAGTGGCTGCAGAGAAGACAAAGAGGCCGTGAGTAAAAGAAGGAACAACACTAAGAGAACAGAGAAGAGAAAGCGCAAACATCTAGGCATGGTTTCGGACTAATAATGTTTTAGACTGTTGAGATAATGAGAGAAGAAGAAGCGAATGGCTATTTCTTTATATAGTAAGTGGAATGGGTAGGAAACTTCATAATTAATTTGTTGTGGAAAAGAAATTAAATGTGGTGAAATATAGGCGGATACGGTAAAGAGGAGAGTAGAACTAGTGTTGGAAGGATGTTTAAAGGTCAACACACGAGTTTAGACTAATCACTAATCGAGAGCCGATAGCTCACTGCGCGTGGGTCCGAGGATGGAAATCTTGGAATGCAGGCAGAACTTGTGGTCCATAGTTCACCACGTAATGCAATGCGTTGTGGCCGAAAGACAAAAATAAAAGAGTGCCATGCTGAACTTTCTTCTGATAGTCACGGTGGTCCATAACGTCAAAAGCACGCTTAATTACAATCCTTTCAAAAAGAAAGAAAAAACAACTACGAATTGAAAAACTGTGAATGAAATTTTATAAAAATAATAAAATAAAATCATTACGTAGATGACAAGAAGAGGAAAAGCCTTAATAATTTCATAACGTGTTTTAGAAGAGATAATGGGAGACTTGTATTAATTAATTAACAATGATATTCCAACGTTTCTTCTAAGTTTTATATATATATATATATATAAACAAAATAATATCAATAATTTTGACAATGATCTATGACAAAATATCAAAGTATATTAATTGAAAAATGTTTTAGCTAACCACAGTGAATTCTATAAAAATAAATTTACAAACTAACTTGTTTTTATACGATATATTAGATTATAAAATTATTTTTATTGTAAATTAGATCTAACGTATCATATAAAATCATGTCAATTTATAAGTTTAAACTACAAGAAAAACTAGTTTTTACGATCAGTTTAATGCAACCAAAAGACTTTAGCAACCAATTTTTAGTTGCTAACCAATTTTTGGTTGCTAATAGTCTTTTGGTTGCATTAAACTGGTCATAAAAGCCAATTTTTCTTGTAGTATAATTTTATAATTTTTTTTTTTTTATGATTGTAGCATTTATCTACCAGAAGATTGTAAAAAAAAAAAAAACTTACCGGCCCTCTATCTATAATAAAATCCTTGCAATAATAAATATAGTAATCATAGACGCAATCAATTTTCACAACCTTTTACACTACAAAATAAAAAGTTCATGATCTCCAGGAACAAAACAAATAGAAAACTGTCTCTAGTACGTATCAAACCAAACATTTGAAAAAAAAAAACGAAAGAAAAAAACATCTGTCTGCAACAATAATAAAGAGTACTAGTTGTACCTTAATCTTATAGGGAACTACATGATTTACAGAATTACAATTATTTATTAACATGTGTGTTTCAAAAAATAAAATAAAAGAAATTAACGACAGATGTTGTTAATTTTAGGAGTAATAAATTTAAGAGTAATAATATTATTCATCACTCTTTTAAACATGACCATTTTATCATCAATACATCCGGGACGAATACTATTCTAATTATTATATTACTACTTTTTTTTTTTTAAAACATATTGCATTTATTAATAACGGATATTACAACTTTGACCTGAAACATACATTACAAGCTAACTACAACATTACTATAAATACTAGTTAGATATAATTGTAATGGATATATTATATATATAAAATGCTAATAACATATATATATAGTCTTACGTAGTTTAATATTAGAATTACTTTTATCTATAGTATATCTCATTTTTGGATTGAGCTTGACTTTTTTTCGGTACAAGATTGAGTTTGAATAAAAATATGATAAAAATCTTGTGCTTAAACTTGTATTTTTTGAGTTGAACTGAACTTGGCAATCTAAAGAATATCTTGATTTGGCTTAATCAAGTTTTGCTACAGATCAATCACCATTTACCACCCCACACCCCACACTTGACGTGGCCTTTCTATTTGTTTTTTGTTTTGTTTTTGTTTTTTTTTTTTTTGTTTTAACCTTTTACTTACCTACTGAAACGCTAGTTTTGACAAGAAGAGTCCATTTCGAAATCAAATTCATCGCACACCTCGAGTGGCCATTTCAGCGGGCATTTAGGTTTCAAGAGTAGTTGAGAGAATGGGTGTGATTGGGTTTTGGTTTGAACTGAATGTGGTGGTCCCATGTGGGAAGAGGAAATTGATGAGCTTGTTGAAGAAGTTGTGAGGAAAGAAAAGCTGGGTTAGTTATGGGATATTTCTCCAAACAACTTGTTTTGAGAAAGGTCCAATAATTCTATTTCTATCAAGTTCTCCAACGTTAATTATGGCATATGACCAGAGAGGGTATTGTTGGAAAAAATGAGAATGTATATTCAAATAGATGGTGATAGACTTGGGAGAGAGAGGTCTTTGCAAGCTATTATTCTCAAGGTCTAACTCTTTTAGATTAAGTTTGGGAAGAACTATCTTGTGAATTTTCAAATTTCTTGTGATAGGTGTTAGAAAGATATAAACACCAAATAGTGAATAGTGAGTAGAACTAGAGATATCAAGAATGGATCAAAGTTTGATGCAACTAACTCAACCTAATTATTTTTCCTCTAGTAATTTATTGTTTATTTTACTTTGATGGGTTTGAATCAAATAATAGTCATACTGTATGAAGAATTGTGTAAAAATTATAAATATAGTGTTTGACGTACTATTCATATTTTGGTTGCAGCAGATTGGACACTAATGGGTTACATCTTGAGTACGCGAATTTTACAATTCNAGTAGAACTAGAGATATCAAGAATGGTCATTGTAGACTGTTGATCATATCAGTCAAACACGTTCATTTTAAAAGTCTTTAATTTTAATATATATAATTTCCCTACTGGACTATTCAAACTGGAAAGGTAAAAGACTATATGTTTGGGCATACATACATACATACATACATACATTTCATAATATGAAGTTTCTGATCACGGGAAAATTAAACCAGGGTACGGTTTGTTGATAGTTAAAGACATTAATTACTTCTACTTCACAAAGCAAGAGGAATCCTATATGTATATAATGCTCTTGCCATCATTGCATAAGAACAGAAAAAGACTCAATTCAACGCGCTAATCTTCCTGGACCAAAAAATTAAACAAGAAAATTATCATCAAGCTACCTACAGGAAGAGGAAAATACTTGGGAAACTTCATAATTTGTAGTGGAAAAGAAAGGAAGCTTACAACTCAAGATAAGAAACAAAATCCGATATCTGTCAACGCGTTCATATATATATATATACTAGGTGAAAGTAACGTGCAATGCACATTTGTTTAGTTTATATTTAATTTATTTTGCTAAAAATTAATTTTTTATTAATAAAGACGTAATCATGTTTTTGGTTAATAAATAACTAACGATTAATGTTTATGTAATTAATAAATAATTACACATTGTGATATATTATAAAAGAAGAGCATTAATAGAATTTATAGTATGGTCCTATAAATAAACATCGCCATAGTTTTTGAAAGTATTTGAGATAATTTAATTCTAGATGACGATCCAGCATTTTCATCATCTTGCATTGCTTCAATAGAGATGACATTAAAATGCTATATTTTTTCTCCTTCAGTTTCTTTGGATATACATAAACTTGGATCTTCCAAATTTTTTTTGATAATTTCTCCGCAACGCTTTTTAACATATGGTCGATGCTCCTACAAAATAAATTTTGAAATAGTTGTCTTCCCAATTCCACCGGTCCCAAATATCCCTACAATGCGTATAATATTATTCTTTGCAGTATTTAATTAAGCTGATAAATATGTCTTATACGAAACTCTATCCCAATTGGATACTTGGTAACGCTTGGAGGTGTTTGATTTACCATTCTTAAGTCCACCCATTGAATGATTTCTTGATAAATTCGGACTCTTTCCTATCAATATTAAAGAGAAGACAAATGGGAATAGTTAAGAGTACTTTTTCACAATAGATGACATATGAATATAATTAAGTTAAAATATATAGTGTTTTCCATTTTTTTCTCTCCATGACAAAGTGACAACTATAGATTACAATGTACAAGGGTAGTCTTGCTAATCCTTCCTTAATTTGAATATTGTTTCATAACAAATAACTTAATCTAAAACTTATAATTTAAGGAAATTTAGTCTTTATATCTAGAAATAAATGAAAACTAAAAGTCACCACTTATTTAAAGTTGTTCATTTTCTTGTCAGGCCGGTATGATTTCAAATCTTATTATTTATATATAGAATCCAAATAATAAAAAATTCTCATACTTTTTCTTAATTAATTTTTTTTTCCTAACTATCGTTTAGTTAGATTTGAATTTTTCATGTTATTAGTTTCTCCAATAAATTTTAGGTGAAATAATAGGATAATATGTTTATCAATGCCGTAATTGTCTTAGTTTTCTTTATAAAGTTCGCTTTAACATCATATAGACAAACACACATACATCCATACATACATACATATATATATATAGTAGATGTTATGATGCAAATTATTATCAGTAATAAGTGGGTTATTTGATGACCATTACGAAGGATTTCTAGTCATTGCGTTATTGTTGTCACCATTAATTTAGTATTGCCATATAATTGATCTATTCAATTTAAGAGGCACAACAAACAATAACTTTTCGGTCTAAAAAATCTCACTATCTCATAATTATTAGAAAATAACGTTTTTAGTTCTTCTATGAAAAAATAGATGCGTTGAATGCCGTATGCTGCTGTATACCTGTCATGAAGGAAAAAAAACAAGACATTTGAGAATGAGATTGTTGGGTTGCTGCCTATACTAATGAGTAATGACTATTCAATATCAAGTGCTTTAATGGAGATTCGGCCCAAGGAAATTTTGACACTATGGGGTTTCCTCTTAGCTGGAGGAAGACAGAAACAGAAACATAGATGGGCCTGGATCTATTATTACAAATGGAGCTTCAACAGCCTAAATTATGAAGGCTCTATATTTATATTTTCTACCTCAGTTATCTCCACAACCAAACACGATGGAAGAAATTACAAAGAAAAACCAAAAAGAAGTGCTAAAGACTGAAAATAAAGAGTAGACAAACTGACTAAGATCCTAGATCTCGACTTTGGGCTATTTGATCTTCGGAACGAATCGTAGAGTTGTGGGATTACAGATTATTAGCAAGAAAAATGAGAGAGTGATCTTGACCGGTATCAGATAGACCTGCAAAAAAAAAAAACTAACGCTGCAGAAAAATAAAGAAGAATCAAAGAAGAGAGAAGAGAGAAGGAATGACAAATAAAAAGAGAAAAGAGAAGAATCAAAGAAGAGAGAAGATGAAGAGATGGAGGAAAGGAGTTTGGTTTTGGAGAGAGAAACCAACGAGAATATGTAGAAATAGAAGACGGAAAGGTGAAAAAAAAATTAAAGGGACCTGACATGTTATCCTTTCAGCCAACCCCACGTCTCATCATTATCATTTGCATGAGTAAAAGACAAAAAAATCCTCGTACAAATGGACTAAAAGAATAAAATAGAGGGATTAAAAAGTAATAACATAATAAACGACTACTTACAGAAAAACAAACGGAGTGAACGGAAAAATAACAAATAGACGGAAAAACAAAAAATTCTGTTTTATACACACTTTTTATATATAGAAGATATATATATAATTTTAAAAATCTTTTAAATTTTGATCATGATTTTTTTATGTGTCCCTAATTGATCCGTGATTTTCAATAATTTAATACCGATGGATGGAAGAAATTGCCAAGTCTAAAGTTTAGCTAGATTTCCAAATTTTGACTATAGCATTAAACTTTAACAGGATGATTATCGAACAAGTCAGCTTTAAAAATCTTTTTCTCACAAGGGATAATTTATAATCACAACAAATTCAAGTCAGATATTTTTTTCCTTTATTGAATTACATAAATTGTAGGAATTAGAAACTTTTCGTCTCCAGTCTTTTTAAAACAATCGTAATATATAAAAAGGATTGAGTGTGTTTTTTATAGTAATAAAGATAATATAATGAGAAGACATTTTAGGATGTAAAGTGTTAGGATAGATAGGTCAATAAAACAAAATAAAATGATGAGGTGTCTGATCAATATCAGAGTGCAAAAAATAAAACTTAAAACTTAAAAATTACATAAATAATAGACACAAAGTTGAAGAACTGTCCAAAAAAATTTTGGGACCATTTTCATTTTGTCTCAAAACAATTTCGTCCCAACATTTTATTTTTGTTGTAGTGAATCATGCGCAGCGCTCCATTTGTTTTTACAATTCTTCTAGGGAAAGTCAGCCATTGCATACGGCGGACAGTCGGGCTTTACATGTCAGCAAATATATTAAAAAAAAAAGTAATGAGAGAAAAACGAAACGTGGGTTTTGCTTGGCTTAGGTTCTGAAGAAGAAAAGCTTGTTTCTCTCTCTTCGCACCCTTGTTCTTCGCCATAGATGGGCGCCTGCATATGGAAGATGAAGGAGTCTCCGCCATAAGCATCAAGAGATCTCCTTTAGAAACCTTCGTAGCAGCAATACTACCAGACCCATTCCTTCTAGTAAGAATAGGATGTTCCATCCAAGCTAAATGAGATGGTCCAATAAATCCATTCTCTTTTATCCCTCCTGCCCTTCTCAACAAACCATCCCCGGACTTGCTTGTATGCCAATCCCAAAGCCTTGGCATAGTCTTCCATTACCTCTTTAGTAGGATACTTATCATCTGGGTCAAAATAAATTATGTTGTGAGTATTAGACATCTCAGAGTAGGAAAATCACATAAGCACCAAAAAATGAGAAGAGAGAGAGAGAGGTTATGATAATAAAATGGTGGGTATGCTAAGGATACTTGAGTACAGTCGTTCAAGGGGTTGAAGTTGTGATAGAGTTTTCATTTCTATTTGACTATTCCTTCTTCTGTTTCGTTCGAGATAATTTCAATCAAGCTGCAAACCAAACCCCCATGCACTTACTCTGTCAACTTGCAGGAGCTACCATCAAGACTAATCTGATCTGGGGAAATGGGAGTCGAGGGAGAGAACACAGAATTAATTTTTCAAGAAAGAGAAACACAAAGAGGAAGGAGGAGGGATCTCGTTTGGGAAATAGGGAAATACACTTAAACGGTGCCGTTTCCACCTTAGCACTGTTTGGCCCACGCTTGCATCAACCGTCTGTTTGTAGCTTCATTTTTTTTTTAATGTAAACTAATGTGGAAGTATATAGGCTTCAATATCATTGATGTGTTTGGAGATTTGGTGTCATTAAATAAGCTTATAAAAAGATTTATTCTTCTTTAAGTATTGGTAGTGTAAGGGATTTTTTCCCTTGGCCTAAGGCTCAGATATAAGGAGCCCAAGTCGGCTAGTCAACTCATCATCGGCCCACAAAGAGCCCCTGGCCCCAAAGGAAGGGGAACAAGAGACACGCCCCCTGGTTTCCCTCTATACCGCCTAGCCCCAGAGGGCCTGTATAGGCGAGTAGGTGGTAAATCTGGGGAACTCTTAATCCCCTGACAACAAGGGGGACTAACGAAGCACATCTTCTACTGAGTAGAGGCGACAGAAGGTCACACCACATTTATGACATCTAACTGAGGATACGACTGATGTGACATGTACCTTTGACATAGGGAATTGGCAGTTGACCCCCAGAAAACATGTATATAAGGCGATCTCCAAGTACTACGAACTCTTTACATACTTGAACTAAACTCTAAGAGGATACTGATTTTGAAATCAGAGACTCCCCGACCACCACTATGACCCCCCATCTCACGGTGATTACTTTACATTCGTAGGCCCAGATCAAAGACCCAAGTTGCTAAGGGCTTGGCCCAAATGCGTGCGAAACACGACATTAACAAGGGCACCGTCTGTGGGATGTTCATAGACTTCATGTGTCCTTCTTATGCTTGCAAGAACCCGTTCTCAAGAAACTTGGGTACAGGACAAGGCAACAACATTGTTAAGCATGGGAGCAATAGTCGTGGATATACAAAAACAAGGAGGGAGGGAGAAGGAGAAGCTTGATGGAACCACCAATGAGCTGAGAGATAATGCGGCACCCAATGAGTGTGCAGGCCTCAATGGTACTAGAGAGAGCCACCACTGTGAGGGAAGGGAAGAACTGTCAGAGCCCCTAGAAAAGTGGCCCATGGCCAAGCTACCCATGTCCTAGCCATGTCAAGGACATGCCCCATGACCAGCCCACATGCATGTCAGGGCTCATGCCTTGACACGCATGCTGTGTCCAGCAAGGCTACTGGCCGCGCGCGGGCTAGCAGGCACATGCGTAGTGAGGTTAGTGTGTCAAGACCCCAACAAAAATCACCCTAGGACATGGTCGTAGAGACGCATGGACATCCGAGATTGGACCACATATGGGGTCAAGCCTAGCTTTGGAGGACTTCTCTAGGGGTCTAGTACAGACTCTAGGGAGAATGCGGGAATGGCACGGGTCAATTGGAAGATGGCTCACATCTTCCCATTTGACTAAGCCATGGCTCAGCCCCAATAGCCCATTGACACTCCTGTTGGCATGCCCTGACAGCCCCACGGGCCTTGCCTTGACACTGTCACTGACATGCCTCGACAGCCCCATGGGCCACCAGCATGGCCAGCACCAGCCACCCCTCAGCACGCCCACAGGCATGCCACGGCCCCAGCCATGGCACGCCCCTGACAGCACCACCATCATGCCATGGCCCCTGCCATGGCACATGCATGATGGACCCACAGACAGGCCATGGCCCCCGCCATGGCACGCACTTGACACCATCGCTAGTACGCCATGGCCCATTTCCATGGCACACTCATGTCAGCCACACAGACATGACGTAGGCATGCCATGGCTCATACCATGGTATGCCCAGGATATCTGTAACAGCCCGCTAAAATTATCAGTTTTGGATTATTTCCCGACAGCAATCACATCTCTCTCATCTTTACCCTCATCTGGAATCACGCGTATAGATTATCTTTTCCGTAAATCACGTAATTTGTTCTTCATCGACAGCTGTAAAATCATGAGTCTTCCAAGACCACGCCTAGCCTTTCTCAAGCCCAAACTACCACTTTATGTGGTGGACAGCCACCGTACGCCGCCACGTACGTTCCTCCGACGCATGTTCGTGACGAACAACGAGCGACGCACGGGTTATCCCGTCGATGGTATAACCTTCTATCTCTAGTTATTTTACGTTTAAAATAGTTGGTTGGTTTGTGGATTGTGTAGTTGTATTTGTGGAATTCGTTGCGTAGTTGTGAAGCGAAGTGTGGTTGTGAAGTGTTGAGTTTGATTGTGTATTTTGTGGACTGTGCTGTGAAGTATAGGCATGAGATGGATGCCGTAGATGTGATACGGCGGGTTGTGTGAAGAGAATACGCGTGTAGCGTATTCTGTGTAATGCAGCGACGCGCCGCGCGACGTGCGCTGTAATGATGTGTGTCGTAGAAGGAAGGGAGTACGCATGTAGTGTACTCCGTGTTGTATGGCGATGCATCGTGTGATGTGCATCGTGTTGATGAGTGTTGTAGCGAAGGAAGTACGCGTAGTGCGTACTCCGTGTCGCGTAGCGATGCACTGTGAGACGTGTATCGCAGTGATGAGTTTTGTAGTGTGGATGGAAGAGAGTTCACGTGAGTGTACTCTGTATTAAGTCGTGAAACACCGGATGGCGTGTCACGAAGGGTTGGATGGCGTAACAGAGAAGTGTAGAGCATGGTGTAGTGTTGGGAAACTGTATGACAGTGTCCCGAAGCAGTGGTGTTATGGATTATAGTCTGGGGTGACTGGTGTCATCTTGTGGTTGACTATGGCTAAGAGTATATGGATTGAGAAAGGAATTGTTTGTTGGTTATTATTGATAATTTTAATGAACTTGTTTTAGTGCAAAGGCTTTATGAAGTCAAATTATCTCTTCTGAGTATAGTGAAACCTCAAGTTGCCGTGGTGTTGCAAGTGCTCATAATATGACAATTGAGTTCAGAAGTGAAAATCTTAAGGACTTGAGTGTTCCTCTTCCAGCTGTTGTGCAGTTCCTCGTGTTTCGCACTCTATTCTCATAGAACGCGACGATCGAGGTAAGTTAGCCTCTAACTTACTATCAGTTTATTGTGTATGTGTGATGTGTAAGAGAACTACAATTTATGTATGTATGTTATCGTATATGCCATGTCATGCTATGTCATTACATGTTTATCTGCTACGAATGATTTAATCTCTCATGAATAATTATCTGTTACATAATCTTTTCTGTCATACAATGATGTATGTTATAAGTATGCCATGTTAAGTATGCCATGAAATGTTATGATTAAATCATATTGTGCCATTTACAAGTATACGCCATGTTAGAAAAGTATATGATATTAATTAATATCTCATGCATTAAGAAAGATAAGACATGTTATGTTACTTATAATACGTGGGGCCACAACAACTGTGGAGTACGTATTATATCTTATGTTATGTTATATAATACGTGGGGCCACAACAACTGTGGAGTACGTATTATATTATGTTACTTATAATGCGTGGGGCCACAACAACTGTGGAGTACGTATTATATTTATGTTATTATAATGCGTGGGGCCACAACAACTGTGGAGTACGTATTATATTTATGTTACTTATAATGCGTGGGGCCACAACAACTGTGGAGTACGTATTATATTTTATGTTATTTATAATGCGTGGGGCCACAACAACTGTGGAGTACGTATTATATTTATTTTATGTTACTTATAATGCGTGGGGCCACAACAACTGTGGAGTACGTATTATATTTATGTTACTTATAATGCGTGGGGCCACAACAACTGTGGAGTACGTATTATATTTATGTTATGTTACTTATAATGCGTGGGGCCACAACAACTGTGGAGTACGTATTATATTTATGTTACTTATAATGCGTGGGGCCACAACAACTGTGGAGTACGTATTATATTTTATGTTACTTATAATGCGTGGGGCCACAACAACTGTGGAGTACGTATTATATTTTATGTTACTTATAATGCGTGGGGCCACAACAACTGTGGAGTACGTATTATATTTTATGTTACTTGAATACGTGGGGCCACAACAACTGTGGAGTACGTATTAACGCACGTTATTAATCAAGACAATTGAATAAGATTCCAAGTTTATGTTAAGTCCAGTTTCAGATCAAATATATGATAAGTCAAGTTTCAGATCAAGTTCATGTTATGTTATGCTCACGTACATGTTATGTTCATGTTCATGTTATGTTCCAAGTTCATGTTCACATCATGTTATGTTCACGTTTATGATACGTTCAAGCTCACGTTCATGTTATGTTATGTTCATGTCCATGTTATGTTTCACGTTCATGTTATGTTGATTGTTCATGTTATGTTTTAAGCTTAAGTTCATGCCATGTTAAGTCAAGTTCAGTTCACGCTTAAGTTCTGGTTAAGTCATGCTATATGTCAAGTTATACTATGTTTATGTATGACTATAATTATGCATTTATGCTTTTACTGCCATGCATGCATTTTTAACCTGTGTATAAGTTTTATGTTAACTTACTGAGATTTGTAATCAAATCTCACTGTGGTAGTCCCAACTACCATTCCCCCCGAATGGTAGATCTTGTTACAGGACCCAAAGGAGAATTGGAATCTGACCAACTGAATACGGTCGACTAGGCCACGGTGCGATGTTGATGATGGTATAGTATTTAACTTAGGTTAATACTTGTACTTTTGGAGTTGTATCTCAAGTATTCTTTTGATCACACCATTTTGAGACTAGTGTGGTGATCACGGCTTTTTAGTATGCCTTTATGTATGAATTATGTTTCAAGTATTTGGGATATATTTAGTTTGGTGCATAGTATTGCTAAAGAAAAAGATTATCCGCTGCGAATATTGCATAATGCTAGATGCATGTTAGAACATTGCATCTTATATGTCATGAACGGGGGCAGGTAACCTTGTGTTGCATGTCTCGACGCTTCAAATGTCCGTTCAATCCCAAGCGGAATTTGGGGGGCGTCACAGGTGGTATCAGAGCAATACGTCTCTGGGTTGTAAATCCACATGTCCTTAGGAAATGCACCAAATACTAGGCTTGAGATTTTAGTTTCATTAGGCTTGAATTTCTTCGAGATCATGTGCAGAAAAGCGATATAGTAATTAGAGTTCACAAACACACATGATCAGTTAGCAGATATTATTCGCAAAACCTTTACCAGAAGATAGATTATATATGATTAGAAGAGAAATAGGTATGAAGCATGTTACGAATATCTCTTAAAGGATAAAACCAGAGTTCATAAATATAAGAGATATTTTTTTTAATAAAATGCTTCTACATAAACTTGAGGTTCTTAGCCTCATGTTGGAGACGCTCACTCTCTTCATACAATATCATATCATCCCTATTCATGGGAGCTGGCAAGCGGAATGAAGAATCCAGTAGAGTTTTCAGCTGTTTATTCTGCTGCCGAAGGATTCCTTCCCTGGTGTGAGACTCTTGAACAATTCGTTGAAGTACAACAATTTGTTCTTTAAGCCTTTCAACCTCTTGGTTTTTGGCTTGTACCCGCTGGGAAAAAGCAATTATAGAAGATGAGTAGCGAGTCCCAAGACTCACCAAGTCGTAGACAGCATCGGAGTCTGACTTATTAGCCATACTAGTATTTTCTTGCTGCAGCATGGCACCTATGGCAGCTGCAGAAAGGACAGGAGATTGAGGTGCTGAATACCTCATGGATGGATCTAGGGAAATGTTAGAAGATTGAGCCATTGAGAAAAGAACTGAAAACTTAAGGCGAGAATGTTGAAGGAATGCAGAGGAGTTATAGAGATGAGAATAAGTTTTGATGCATATTGGATTGAGTTGAAGACTGGCTTTATAGAGATAACATAAAGAAGAAGACAAACTAGTTTCTCTTCAAATCTTATTTAGTCAAAAGAAATACAAGATATGCTGGACACGCTTTGTCAAAAGTTTCTTACTAAGCCAGCTAGATTAACAGTAGTTTGTCCCTATTTCTCTAGAAAACGATGAACCTCTGCTGTTATCTGCCGATGTTGACCCTGTATCTGAATCCTTTCTCGTTCCAGCTCTTCTATTCGTGGTTGCAGATCATGAGCATACCAATCTGCAAATTTCTTCAACTCTTGGTTTTCTTGCTGTAGCCTTTTATTTTCTCTATCCTTATTAGCAAGCTTCTGTTGTAACTCAGATATTTGGATGTTAAGATGATCAATCTCACTTACCCTCGCCAGTAACCTCCGAGACATGATCGTAACAGAGGCAGCATATTGACTACTGAGCTTCCATGATTCTGTAATAATCTCAGAATCAGTCCTACTAGAAGAACAGTTCGCTGCTCCTATCGTAGTATTGACGACCTCAGGAGAGAAGATTGATGGTTGATGCGTCAAGGGTTCCTGATTCAAGTCTGGAACATTAGTGGAAGAGTTTTGCCCAGCCATTATTTTGTTATGGAAAAACAAAACACAGGTCAAGAAGCGATGTTTTTTCTTTTCGATGGATGAAGATGATCCTGTTTCTTTATAGAAACTCAAAGCCTTCAATCACGGTTGTCATCAACATCAGGCGTTTGTTCAAATCGCCAGCTGTATTAAATTCATAGAGTAGGCCCCTAGACTTTGCAGCACTTGTCGGGTGACGGACGGTTCTTTTTTTTCAAACTATCTACAGTGTTTTAAGCGTGTTTTACGTTTGTACTTGCGTCGATTTCGAGGACGAAATCTTCTTTTTAGGAGGGGAGGATGTAACAGCCCGCTAAAATTATCAGTTTTGGATTATTTCCCGACAGCAATCACATCTCTCTCATCTTTACCCTCATCTGGAATCACGCGTATAGATTATCTTTTCCGTAAATCACGTAATTTGTTCTTCATCGACAGCTGTAAAATCATGAGTCTTCCAAGACCACGCCTAGCCTTTCTCAAGCCCAAACTACCACTTTATGTGGTGGACAGCCACCGTACGCCGCCACGTACGTTCCTCCGACGCATGTTCGTGACGAACAACGAGCGACGCACGGGTTATCCCGTCGATGGTATAACCTTCTATCTCTAGTTATTTTACGTTTAAAATAGTTGGTTGGTTTGTGGATTGTGTAGTTGTATTTGTGGAATTCGTTGCGTAGTTGTGAAGCGAAAGTGTGGTTGTGAAGTGTTGAGTTTGATTGTGTATTTTGTGGACTGTGCTGTGAAGTATAGGCGTGAGATGGATGCCGTAGATGTGATATACATGACATGGAGGGTAGTTTTGTAATATTAAATTTATTTTTAATGGAACGATGTAATTTTCTTTTTGATATATTTGGGGAGTGGGACTTCGAACCCAAAACTTCCATTTTATTGGTTGATTGAAAATGAGTTATAAAATAGTTGTAATAGAGTTATAAGTGTATCATTATTTCCAAGTTAATGATAGACGGAATTGGTTCATATATATATATACTAGGTGAAAGTAACGTGCAATGCACATTTGTTTAGTTTATATTTAATTTATTTTGCTAAAAATTAATTTTTTATTAATAAAGACGTAATCATGTTTTTGGTTAAGTAAATAACTAACGATATAATGCTTATGTAATTAATAAATAATTACACATTGTGATATATTATAAAAGAAGAGCATTAATAGAATTTATAGTATGGTCCTATAAATAAATTTCACCCATAGTTTTGTGAAAGTTATTTGAGATAATTTCAATTCTATGATGACGATCCAGCATTTTCATCATCTTGCATTGCTTCAATAGAGATGACATTAAAATGTCTATATTTTTTCTCCTTCAGTTTCTTTGGATATACATAAACTTGGATCTTCCAAATTTTTTTTGATAATTTCTCCGCAACGCCTTTAACATATGGTCGATGCTCCTACAAAATAAATTTTGAAATAGTTGTCTTCCCAATTCCACCGGTCCCAAATATCCCTACAATGCGTATAATATTATTCTTTGCAGTATTTAATTAATGCTGATAAATATGTCTTATACGAAACTCTATCCCAATTGGATACTTGGTAACGCTTGGAGGTGTTTGATTTACCATTCTTAAGTCCACCCATTGAATGATTTCCTTAATAAATTCGGACTCTTTCCTATCAATATTAAAGAGAAGACAAATAGGAATAGTTAAGAGTACTTTTTCACAATAGATGACATATGAATATAATTAAGTTAAAATATATAGTGTTTTCCATTTTTTTTTCTCTCCATGACAAAGTGACAACTATAGATTACAATGTACAAGGGTAGTCTTGCTAATCCTTCCTTAATTTGAATATTGTTTCATAACAAATAACTTAATCTAAAACTTATAATTTAAGGAAATTTAGTCTTTATATCTAGAAATAAATGAAAACTAAAAGTCACCACTTATTTAAAGTTGTTCATTTTCTTGTCAGGCCGGTATGATTTCAAATCTTATTATTTATATATAGAATCCAAATAATAAAAAATTCTCATACTTTTTTTTAATTAATTTTTTTTTCCTAACTATCGTTTAGTTAGATTTGAATTTTTCATGTTATTAGTTTCTCCAATAAATTTTAGGTGAAATAATAGGATAATATGTTTATCAATGCCGTAATTGTCTTAGTTTTCTTTATAAAGTTCGCTTTAACATCATATAGACAAACACACATACATCCATACATACATACATATATATATATAGTAGATGTTATGATGCAAATTATTATCAGTAATAAGTGGGTTATTTGATGACCATTACGAAGGATTTCTAGTCATTGCGTTATTGTTGTCACCATTAATTTAGTATTGCCATATAATTGATCTATTCAATTTAAGAGGCACAACAAACAATAACTTTTCGGTCTAAAAAATCTCACTATCTCATAATTATTAGAAAATAACGTTTTTAGTTCTTCTATGAAAAAATAGATGCGTTGAATGCCGTATGCTGCTGTATACCTGTCATGAAGGAAAAAAAACAAGACATTTGAGAATGAGATTGTTGGGTTGCTGCCTATACTAATATTGATATCAATATCAAGTGCTTTAATGGAGATTCGGCCCAAGGAAATTTTGACACTATGGGGTTTCCTCTTAGCTGGAGGAAGACAGAAACAGAAACATAGATGGGCCTGGATCTATTATTACAAATGGAGCTTCAACAGCCTAAATTATGAAGGCTCTATATTTATATTTTCTACCTCAGTTATCTCCACAACCAAACACGATGGAAGAAATTACAAAGAAAAACCAAAAAGAAGTGCTAAAGACTGAAAATAAAGAGTAGACAAACTGACTAAGATCCTAGATCTCGACTTTGGGCTATTTGATCTTCGGAACGAATCGTAGAGTTGTGGGATTACAGATTATTAGCAAGAAAAATGAGAGAGTGATCTTGACCGGTATCAGATAGACCTGCAAAAAAAAAAAACTAACGCTGCAGAAAAATAAAGAAGAATCAAAGAAGAGAGAAGAGAGAAGGAATGACAAATAAAAAGAGAAAAGAGAAGAATCAAAGAAGAGAGAAGATGAAGAGATGGAGGAAAGGAGTTTGGTTTTGGAGAGAGAAACCAACGAGAATATGTAGAAATAGAAGACGGAAAGGTGAAAAAAAAATTAAAGGGACCTGACATGTTATCCTTTCAGCCAACCCCACGTCTCATCATTATCATTTGCATGAGTAAAAGACAAACAAAATCCTCGTACAAATGGACTAAAAGAATAAAATAGAGGGATTAAAAAGTAATAACATAATAAACGACTACTTACAGAAAAACAAACGGAGTGAACGGAAAAATAACAAATAGACGGAAAAACAAAAAATTCTGTTTTATACACACTTTTTATATATAGAAGATATATATATAATTTTAAAAATCTTTTAAATTTTGATCATGATTTTTTTATGTGTCCCTAATTGATCCGTGATTTTCAATAATTTAATACCGATGGATGGAAGAAATTGCCAAGTCTAAAGTTTAGCTAGATTTCCAAATTTTGACTATAGCATTAAACTTTAACAGGATGATTATCGAACAAGTCAGCTTTAAAAATCTTTTTCTCACAAGGGATAATTTATAATCACAACAAATTCAAGTCAGATATTTTTTTCCTTTATTGAATTACATAAATTGTAGGAATTAGAAACTTTTCGTCTCCAGTCTTTTTAAAACAATCGTAATATATAAAAAGGATTGAGTGTGTTTTTTATAGTAATAAAGATAATATAATGAGAAGACATTTTAGGATGTAAAGTGTTAGGATAGATAGGTCAATAAAACAAAATAAAATGATGAGGTGTCTGATCAATATCAGAGTGCAAAAAATAAAACTTAAAACTTAAAAATTACATAAATAATAGACACAAAGTTGAAGAACTGTCCAAAAAAATTTTGGGACCATTTTCATTTTGTCTCAAAACAATTTCGTCCCAACATTTTATTTTTGTTGTAGTGAATCATGCGCAGCGCTCCATTTGTTTTTACAATTCTTCTAGGGAAAGTCAGCCATTGCATACGGCGGACAGTCGGGCTTTACATGTCAGCAAATATATTAAAAAAAAAAGTAATGAGAGAAAAACGAAACGTGGGTTTTGCTTGGCTTAGGTTCTGAAGAAGAAAAGCTTGTTTCTCTCTCTTCGCACCCTTGTTCTTCGCCATAGATGGGCGCCTGCATATGGAAGATGAAGGAGTCTCCGCCATAAGCATCAAGAGATCTCCTTTAGAAACCTTCGTAGCAGCAATACTACCAGACCCATTCCTTCTAGTAAGAATAGGATGTTCCATCCAAGCTAAATGAGATGGTCCAATAAATCCATTCTCTTTTATCCCTCCTGCCCTTCTCAACAAACCATCCCCGGACTTGCTTGTATGCCAATCCCAAAGCCTTGGCATAGTCTTCCATTACCTCTTTAGTAGGATACTTATCATCTGGGTCAAAATAAATTATGTTGTGAGTATTAGACATCTCAGAGTAGGAAAATCACATAAGCACCAAAAAATGAGAAGAGAGAGAGAGAGGTTATGATAATAAAATGGTGGGTATGCTAAGGATACTTGAGTACAGTCGTTCAAGGGGTTGAAGTTGTGATAGAGTTTTCATTTCTATTTGACTATTCCTTCTTCTGTTTCGTTCGAGATAATTTCAATCAAGCTGCAAACCAAACCCCCATGCACTTACTCTGTCAACTTGCAGGAGCTACCATCAAGACTAATCTGATCTGGGGAAATGGGAGTCGAGGGAGAGAACACAGAATTAATTTTTCAAGAAAGAGAAACACAAAGAGGAAGGAGGAGGGATCTCGTTTGGGAAATAGGGAAATACACTTAAACGGTGCCGTTTCCACCTTAGCACTGTTTGGCCCACGCTTGCATCAACCGTCTGTTTGTAGCTTCATTTTTTTTTTAATGTAAACTAATGTGGAAGTATATAGGCTTCAATATCATTGATGTGTTTGGAGATTTGGTGTCATTAAATAAGCTTATAAAAAGATTTATTCTTCTTTAAGTATTGGTAGTGTAAGGGATTTTTTCCCTTGGCCTAAGGCTCAGATATAAGGAGCCCAAGTCGGCTAGTCAACTCATCATCGGCCCACAAAGAGCCCCTGGCCCCAAAGGAAGGGGAACAAGAGACACGCCCCCTGGTTTCCCTCTATACCGCCTAGCCCCAGAGGGCCTGTATAGGCGAGTAGGTGGTAAATCTGGGGAACTCTTAATCCCCTGACAACAAGGGGGACTAACGAAGCACATCTTCTACTGAGTAGAGGCGACAGAAGGTCACACCACATTTATGACATCTAACTGAGGATACGACTGATGTGACATGTACCTTTGACATAGGGAATTGGCAGTTGACCCCCAGAAAACATGTATATAAGGCGATCTCCAAGTACTACGAACTCTTTACATACTTGAACTAAACTCTAAGAGGATACTGATTTTGAAATCAGAGACTCCCCGACCACCACTATGACCCCCCATCTCACGGTGATTACTTTACATTCGTAGGCCCAGATCAAAGACCCAAGTTGCTAAGGGCTTGGCCCAAATGCGTGCGAAACACGACATTAACAAGGGCACCGTCTGTGGGATGTTCATAGACTTCATGTGTCCTTCTTATGCTTGCAAGAACCCGTTCTCAAGAAACTTGGGTACAGGACAAGGCAACAACATTGTTAAGCATGGGAGCAATAGTCGTGGATATACAAAAACAAGGAGGGAGGGAGAAGGAGAAGCTTGATGGAACCACCAATGAGCTGAGAGATAATGCGGCACCCAATGAGTGTGCAGGCCTCAATGGTACTAGAGAGAGCCACCACTGTGAGGGAAGGGAAGAACTGTCAGAGCCCCTAGAAAAGTGGCCCATGGCCAAGCTACCCATGTCCTAGCCATGTCAAGGACATGCCCCATGACCAGCCCACATGCATGTCAGGGCTCATGCCTTGACACGCATGCTGTGTCCAGCAAGGCTACTGGCCGCGCGCGGGCTAGCAGGCACATGCGTAGTGAGGTTAGTGTGTCAAGACCCCAACAAAAATCACCCTAGGACATGGTCGTAGAGACGCATGGACATCCGAGATTGGACCACATATGGGGTCAAGCCTAGCTTTGGAGGACTTCTCTAGGGGTCTAGTACAGACTCTAGGGAGAATGCGGGAATGGCACGGGTCAATTGGAAGATGGCTCACATCTTCCCATTTGACTAAACCATGGCTCAGCCCCAATAGCCCATTGACACTCCTGTTGGCATGCCCTGACAGCCCCACGGGCCTTGCCTTGACACTGTCACTGACATGCCTCGACAGCCCCATGGGCCACCATCATGGCCAGCACCAGCCACCCCTCAGCACGCCCACAGGCATGCCACGGCCCCAGCCATGGCACGCCCCTGACAGCACCACCATCATGCCATGGCCCCTGCCATGGCACATGCATGACGGACCCACAGACAGGCCATGGCCCCCGCCATGGCACGCACTTGACACATCGCTAGTACGCCATGGCCCATTTCCATGGCACACTCATGTCAGCCACACAGACATGACGTAGGCATGCCATGGCTCATACCATGGTATGCCCAGGATATCTGTAACAGCCCGCTAAAATTATCAGTTTTGGATTATTTCCCGACAGCAATCACATCTCTCTCATCTTTACCCTCATCTGGAATCACGCGTATAGATTATCTTTTCCGTAAATCACGTAATTTGTTCTTCATCGACAGCTGTAAAATCATGAGTCTTCCAAGACCACGCCTAGCCTTTCTCAAGCCCAAACTACCACTTTATGTGGTGGACAGCCACCGTACGCCGCCACGTACGTTCCTCCGACGCATGTTCGTGACGAACAACGAGCGACGCAGGGTTATCCCGTCGATGGTATAACCTTCTATCTCTAGTTATTTTACGTTTAAAATAGTTGGTTGGTTTGTGGATTGTGTAGTTGTATTTGTGGAATTCGTTGCGTAGTTGTGAAGCGAAGTGTGGTTGTGAAGTGTTGAGTTTGATTGTGTATTTTGTGGACTGTGCTGTGAAGTATAGGCATGAGATGGATGCCGTAGATGTGATACGGCGGGTTGTGTGAAGAGAATACGCGTGTAGCGTACTCTGTGTAATGCAGCGACGCGCCGCGCGACGTGCGCTGTAATGATGTGTGTCGTAGAAGGAAGGGAGTACGCATGTAGTGTACTCCGTGTTGTATGGCGATGCATCGTGTGATGTGCATCGTGTTGATGAGTGTTGTAGCGAAGGAAGTACGCGTAGTGCGTACTCCGTGTCGCGTAGCGATGCACTGTGAGACGTGTATCGCAGTGATGAGTTTTGTAGTGTGGATGGAAGAGAGTTCACGTGAGTGTACTCTGTATTAAGTCGTGAAACACCGGATGGCGTGTCACGAAGGGTTGGATGGCGTAACAGAGAAGTGTAGAGCATGGTGTAGTGTTGGGAAACTGTATGACAGTGTCCCGAAGCAGTGGTGTTATGGATTATAGTCTGGGGTGACTGGTGTCATCTTGTGGTTGACTATGGCTAAGAGTATATGGATTGAGAAAGGAATTGTTTGTTGGTTATTATTGATAATTTTAATGAACTTGTTTTAGTGCAAAGGCTTTATGAAGTCAAATTATCTCTTTTGAGTATAGTGAAACCTCAAGTTGCCGTGGTGTTGCAAGTGCTCATAATATGACAATTGAGTTCAGAAGTGAAAATCTTAAGGACTTGAGTGTTCCTCTTCCAGCTGTTGTGCAGTTCCTCGTGTTTCGCACCTTTTCTCATAGAACGCGACGATCGAGGTAAGTTAGCCTCTAACTTACTATCAGTTTATTGTGTATGTGTGATGTGTAAGAGAACTACAATTTATGTATGTATGTTATCGTATATGCCATGTCATGCTATGTCATTACATGTTTATCTGCTACGAATGATTTAATCTCTCATGAATAATTATCTGTTACATAATCTTTTCTGTCATACAATGATGTATGTTATAAGTATGCCATGTTAAGTATGCCATGAAATGTTATGATTAAATCATATTGTGCCATTTACAAGTATACGCCATGTTAGAAAAGTATATGATATTAATTAATATCTCATGCATTAAGAAAGATAAGACATGTTATGTTACTTATAATACGTGGGGCCACAACAACTGTGGAGTACGTATTATATCTTATGTTATGTTATGATAATACGTGGGGCCACAACAACTGTGGAGTACGTATTATATTTATGTTACTTATAATGCGTGGGGCCACAACAACTGTGGAGTACGTATTATATTTATGTTATGTTACGTATAATACGTGGGGCCACAACAACTGTGGAGTACGTATTATATTTATGTTACTTATAATGCGTGGGGCCACAACAACTGTGGAGTACGTATTATATTTATGTTATGTTATTTATAATGCGTGGGGCCACAACAACTGTGGAGTACGTATTATATCTTATGTTATGTTACTTATAATGCGTGGGGCCACAACAACTGTGGAGTACGTATTATATTTATGTTACTTATAATGCGTGGGGCCACAACAACTGTGGAGTACGTATTATATTTATGTTATGTTACTTATAATGCGTGGGGCCACAACAACTGTGGAGTACGTATTATATTTATGTTACTTATAATGCGTGGGGCCACAACAACTGTGGAGTACGTATTATATATTTATGTTACTTATAATGCGTGGGGCCACAACAACTGTGGAGTACGTATTATATTTATGTTATGTTATTATAATGCGTGGGGCCACAACAACTGTGGAGTACGTATTATGTTTTAGTTACTTGAATACGTGGGGCCACAACAACTGTGGAGTACGTATTAACGCACGTTATTAATCAAGACAATTGAATAAGATTCCAAATTTATGTTAAGTCCAGTTTCAGATCAAATATATGATAAGTCAAGTTTCAGATCAAGTTCATGTTATGTTATGCTCACGTACATGTTATGTTCATGTTCATGTTATGTTCCAAGTTCATGTTCACATCATGTTATGTTCACGTTTATGATACGTTCAAGCTCACGTTCATGTTATGTTATGTTCATGTCCATGTTATGTTTCACGTTCATGTTATGTTGATTGTTCATGTTATGTTTTAAGCTTAAGTTCATGCCATGTTAAGTCAAGTTCAGTTCACGCTTAAGTTCTGGTTAAGTCATGCTATATGTCAAGTTATACTATGTTTATGTATGACTATAATTATGCATTTATGCTTTTACTGCCATGCATGCATTTTTAACCTGTGTTAGTTTTATGTTAACTTACTGAGATTTGTAATCAAATCTCACTTGGTAGTCCCAACTACCATTCCCCCCGAATGGTAGATCTTGTTACAGGACCCAAAGGAGAATTGGAATCTGACCAACTGAATACGGTCGACTAGNAACGGAAGTAGGAGTTAAGAGGAGGTTTGGATTTCCAGCAATGGAAATTTGAGTTCTAACCATGGAGCTTCCTTCGTGGGTGCATATCAGATATATATATATATAACGTACACATCTTACAGCTAGCGTTTCAATCCTAATCCTATACGTTGAAGGATATGTTTCGTTGAAGTATTTATTTTGGGCATTGACACTTGGGTTCCAAGTTCTAATTCCTTACGGATTCAAGTCTTTTGCTAGCTTGAGAATATTACCCGTTATAAGACACCATGAAGTATGAACTGGCTCGGACTCTTGGCAGAGTCCGCATTAGGAGTTCTTGTTACTTAAACCTTCAGTTATTTTCGAAATTATTTCTAAATTCTAAACGTACCAGGCTATATATATACTTTTCTTAAATAAAAGAAACATAAAGTTTTATTTTTAATTTTTTCTGGGGGCAATTTTCAAATATACTTTAGTTTCTTTGCTTGAATTGAAGGCCGCAAATGATTAGAATGGGTTATTTCAAACCAGTTTAATTTGAAAAATTTTAAATATGCTTAAGAAAAAACTTGCAAAAAAAAAAAAACTTAAACCGGGTTAGAACTCTAATCGATTTCAATGAGTACTTATCAATTAGACCACAGAATCGATAAACTCAATCCATACTGATTCTATTTATTTCTACCCAATTCAGACCGATTCTAGCACTTTAATCAAAAGTGAGTTTCCTTTTTAGATTGTTTTCCAGATGTCACATATTCTTTCTATTTTTTTCCTTGTATAAAAATATGAGAAATTAATTTTTTTTTTTAATAACAATAGTAGAAAAATTGAATGATAAAAATATGAAATTATTTAGTTTATACCGTTGAAGAGAGAAATGTGTATCAGATCTTTGTAATAAAATAGTATTGAATGTAAATCTCACTTGTGAAAATTTACATATATTATATTTTATGTGAAAATTAAATTGAGATTTAAAAAAATTAAATTATATATTATATTTTATGTAAAAATTTGATAAAGTTGTAGAGAATATCTTTCATTCTCTCTTGTGCACACTACAAGTTGTGCTTCAACAATTATGAAATCTGTCCCTAGTTCTTAGAGAGGCCTCCACTACCTCTAAGTGAGCTGTCCTGAGCATATAGTAGAGAATTCTTAATGGTTGGTACTAGGGGTATAACCAGTCCAGTTTTATACATATTAACTGTTATATACCAGTTTTAAGATTTGAAAAACCCCTATCACACCTGTTACACTCATGAATCGGTACTTTTAATTTTATTGGTTCCGGTTCGGTTTAGTCCGATTTTTTCGGTATATTATGTAGTATATTATAGTATATAATAATATAGGGATAATATATTGTAATATATTACCATATATATTATAATTGTATTATATGTATACTATAGTGATATATTATATTATATTATAATACCTAATGATATAGTATTAGTATAACTATTAATACAATAGACTATATTGATATAGGATTTTAAAATTTAATATTATATTAATGAGTAATTTATCATATAATACAAAACTACTTTATATATAATTATATATATTATATATATAAATTATAGATAATATAAAAAATTATATAAAAATATTTTATTTAACAAAAAAATTAAAAAGTATATATATATATGAACTGATCTGGTTCAGTACGATCTGGTGTTAGAAAAAGGAAAACTGAAACCAGACCGATTTTGATTGGTTTTGAGAAAAATGTAACTGATATTGGACTGAACCAGACCCAGTATCGGACCAAACCCACTGGTTCAGTCTGGTCCGATTCGATTTAACTTTTTTTATTATTATTATTTTTTTTTAGCGCTCCTAGCTAGTACTTGTACAAAGCTTCAAAGGGGTGAGCTTAGTGAATAGGTATTGTGGTGTTATATTACCACTCAATAAAAGGGATCCACTAGAACCTGTCTTTGGGACGGTCATTTGTGAAGCACCTCAAGTAATTTTTCAATATTTTGTGGATTGACTCGGTATGTCCATCTATTTGAGGATGTTAAGTTGTGCTCATGTTCATATAGACTCCTAAGAGGGTGAATAGCAATTACCAGAACTTAATAGTGAAGGTGCTATCTCGTCCAAAACAATGGAAATGGGTAATTTGTGGTGCTTGAAATTATGCTTCAAAAATAGTTCAACCACGGTTTTAGTTGTATAATAATGTTTTAGAGGGGGGAAGTGGCTACATTTAGTTAGCCTATCGACTACCACCCACAAGCTGTTGATACCATTAGAGTTAGGGAGTCCATCACGAAATTCATTGTAATATGGGTCTAGGGTTGGTTAGCTATAGGCAGGGGCTATAAAACTCCATTGGGAATGGTGCTATCTACCTTTACCCTTTGGAATAAATCACAATTCCTTCGAACCAATGTTCTTCTTTTCCTCACAAAAAGCCTCAGCAACACGATCGAGACTTGACAGCAGTGGTTGAGGGCATGCTCGGATGCTAATCAAAGGCGAGGGTGCTTGGCTGAGACATCACGGAACCCCCATTCGGGACGATCGGACTCATGACTAGAACTCGGAGCTTATCACTCCCCTAATATCCTTCATCCCTTTGTTGAGGATCTCTACCAGGATATTAAGGAGGGGCGTTGGAACCTTAAATTGAGTTGGGTTCTCGGGCAGAAGTACAGTGTGTAGTCGCAGCAGCGTAGGGTCGCATCTTGAGCGCAACCGACCATGAACCTCGTTGGAATAATGAGCACCGATGGGTTTAGGCCAGGGCTTCTTCTTCTCCTATTTCAAAGAAGGGGAAGCAGACTCCTTTTGTAGTGAACCGAAGTTGCTTCCCTGCCATTAAAGGATGGGCGATCGACAGCTTGGGACCAGTTTGGGGAAACCATGAAACGGTATATGTTCTCCTTGGTTAGGAGAGCATTGGACCAAGCCGCCTCTAGGTTCTCTACTACCCACGAGTAGATGTAGTAGTCCAAGCGGCCTTTCTCTCTTTGGGAAAGGGTCACATGGAAGGAGTTCCTGCTAGAACATTGCCTCATATGACATGAACTATAAACTCACCATGACTCACTTGTTCATAGGGAACTCCTAACCAAGCCTAGCAACAAAGAAAAACTTCTTTATACCAAACCTTGCTGTAAGAAAAGTGAGACTCCAAGTGCACCACTTGGAGGCCCATTTGTAAATGGAAGCTACATGAATCGCCCTAGTGGCGAGAGGCCAAGAGAATGGACAAACTTGAGTGTGGTGGGCCAAGATACTCATACCTGTATATTCTAGGGCCAAACGGCATGCCACACAACATGAAAGTAGAATCCTCTAGGGTTTGGGAAGAAGTTGAGACGGGTAAGACCTAAGAAATCTAAGATATCATGAACGGGAAAACAAAAGAGAAGCCATTACCCAAGCAAGATTATACCAAGGTATTGGGTCGCTTGCCCAAAAAATTGCTCCAGATCAACTGCGGCATGGCAAGGGCCAAGAGGGATCGAGTCGACAAAATCCCAAATCCTATGCAGAACCCTTGTAGAGTCTAGGTCCTCTATAGTGATACTAGCAGACCAAAGGCTCCCTACAAACCTCTCACCCTCAAGAGGAATCACACTTATGGAATCATTGGGAGATCCAATAGTGGGTGTTGAGCGAGAGCCACAAACTCCAACACGAGAGGTGTGATGAGAAGCTATAGAAGGTTGTGCAACATTGAAAGGCTAAGGACACAAGGGTAGTGGCAATGCAAATGGGAGAAAAGCCAAAACAAAAGAACGTACAGGAATGAGCGAGACATTTTGAAAGAGAAAAGCGGCAATTAGAGACCCATGTCGACCTAGAGTTACACACGTCATCAATTGTAGGGTAGGACGCACAAATCTCACGAAGCAAGCGACTTAGGGAAAGTGGCGAAGGGAATTGTTCAACTTGAGGGAAGTAAATCATGTAGCAAACCAACTAAGTTTGCACCAAGAAAAAAAAAAAAAAATATTTCGTGTTCCACACACGCAACAGGAATTTTTGTTTTTCAAAATGGGTTTTGTTTTAAATCAAGCTGGATGAGTTTATTTATTTCATACTATAAGAACATTAATTTTTTTTAATGGGCTATCTTTTGGTAAACTTGAGATTTAAATTGGGTTGTGATTAGTATTTTTAATTAAGCATAGCTTTCACTCGGATAATTATAATAGCACTCAAGTTTAATTTTAGCATAAAATATTAAAGTGATGTATATAATTATATGAATTAGTATTAAGTTTCCAAGTTGATTTTGGTAGCAACTAGTAAATGTTTAATCTTACGTTAAACGATTTAATCTGATTATGTATATTTTAGTAATCAAGTTTAAATGATTGGTTTGATAGATTTTATTATCTTATGTATTACGTTGTGAAATTATAAGAAATATGGTAAGGATATTTAAATGATATTAATATTTATTTATTCAATTATTTTATTTCAGTATGAATTTTTATCAAGTGAATATTAAGGAATTTAGAAAGTGAGGGTATTTTTGAGGTTAAGAGAAGTTTTTGGTTTTTGAGGAATTACAATATATTTTTCAAGAGTAAATGTGAGGTATTTGTTCAATAGAAGATTTACTCAGGATACGTAAATTTCATAGGTGATGATTGATATTCTTTTGGGACTGTTGTGAGGAAATTCAGAACAAGACTAAGAAGTTCATGTAAGCGGGGTTTATATACTAGATTTTGATTAAAAAGAAAATGAAACGGGGTTAATTTTGAAAAATATGCATGTTTATTTTTTTAAAGAAATGCGAAAATAACCTCAGTTACTTGTTTAGCATTACTTATGAACTCCGACAAAAGAGAAAGTATTTTTGTCATGACTGATGTAGACATTAGCTTATTTTTGACATTTTGTTTATGAATTATGCAAAAATAGAGCGAATATAAAATTTTGTGCATGATTATATAAATATGCCCTGGATCCGTGTTGATTCTTAATATGATCTAATTTTGTTCAGTGCTCTATTTTGATAAGTTGTGACTTCTTAAAAAATTTTGGTGTGACTTTCTGATTCTGAGTTTGATTCTATTTTCGTTTTGTTTAGTACAACCCAACCACATGTAATAATAGTGGATACGGCCCAACCACGAGTTATAATAGTGAATACGGTCCTAACATGAGTTATAGTAGTAGTTTCTGTTTGAGTTCACACCTTGGTGACAGAATGATTTATGTTCTACTTGGTTATCTGCAGATGCAAAACCCTACCACGGGGGTTATACATGGCATTTGTTCTAATATGATGATGATCATCATCATCATTTATGCCATGCCAAAGGATATTTTTTAATTAAATTATTTTTGGATTTTTGCTCTGATATTTTGATAACATATTCTGTTTCCACACTTTGAAAATGAAAATGTTTTGTTTTGCATTCTGATCTCTGTAAATGTTCATGTTTACAAACCAGTATATTTTTTTACTTACTGAGTTGCTGATAACTCACTCCCTTATCTCCATAATATTTTTTAGATAATTTTGATACCTCAACTAGAAGTCAAAAATAGGAATTGTTATCAATGTTGATGACCAGAGGAATAAGTGCAAGAGTGCACAATTATTTATTGAAGAGTCTTAGTTACTAGAATTATCATTTCATATTATTTTTATGTTTCGAGTTATGGATATGTCCAAATTTGGAGACTTTAGTTTATTTTATCGAGGTATTTTCTATGGTATTTGAGAAACATCTTTATTTAGTTTGAATAAATGAATTTATGTTTTAATTGGAATTTAGAGTATTTATAGTTATGACATGAGAGATGAGTTTAGGCTACATGAGCTAACTCTCTAATCCCTCTTGGACTGGGGCATTACAGGCCGGAGAGAAAAGGGATGGTGGTAGAGAATGTCAAACGCCAAGTTGACATGTCTTTGGGCCAAGGTTTGTCTTGGGATAAGAGGATCATAAAGCAGAGATGAGGCTTATGAATGGTGGAACCAAATACCAGAGATCCATGAGGCAACTCATTCTTCTACGTTCTCAAAGGAAATTCAGCAATGCTTGCAGATACGGAAGCAAGAGGGTGTAAATATATTTACAAGATTTTTAGCTCCAAAGTCAAGGTACTTTAGACTCGTTACCCTCATGGCAAGTTCGCGCTAGTTTTCGTGGGCTGGGAGCAGGCCCCACCAGGCCACCACTCCCCCGGAAAGACTCTTGAGTCTTGACCCGAAAATCCCCCCGTCTTCCCGTCTTCTGTTACTGTATTGCTATGTAAGCATTAATGTGGGCACAAAGACGCGTCTGGCTAATGTGCCTTTCTGAAAGATTTGTTTATAATAGAGAGATGGTGGCACCAATCGCACCAATCTTTCTCACTTTTTTGGGTAGAGAAAACTAACTTTAGAGAGAGAGACAAATGGGTGAGGCCACCAATCTGTGTAGAGAATACACGTTCGCTTTCCCAACACAAACTCGTGTAGAGACAGAGGTGGGGCCACCAATTATGTACATTTGATTATTTCTTTTGACTTCTCTCTCTTTCTCTCAGGCCACGGCAAAATTTTCCTTTTTTTTTTTTCTCAATTGCATATTAATTTAATATTTTTAATTAATTGAGAGCGATTGTAGAAAATAAAAAGAAAAAAGAAAATATTTCATTCTTTTTTGGGTCCAAATTTTGTTGTCTATTTCAAAATATATCATTTCAAATTTTCATCATTAATTAAAATTAAATAAATTAAAATTTTAAATTAATATTATAATATTATTATATAATATATAAATAGATAATCCAATGTGGAGATATGATATGCATGAAATAATTAAAATTAAATTCATCTCATATTAGCTAAAACAAATGTTTGACTTTGGGCCTTTGGCTATTCTGAGAATGCTCTTGGGTCTCGTTAAGTTATACAATTTAGATGAAATGAAATGAAATATTTTAAATAGTAGTGAGATTTTAAAATTAAGATGATATGAGAGGGTTTTGATTTTTTTGAGATTTGATAAAGAGGTGGGTTCCACTAATTATTGAAAAGTATTTTTAATTATTGGGTGAAAAATATTATGAATATATTAAAAATAAGTAATATCTATCATTAATTTAAAATCTCATAAATATTTTGACTTTTCCAAAATATATTTTTATACTATAATATTATGACCTATTTATTATACAATAAAATGAAAAATTCTAATAGATAATTATATATATATATTTAAAATGTGGTAATTAGCATTACAGTAGGATTATCAAATATTCTTGACCAATGTTGTCGCTGGTTTATCAAATATGCTCTACTTCTGGCTTCTAAAGTATTCTGTGTACCTAGCCTTCCACCTATTCCTACATCATTTTTATGTAGAAAGCTTCATGCTCATCCTGGTAAGCTCATCTTTCACATCTCTTTTTTGGTTTTCAATAAAAGTTGCTAAGAGTAAAACATAACTTATGGTTACAAACAGTAATTAAACAAGCAAGGCATCACGATTTCCTGCCAAAAACGACATTATGAATAATCACACGTGCATTGGGGATGGACCGGATGGTAATCAACTTTCTCGAGTAAAACAATTTACATAAACCAGGAGTAGAACAAGAAAAATTATGAGAAGCCATAATAAAAAATCTTATAATTAGTAGTTATCTAATTGTGAGAACCCTTAATAAAAAATCTTATAATTAGTAGTCATCTAGGCCTCATTTGTTTTCAGAGATGAGATGAGATAAGATGAGATGAGTTGAATAAAATATTATTAAAATAAATTATTTTTATATTAATATTTGAAAAAGTTGTATTGGGATTTTAAAAAGTTGAATTATTTATTTTATTTTGTATAGGAATTTGAAAAAATTGTAATGATTAATTTGAGATAAGATGAAATGAGATGAAAGTTTTGTGAAAGTGAACAAGACCGACCATTTAAAAATGAGAAATGATATTTATAATTATAAATTATAGAAATGTCGTATAATTTATTTGAAAAAAAATGAATCAATATAAGATTCATATAAAAAAATTAATTTTTTAATCATAAATTTTACTCTTTTTAAAAATAATTATACGATATTTAAATACTTTATAATTATATATAACATTATTTTTTAAAAATAAAAAAATTTTATCTGTCCCACTTTTCTCTCTTTCTAATCCGGCATTAATGCTTGCATGGCATGATAGTACATTTGAGCTACGCGAACTTGCCAATTGCCCAAGCTGTCCCACCATTAGAATTGAGTTTTACTACATACAAGCACAGTTGCGCACTAATCTGTGTACCAATACTGATTTATTCATACTTAAAATTTAAATTAACATTGTTTTCAATAAAATCTACTTTTTGATCAATCACATCACATTAGTGCACATATTAATGCACAATTGTGCTTGCAACTATATTTTTCCATTAGAATTTGAGCTAAAAATTTCCATCGGCACAGAAATATATTACACCCTCTTGCTTCTGTAAGGAAGTTCAGTCTGGTCTCATTCAGTCTGATTTTGAGATCTATAAATTATAGATTTATTTAGATTGAACTTTTATATATATTTGAAAATATTTGTAACAATTTAATTTATTAGTTTTATATAATAATTATATTAGGTAAAAAGGTAATTTTCATTTAAGTTATTATTATTAATCATATAAAATATTTTTTTAATGAATTAGTTACATAATTTATATTAATAATTCACTTAATTTTAATTTAATAATTTAAATAAATTTTTTTATTAATTTATTTGGAATAAAAGGAAAAAAGAATAAAAGGTAATCAACTTTGTCTTGAGTAAAACAATTTACATAAACCAGGAGTAGAATAATAAAAAATCTTATAATTAGTAGTTATCTAAAATATACTAAAATTAGTAGTTCATAGGAATCTGCTGGATCCAAACCTCGTCAAAGCTTACCTGGCAGTCCATTCTATCTACAATTCCACCATGTCCAGGTATACTATTACCAAAATCCTGCAGGAAAAGGGGGAAATGTAGGAAATGGTGTGTAACAACATTTTGGAAGCTTCATTGAATCACATAAATTTAGAAAGTATAAATGCATACCTTGATTTTAAAGGCTCTTTTGAAACCATAGGCAAAGAAGCCTCCAAATAAAACTACAATTGTGATACTCTATTTTTACGTGTATTTTCACTGAATGATATTTTAATTTAATTAAAATATTAGTTCTTTTATTTTAAATTATCGAATTTTAATTGAATTTATTTGATTTTAAAATTTATTTTGTAGAGCTTTCTTAATATTATTTATTGTTTTGAGTTTAAATTACTGTTCAATTTATTTTAACTTATTTTTTGATTTAAAATTTAGTTATTAATTTTTACTAGTTATTTATTATAATTTATCTTTATATTGTGTTTAAATTATTTTTTTTGTTTTATAATTTTTAAAGTTGTTTTCGTTGGATCAGTTTTTAGACTCCAGAGGTGAGGATTGGACCTCATTTCTTTTCCCTATCTTTTCTTTTTCTCTTTTTATTTTTCCTTTCTCTTTCTTTTCTTCTTTTTCTTTCTTTTTCCTTCTCCTTTCCCCCAGTTCTCCCTCTCCTGCACGAAGGCTTTTTCTTCTCATTTATCACCGTTTTCTCTCTCTGCCCAGAACCGCCGTTCGCCGACACCGTGCATCTCACCACCCACCCAGATTTTTTCCCCTCCGACCGGTGATCATCCCCACCAAATTTCACCTCCATCCGAGCCGCCGTTTGCCCTCACGAGCTCTTCCAAGCCACACACCTTTTGGGCCATTTTGCCGCCGTCGTTCCTCCTCCGGCCACCATCTCTTCACAGCTTCATCACCGACCTCTTGCCGTCCTAAACCACCATCTCTTTGACATGTTCATGCTTGTAAAATGAAAACTGAGTTTTCGTGTAATTGCATGCATGTACATGTGTTGGAAATTGAAAACTAGGTTTTTCAAGCAAGAAATGATTTTTGGTATATTTGAACGATTGAATTGACTAGTTGAGTCAGAGGCACGTGTAGGGATGGTGGTAGAGTCCCACCTGCGATTCTCGCCTACAGTACTCTGATGGTTTGGTTAATGGGTCATTTTCTGGGAAAATGATGAAATTAGTTTTTGGGCCATTATCTGGGATAATGGCGAGGAAATGAGCTGGAAAAATAAATGTTTTGAACCAAAATTGGATTTTGGCTTGTGTGAAAGAAATAGAGATTTTCGGGACATATGCATATGGCATCATGTTCATGCATTTGGTTAGTGTATAAATGTATTTTTATCTTGAGGTTTATTTGGATTATTACTTGCCTACAATACCGTCTTGGATATCGTAGACTTTGTTGCAGATGAGGAGGAGGAGGCTGGGCCTGAGGAGGTGGCTCCGCCAGAGTACTGACCTTGGAGTTGCTTACCTTTGGATATTATCTTTATTTGTTTTTATGTTATGTAGTTGGTATTTGAAATAATGTTGAACTTGTAATATTTTATTACGTGTGTTTTAAGCTAGTTTGTATTTAAACAAAATTCTAGTACTTAGTTGTAAGACATTTATTATCTGCTGCGTTGTTTATTTGTATACATGTTGTATGTACACACACTTGGCACTTGGCGATGGGATGTGTGACCCGTATTGTTATCATTCCAACGTCTCGATTTCCACGTATTCATACGTGAGAATTGGGGGCGTCACAACAACCCAATCCCATCAGCGCAAATAAAATCAGCTTTAACAAAATCATTTTTCCTGGGATCGGCCAGACCGAACATCCAGTCGATCCATTCAGTCCGGTCCATTATTGATCTGGTTGGTTTGAACTAATTATTATTTTTTATTTCTTTTCCAAATAAATTAATAATTTTTTTAATTACTAAATTAAAATTAAGTGAATTATTAATATAAATTATGTAATTAAATCATTAAAAAATATTTTATATGGTTAATGAAAATTACATTATTAACTTAAATAATTATTATATAAAAATAATATATTAAATTATTAAAAATATTTTTAAAATATATATAAGAATTTAGTCCGATTTGATTCAATTTGTAGATTCAAAATCAAATCGAATTAGAATGGGAGAAAAGACCAAAAAAAAAAAAGAAGGGCTAAAGTAGTCCCATTAATGCCACGGAGAAATGGATCCCATTTCTTTAGATTTGGATGCAAATGGGACGTGGAAACTCGCCGGAACTGGAGCCTCGGATCACATTTGCCTCAGACATTTCCAAATGTCTCAGACATTTGGAGTCAGACATTAGCCACATTGGCAAAGGCTAATGAGTCCAAATGTTATTACTACTTGCGCAGATATTGCAAAATGTCTCAGACATTTGGAGTCAGACATTAGCCACATTGGCAAAGACTAATGAGTCCAAATGTTCTTACTACTTGCGCAGATAGTAAGAACATTTGGACTCATTGCCACTCTCTTGCTTCAGATCTATAAATATATTACACTCTTTTGCTTTTGTATTTGCAAGATTTGCTGAATTTCCTCTGAGAACGTAGAAGAATAAGTTGCCTCATGGATCTCCGCTTTTTGCTTCCGCCATTGATAAGCCTCTGCTTTATGATCCTCTTACCCCAAGACAAACCTTGGCCCCAAGATCGTGTCAACTTGGCATTTGACATCCTCTGCCACCATCCCGTCTTTCTTGCCATTTTCATATTGCTCTTCCTTTTAATCTCTGTCAAGCTCCCCATCACTCCAGAGGAAATTCAATTGCGGATGGGAGATTTCTCTATTTCATTGACTGTTTCCCTACTGGCCTCCCTCATTTTTCCGGCATCACTCTTTTGGCCCATCTTTCCCATACTCATCATTGCGTCTCCTTGGTATCGGATGCTTTTGGATGGGTTCAAGCACTGCATCTATTGGTTTTATAAAACTCTCCAACAGATTCCTACCCTTATCATCCACTACACCATCCAACGTCAAGGAGAAACAGAAGCAGCACCTTTACAAGCTGAAATTGAGCTGGTTGAAATTATACAGGCAGACGTGTAAGGCAGAGCAGTCGATGTCTTAAAAATGCATGGCTTTAGGAAGGAAGGCAGAGAATGGGCTCTCTTTAGTCAATAAGTTTTATTCCTACTATTTTTATTATCATGTAGAATTTTGCTCATCTGTATGATTCACTCGCTGTACCTCTTTTAACTTTTATTTATTTGGGATATAAAGTTTTATATATTTATTTTTTCTTCCTATATTTGGGAATTCTATGGAATTTTTCTATGGAATTTGAGAAAAGGCGGTGCTACTCTCCCACCACGGGAGCTCCCGCTTATGCTTTTTTGAGTTTTTTTTTGTTTTTGTAATTTTTTACATATATTTTTTTAACACATTTAGATATTTTAAAAAAATAAAAAAATTCACATTGTTACTAAAAAAAACATTTACTTAATTATTAAGTAAAAAAATAATCAAAAAATAAAAAAATCAAAGCGATAGAAATCAACACTAAACACTAAAAACCATAGCTCTCTCACTCCTTCGGTTTCTCTTCCTTTTACTATCGGTAGCTCCCAGCGACGCCACCAGCTTCGTCGATTCGCTGCTATTTCGCCTCCATTCACTCTCTATTTCGCCTACGTCGACCCTTTTCCAGAAACCACCAAATACCAACACCGAAGCCCAGCCGTGCCCGAACACCAAAAACCATCACCATCAAACCACCAGATCTACAAAGAGAACCACCAAGACCAACCAAAACCGTCATGAGACCCATCACGCACGGAGGATGTCACCCAAAGCCGTGAATATGATGTTCGCAGCCACATATTCACGACCACCAGATCTGTCCGAATCTACAACCAGAGCCACCAAGACACTAAAATCCGTCATGAGACCACCACGCACGGAAGATATTCACCTACAAGAGCCCTCGTTCGCCTCGAACTCGCCCTCACCATAGCTGATTCTTCCACCATCGTCTGGCTTCAGAGCGCCATCAAATTTAACGGCGGAGGTTTCGTCTCTCTCTCTCTCTCTCTCTCTCTCTCCTCCCACCCCCCCTCCCCTCCCCGGGGGGGAGATACATGTAGTGGAATTCACTCATGAGGCCTCTAAATCATTTGACTTAAGGACTCAAACAAATAGATCCTCTGTTCTTTGGAGTGCAGGATCTGTCCGTAGCGCCGTTTTATATTCTCTTCCGCGATTTTCTAACCCCTGCCTCGGCTGAAAGTATAAAAAATGCTTTAGTACTGAGATAAAAGTAAAGCCAACAAATTTTGAATTCTTAAACAAAGCATTTAACTCTTGCAATTCTTTGTGGAAAAGGTCAAATAAACCACTCGATTTTCTGGGAATCTGTCACCTATTAAAGTAAGTCTACTTATCATTATTGCTTTTCTGTTTGTTTGGTTTCTTGTGCGAGCTATTGATTATTCGGTTTCATTCGATGTCGTTTTGTGGGTCCCTGATCACATTTCTGAGACTATTATGACAGGGACTAGGTGGTGAGCCGCCAAAGCCTTCCTTAGGCTCAGCCATTGTCACACAGTATGGTTCTCTCGACGTATTGATTCAGAAAGTCAATGCAGAAGGTGCTGCTTTGCAAGGCTTGTTTTAAGTTTTGGAAAACTTTTTTTAGCTATTTTCTGAGTTACATCAGATTCTGAATGTATTCGATGGATCTCAGAAACCAATTAATGGGGAACTATATAATTAATTGAATTCTGGACAGTGGCTTGCTCTGGAAAATGAGCGGAAGCAGCTCTCAGTTGAAACCACTGCAGACCAGATATGGTCATCAGATCTTTTCTGTTTAAGTCCTTGGTTAAAGAATATTGATGCATGTTATGTGCCTGAGTAGTTTGATGCTACTTGCAGTTGAGATTTTAAGCACATTTTTGCTACTGTGTATGCGTCTATGTGAAAATGGTAATTCAATGGTGAATACTGAAACATTTTAGGTGGTAGACAATCTGGATGAAAATATGGGAAATATTGTTAGTAAGCATAGTGTATTCTCAGCTTTTCAATGATTCCAAGGTGCACTAGATATTCTATTTTTTGTTCTTTAGATTTCATGAGTGACTGAAATTATGTTTGCTGACATAAAACTTTACAGGATCCACTTGTCACTAAAGGATCCGCTTTGGTCCCGCTGATTGGAATAGATGTTTGGGCGCATGCGTGCTACCTGCAGGTGAATTTACTGCTTTTGCTATAATTTCAAAGATGATGATAGTCTGAATTTGGCTGTTTCACATTGCATAACTTCAACGTATCAGATTAGAGTAGAATCTTATGAAGCTTTCTTAGATGAACCAACTCACATCGACAAATGTGATTGTGGATGACAAAATTTAAAATGAAGAGTAGCAATGTTTTATTGTTTATGGTTTCAGATGTTTTCTTTCTTCCCGCTGCTTAGCAATGATGATAAATGCTTCTGCTCACCTCTCAGTATGAGGATTGCTTCTTTGAGTGTGTTGAGCATCTATCTCGGTTGTTTCAAGGGCAGAATATAGAATGTTCTGAAGCTCTCTTGCATGATTTTGTCATTTGTTGCAACTTGAAAACAGAAATAATCATCCTCACTCATACTTAAAGCTGATTTTTTTTTTCCATTCAGTACCATTATGTGTAATCCAATTATCTGAAGAACATATGGAAAGTTATTAACTGGAAATATGCAAGTGAAATTTATGAGAAAGAGTGTCCTTGTGACAACAATAAGCTCTTAGTACTGTGGTTAGGCTTTTTACTGAATGCCAGGTCTGGCCAGGTATGTATGTATATTAATACTAGTATCTTTGTACAGTTTGTGATGAAGTTTTGTCTTTTGGTTGTCTTTCCTTGTATCAGACATTATGCATGTATTAAGATTAGGTTTCTTATGGTGTGCTTGCTTCTGATAGTCATGTACAGGTTTAGATAGCCCTTATCAATGATTATTTGATCTTACTGCATGTAAAAATGTCAAACTTCAAATTCTTTTAGACATTTCACCTTCTGGATCCTGATCTGGCCAGCTTGATTTGGAAGGTAGAAAATTTTGCGCTCGGTTTTGCCACTATTTTGACCACATTCTCTAAAAATTCTTCCAAACTATCTCAAACTATGAAGTGGAACAATCTGGTGTGAATATGCTGAAAAGTTTGGTATTTTAAAGCAAATTTTATGACTAATAATTTGGTAGAAGTTACTGGCCATATTACTAAAAATACTTGTTCAAAGGTTTGGAAAAGAAATTCTAGGAACATTATATTTGCAAATTGGTGTTCAGGATATATTCTCAACTCTGTTGACATAGGAATATTTTATTCTTCAGAGAATTCTTATTTATTGCTGCTAATCTAGCTACCCTGAAGAGCAGGAAAGATTCTTAAGCAAATAAAAAATTTAAAGAGATGAATTTAAATGTTGCACAGTGTTTTATTCCCTCTATTTTTGACTTCTGTGAATATTTAGGTCCATTTCTATATTTTGTGCAAATATGTAATTATTTGTACATTTTTTTCTCTTTTGGCATTTGTTAGTTATTTCTTCTTAATCATTAATTAAGATGTATAATTTTGAAAAGAAAAAATAATTTTTGCATCATTTACCTATGAATTATATAATTATTATTAAATCAATTTTAAAATTTAAAAGTATGTTATATATAACACGTGTTTGACGTATGAATTTAAGGCAAATGAGCTCTAGCTCAGATAGCACCACTCTCTTCATAAGAATGGTTCTCTATCCGGGTTTTTTGTTTTTCCAATGTTGGTTTTCTTTTCTTTCATTTCGTTGAAGCTGATTTTATTTTTGCTTGTCTGATGTGCAACTATTGATTTTCAGATTTATGGTGTTCGATTTGTGTTGATGGACTGGGTTGTAGCTTTTTTTGGTTGTGTGATTTGCAGATGACTGAAAAAATAGATCTTTTTTTTGCATGTTCAATATTTTGGTTGTCTTGTTTTGCGGATTTGTTCGATTTGGATCTTTGTCTTGGCTTGTTTGCATCTATTATAGCACCATTTGGAGGCTTCTTTGCCAGTGGTTTCAAAAGAGCCTTTAAAATCAAGGTCTGCCTTTATACTATCCAAATTTATGCGATTCAATGAAGCTTCCAAAATGTTGTTACACACCATTTCCTACATTTCACCCTTTTCCTACAGGATTTTGGTGATAGTATACCTGGGCATGGTGGAATTACACATATAATGGACTGCAAGATAAGCTTTGATGAAGTTTGGATCCAGCAGATTCCTATGATCTACTAATTTTAGTATATTTTAGATAACTACTAATTATAAGATTTTTTTAGAAGTAATTATACGATTTTTCATTATGGCTTCTCATAATTTTTCTTGTACTACTCCTGGTTTATGTTAATTGTTTTACTCAAGACAAAGTTGATTACCATCCCCAGTGCATGTGTGATTATTGATAATGTCATTTTTGGCAGGACATCATGATGCCTTGCTTGTTTAATTGCTGTTTGTAACCATAAGTTATGTTTTACTCTTAGGAACTTCTATTGAAAACCAAAAAAGAGATGTGAAAGATGAGTTTACCAGGATGAGCCTGAAACTTTCTGCATAAAAATGCTGTACGAATAGGTGGAAGGCTAGGTACACATAATACTTTAGAAGCCAGAAGTAGAGCATATTTGATAACCCAGCGACAACATTTGTCAAGTATATACTGAGATTGATTAAGATTTCATCTATATGCCTGTAATGGATTTGAAATTCTAAGTTTATATATGAATTTCTCAGTTGCACTTTGACCATGGCACTTTTCAAATCCTGGTAGGAGACATTGATTACTTGATTGAGCAAAGGGAGAAATAACTCAGATTACAAGTTTAACCCTGAATGATGAAAGTTTCACTTTAACTTTGTTGTGTTTTGCTTGATAACCATGATACCTTGTTTGTAAATTGTAGATTCGAACCATAAGTCTGTTGATTCATCAATTAAATAAAATTCAGCCATCATGCATTTGTTGTGCAGCAAAGCCTCTCAGTTGATACAATCTTGAACTTGGTACTGCGATTACATGCTTGTGCATAAAAATTTACCTATCCATACAGATAGTATGAATCAATATGTATGAATATGTAAGCTGATATGAAAATGTTTTTTAGATATTGATGAACCTCACTTTCAAGGAGCAGCAAGCTCTATACATAAAGCTTGGGGAGATCTTGCAGGAGAGGCTTGTGGGAAAGTCTTAGATATGTATGACCCGTGTCTTGTTTGGTGTCCTCTTTTTCCCCTGGATGTTACATGCATGGTGGCATGAGGATGAAAGAGAAAGGATTATATTTCTATATGGTGCCATACTCTTCCTTCCATTCTCTTTGAATTTTTCATGTGAACTCTTTACTGGGTTTGTTGATGTGGAGATTGTTAAAAAATGAGTAGGGGAATTGGAAAAGTTAAAATCTTTACCTTCATTTTCTTCAAAGGTGTTTATTTTTTCTGAAAAGAAAATTGGGGAAAATGGAGGAAAAGAAAAGGCTCCAGTTAAATTTGGTATAGGATCTATGCTTTGGCTAAAAATGATTGACTTACACGGCAAAATATGAGCGGCTTTGAAGTTAAGCCATATAAATTAAATTCAAAGGCCACTTTCAATGTGTACTTTTACACCTTTTTTTTTTTTTTTTTTTTCTGTACTCTGAATTATCTACCGTTTGTTTTTTTTTTTTTTTTTTTTTTTGAGGGGACTTGGATTGTGATCCGGTTTTGGGGTTTTGGTCTCTGAAAAAAAAAATTGATGGCCTTCAGTTTTTTTTTTTTTGGCATGTTATGATGTTCTGGTCCTTTTTTATTTTTTAGTTAATCTGATTTGTTGGTTTGGTTCTTGCAGGGAATTTGGACTTTTTGGTTTGAAGTTTATGCTGTGATAAGGTTTGTATATGTCTATTCACAGTTCATAATTCAGGATTTTATTTTTATTTTTTAGCCTTTTACTTTGTTTACTCCAATGTTTGGTCGCTGAGAAAAATAGAGGGAAATGGTAAAAGGTAATATCAGCAATGAAAGGGTGGTGTGTGTTTGTGTTTTGAACTTAAGTGGCTGTAAGGTATTTGACTGCTAGGTTCCAGCCTACTAACTGAATACCAAACAATATGCAGTTTACATACATATATGCGTGTTCACACCTAATAAAACACATCATGATATACTCAGTTCATTCCTTGATGTAGAGATGGGGAAGAAGTACATATCAAATGGTTCATCATATTCAAGTATCATGCTATCATACCCAAAGGATGCGTTTGGCCTGGAGGAGCACTATATTTTTGTTATCCCAATTTGATCGAATAGATGTGTTTTGAATTATGAGTATAAAATTAGCTGAAGGAGCACTGTTGTTGGATCATAATGACCTTCATGTCATAAGATGATTGTTTTAATCGAACTTAAAGTACTGGTTGGACTTTCTTATTGATTACTTTTTGAGATTGATTTTTCCTTCCTGAATGGAATTTTGTATTACACGTTAAGAATTATGCCGTGTTTACTACATGGTGAACACAAGTTTTCAAAATCAAATTAGCTAATCATATATGATTAAAGTACTGATTTTTCTTTTCTCTCTCTTCTCTCTCCAGCGCCCCCTCCTCTCTCTTCTCCCATTTTCCCTTTCGCTCTTCTCTCCCCTGCAGCTCTCTTATTTGATTTTGAATATCTTTTGTAATATGGCTATATATGTTGATTGGTAAGAGATCCACACCTTTAGCAATGGGTAATAATCGGGTACATATTTTTTTGGCGTTGGGATTTTGCAATGGCAGAATTTTTTTTTTTTTTTTTTTTTTGCTGGATTGTTTGTTTTTTTTTTTTGCAATAGGATATTTTACATGTGAGTTGTACTTGCTGATGGAAAGAGATTCTCTACATGAAGTTCTTCTTCTGAAGGAGAGAGACCATAGCATGGCGAAGAAGAACTTCTTCTTTGGGTCGCGCTCCCAGTGGGTCGGGTGGCAAATTTATTTTTATACTAGCCAGTCAGCAGTTGCCATGTAAGAGTCTCAACAATTTTCTATTTGCACCTGCATACAGGTGATAATCTCAAGTTCTCTCTCTCCTTCTTGCCTTCCTCTTTCTCTCTCTCTTTCTCTCCCCATCTGCACTGAATTGACGAACACACCCACGTCCTTGCTCCCTTAAAGTTCAAATCGACTATCTGATCTCGCCCCTAGAAAAAAAAAAAAAACAAAAAGAGAACCCAAACCAGAGAGAGAACCCATGTTATAACTGATTAGTTAGATAGAAATATCTCAAGAATGCCAAAAACTGCCTTCATAAGGAGTCAAATGGTCATCTCCATCGAGGGAAAGAGTTGCATCTCTAGCCAGTACACAATGAAATTTATGCATTGCATATATTGCTTGGAAAAATCAGGATGAATTTTGAAGTAGTTGGCAGATGGGACAAAATGTTGTCTTAATACATTAGCAGTAGATGCCACATTTCAACAAAAGTAGAAACCTAATTGCTTGGGGGCTTGGGTCCAAAGGTGAGGGAGTCTAATCAGTGTTTTTAATTTCGTACTGTACTGGTTGGTACGGTCGGATTATGTCATACTGGTCACTAGTCCGATATAGAAATTGTACCTATTTAGTATCGGTTCAAATGCCGGCCGATATTTTGGCCTGTACCGAACTACATACTGGCCGGTATTTTGGCTTTTACTTTTTTTTTTTTTGTATTCCTTTCTTCAAACTACAAGTTTATTTTTTTGACCCTCAATTCAAACCACTCTATTTATAATTTTAATATATATAAATATATGTATTTATGCATAATTTATTCATAATATATATTAATTATATTTCAAAATAATATAATTATATATATTCACAGAAGTTAAAAATAGAGGGAATAAAACACTTTGCAACATTTAAATTCATCTATTTAAAATTTTTTATTTCCTTAAGAATCTTTCTTGCTCTCCAAGGTAGCTAGTGTTGTGAAAATTTGCAAGTGTACGAAATCGTAACAAGTAATGCAGTGATAAAGAAATGTGCCGAACCCACGACGATTATTGACTTATCAACTATTGAAATTGTTATAATTTTAAATTATTTGAAAATTAAGAAAAGTGATGGATTTTGAATAAAAACAAATGAAATTAAATCAACATATTAGGATTTTACCAAACACTTGAAAAGAAGAATATTTCACCCAAAAGAAAACAATAAGGTATTCAACTCACTTAACCAATCTAATTACAAATCTTAACCATATAATCAATCAATTATAATCTTATTTGACGGTGAAATATTCTAACTCATCTAAGATCCTCTCTTGAGTAGAATTAGAATTACTTAACATACGATAACTCGTGATATGTTTATGAGAATTTAAAAGCATTTGAGTACATTAAAATTTATAACATTTCACATAAAAGCCACATAAATCATGTTGGCACATTCCTATCTTTCGTTCGATTCATGGCACACATCATGTGAAACTATACTATATGCATCATCTTGCGAATTAAAATGCACAAAAAATCACTCAACTATTGACTAGATAATTGAAAGCATTAAACTCAATGATGTATACTCAAAAGAAATTATAAAATTATGATCATATAGAAATAAAATTTGGAATTGTCATGGAGAGGCTATTTCGTAGCCTTAGTAATAAAAATTAGCTCATAATAGATTCAAAATAGATCATAATAATTTTGGAATTCATAATGAAAATTGTATAAAGAGAAGATAAAAGAGTTATGAAGAAAAATATATGTAGATTGAGAATCTCAATCACCAACAATTCCAATTCAGCCTCTATTTTCTTCTTCTTTTTCCACGTTTTGAATTCCTCTTTATTGGTAAAGAAAATCCTCCATTTTCAATGCTTTGGTCGTCCTCCCTTTTATATCGCCAAAACAAGATTCTTTCAAAATTGGCTTTTTTTTTTTTTATCGTCTCTTTGATGTGCTATTTATTTTTATTGATATCTTTTTTTCTTGGAAAGTCCTCTACATGAAAATTGTAGGGTTTTGTCTTTGTTTTCCGTAGATACCCAAATCACTCTTTTTGGAGTTCTCTAGCAAAAGTTACGCTCCAAATATTGAAGGGTGTTTTAGGTAATTCGAGAAAGAAATGTTCCTTTTTTATGACTTTTGATGAAGGGAATTTAAATTTGAAAATGAAAGTTTTCTCCTTAATTCCAATGACTCTAATTTATTTATTCCTAAACAAAAACTAAACAAAATAAATAAAAACTCTAATAAATAATAAAATTAAACACAAACTAGCATAAAAATAAGAGTAAAAGCAAGACAAAACTTGTATAAAAATTAAACACATCAGCTAGATTAGTTGCAATAAATAAGAATTCTCTGATGAATAAAAAATTCCTATGTCAACAGAGTTGAGAATATTTCCTCGACACCAAATTGCAAATATAATGTTCCTATAATTTATATTCCAAACATTTTGTACAAGTATTTTTTGTGATATGGCCAGTAACTTTTACCAAATTATTAGACATAAAATTTACTTTAAAATACCAAACTTTTCAGTATATTAACACCAGATTGTTCCACTTCATAATTTGAGATAGTTTGGAAGAGTTTTTAGAGAAAGTGGTGAAAATAGTGGCAAAACAGAGCACATAATTTTCTACCTTCCAAATCAAGCTGGCCAGATCAGGATCCAAAAGGTGAAATGTCTAAAAGAATTTGAAGTTCGACATTTTTACGTACAGTAAGATCAAATAATCATTGATAAGGGCTATCTAAACGTGTACATGAGTATCAGAAGCAAGCACACCTTAAGAAACCTAATCTTATTACATGCATATTGTCTGATACAAGGAAAGAGACAACCAAAAGACAAAACTTCATCACAAACAGTACAAAGATGCTAGTATTAATAAACATATATACCTGGCCAGACCCGGCATTCAGTACTAAGAGCTTATTGTTGTCTCAAGCACACTCTTTCTCATAAATTTCACTTGCATATTTCCAGTTAATAACCTTCCATATATATGTTCTTCAGATAATTGGATTTCACATCACGGTACTGCATGAGGAAAAAAAAAAAAAAAAATTCAGTTTTAAGTAAGAATGAGGATGATTATTTCAGTTTTCAAGTTACAACCAAATGACAAAATCATGCAAGAGAGCTGCAGATCATTCTATATTCTGCCCTTGAAACAGCCGAGATAGATGCTCAACATACTCAAAGAAGCAATCCTCATACTGAGAGGTGAGCAGAAGCATTTATCATCATTGCTACGCAGCGGGAAGAAAGAAAACAACATCTGAAACCATAAACAACAAAACATTGCTACTCTTCATTTTAAATTTTGTCATCCACAATCACATTAATTTGTCGATGTGAGTTGGTTCATATGAGAAAGTTTCAAAAGATTCTATAATCCAATAAGTTGAAGTTATGCGATGTGAAACAGCCAAATTCAGACTATCGTCATCTTTGAAAAGCTGAGAATACACTACGCTCATTAACAAATATTTCTCATTTTTTTCATCCAGATTGTCTACCACTAAAATGTTTCAGTATTCACCATTGAACTACCATTTTCACATAAACGCACGCACAGTAGCAAAAATGTGCTTAAAATCTCAACTGCAAGTAGCATCAAACTACTCAGGCAAATAACATGCATCTATATTCTTTAACCAATGACTTAAACAGCAAAGCTCTGATGACCATACCTGGTCTGCAGTGGTTTCAACTGAGAGCTGCTTCCGCTCTTTATCCAGAGCAAGTCACTGTCCTGAATTCAATTAATTATATAGTTCCCCATTAATTGAATTCTGAAAATAGCTAAAAAATAGTTTTCGAAAACTTACAGATTCTTCCAGAAAATCGAATGGTTTATATGACCTTTTGCACAAACAATTGGTAAGAGTTAAATGCTTTGTTTAAGCATTCAAAATTTTTTGGCTTTACTTTGATCTCAGTACTAAAGCATTTTTATTACTTTCAGCTGAGGCAGGGATTAGAAAATCCCAGAAGAGAGTATAAAACGGCGCTAAGAACAGATCCTTTACTCCGAAATTTGTTCTGCCTTACACGTCTGCCTGTATAATTTCAATCAGCTCAATTTCAGCTTGTAAAGATGCTGCCTCTGTTTCTCCTTTACGTTGGATGGTATAGAGAATTATAAGGGGTAAGAATCTTTTGGTGAGTTTTATAAAACCAATAGATGCAGTGCTTGAACCCATCCAAAAGCATGCGATACCAAGGAGACGCAATGATGAGTATGGGAAAGATGAGCCAAAAGAGTGATGCCGGAAAAATGAGTGAGGCCAGTATGGAAACAGTATATGAAATAGAGTATTACACAATGAAGATCTCTCGGCTGCAGGTCGTTTACCTAATGTGGAAACTACATGCCGTCTTGTATTAAATCATAAGTCTGGGCGTGAATGATTCTGCCCCTTTTTCTCATGTATTTTATTTCTCGAATGTTCTTTTGTTTGTTGGGTTATTCTGTAGGTTTTCCTTTCTGGTATCTTTGCAGTAAGTTTGTTATACTTGAGCCGTGTATATATATTCCTTGGTTGTACAGTGCTACAGTATCAATATACAGAGAAATATTCAAGTATTTTCCAATTCCTTCGTGTGAAATAACTCTTAGCCCTCTCTGATTTCTGAAACCTAATATGGTATCAGGAGCCTCGAGAGCACCATCCATGGAGGATCTTCCTGAAGGTTCAGACGATTCCTCCTCTTCCACGCATCTCTCTGTCCATTCCAACAAACCCTCAAACACCTACAATGCCAAAAACGTAAACCAATACTTCAACCTTACAAACCCTCACAACCCTTTCTGCCTAGACAACGGCGACAGCCCCGCAGTGATTTTAGTCACAGATTTCCTCACCAACGACAACTATATTACCTGGTCGCGTGCGATGAGGAGGGCTCTCGGTGCGAAGAATAAATTGGGTTTTATTTCCGGCTTACTTCCTCAACCCACTGACCCAAATGATCCCCTTCTTGATCTATGGAACCGCTGCAACGACATGGTAGTCTCATGGCTACAAAACTCCATTTGCCCTTCCATCAGATCCAGCATCGCGTTTGTTGATGATGCCTGTGAGATTTGGCTTGACCTTGAGGATCGGTTTGCTCATCAGAATGGCCCGCGAATCTACCAGCTCAAGAAGAACTTAGCTGGTCTTCTCCAAGAATCTGACACTGTAAGTGCTTATTACGGCAAGCTAAAAACTCTTTGGGATGAATTATTGATTTATGATCCTATCCCTGTTTGCACTTGTGGCTCAATGAAAATATTATCCGATCGATATCAACGTGATTGCATGTTTCAATTTTTGATGGGCTTACATGATACTTACTCTCCTGTTCGGGATCAAATTATGCTACTCGACCCATTACCCCCACTCACCAAAGTTTTTTCTCTAATTCAACAACAAGAACGCCATTACCAGATGGCTTCAACCAACCCTTCCCCTGACTCCTTAGCTTTTGCCATTAGAAAAGCCTACCCAAACCCCACTAAATCTTCCCATCAATCCAAACCTAAGAAAGACAGAGTATATTGTACTTATTGTAAAATTACTGGTCACACCCTTGATACATGTTTTAAAGCCGGAAATGCTGAGCCACCAATATGTTCCCACTGTAACATGACTGGACATACGATGGAGAAATGCTACAAGCTTCATGGCTACCCACCTGGCCATAAGTTGTTCAATAATGCCCACAGTTCCACTGTTTTTGCTGCTCAATCTGCCTCTGAACCAGAGCATATCAGTGATGCTCAAGTGGGTCTCACTAAGACTCAATACCAGCAACTTCTGGCTTTACTTCAACCTCGGGAGCTTTCCACTGCTGTTCAGCCTTCCGCTAATCAGATTCAGTCCAATTTCCCTTCTACATCGAATCCTCACATTTCTGGTATATCCCTTTGTTTATCCACCAGCACACACTCCACTTTGTCCAATACAACTTTTCCTTGGATAATTGATACAGGTGCAACAGACCACATGGTCTGCTGCCCCTCTCTGCTCACCTCCATCACAGCCTCTATTTCTCACTCAGTTAGGCTCCCAAATGGAACTAATGTTCCTGTTACACACACTGGCACTGTTCAATTGACATCTTCCATTTATCTTAACAATGTTTTGTGTGTTCCCTCTTTTAAATTTAATTTGATCTCCGCCAAGAAATTGGCTGCTTCACTCACCTGTTGTCTAGTTTTTTTTCCTGATTTTTGTCTCATACAGGACCTTTTCTCATGGACAACGATTGGGAAGGGTGAAGTGAGGAATGGACTTTACTACTTGCTTAATACTGCTGTTTCTCCATCTACTCTAGCCTCAACCATTTCAAAATTCAACAAAACTTCACCAACAGCTTGTGTTTCACATTCTCATAATGTTACTGACCTATGGCATTGTCGCCTAGGTCATTTATCCCTTCCAGTTTTAAATATGATTGCTGATCCTATTGTAAAAGACCACATTAGTATCATTAATACAAAACCATGTTATGTTTGTCCACTTGCAAAATTTCATAGACTTCCTTTTTCTCACAGCAAACATAAAACAACCCGACCTTTTGAAATTGTGCATTGTGACCTTTGGGGACCAAACTCAGTTCCTGCCTATGATGGTTCTAATTATTTTCTTACCATAGTTAATGACTTTACTAGAAGTACTTAGCTCTATCTTCTTCGCAATAAAGCTGAAACCAGAAAAAGCATAGAATCCTTTGCCAATTTAATTGAAAATCAATTTGATATCAAAATCAAAATTCTAAGAAGTGACAATGGCAAAGAATTTCTTATGCATGATTTTTTCAACAGCAAAGGCATCATTCATCACACCACTTGTGTTGCCACACCCCAACAAAATGGGGTTGTGGAACGAAAGCATCCACATATTCTCAATGTAGCTAGGGCTTTAAAATTCCAAGCTAGTATTCCTCTTGAGTTTTGGAATGACTGTGTTTTAACAGCCACATACCTTATTAATAGGACTCCTAGTCCTTTACTTAACAATAAAACCCCTTTTGAACTTCTTTTTAACTCTCCACCTTCATATTCTCATTTAAAAGTTTTTGGTTCACTATGCTTTGCCTCCACCTTTCATTAAGGTAGGAAGAAATTTGACCCTCGAGGTCGCATGTGCATTTTTCTGGGGTACCCTTTTGGTACTAAAGGTTACAAACTCCTTGATCTTGAATCAAGAACCACTTTCATATCTAGGGATGTCATATTCCATGAATCTACCTTTCCCTTCCAACATTTACCTCATTCCTCATCCAACCCCTGTCCCACACTTGTTTTTACCAAACCTTTACCTAATTCACTAGAATTTCCCACCAATCCCCTGAATTTCAGTTCTGTCACACCTCCACCTCCTGCCCCTTCCATCCAACTCTCAGCACAATCTCACATTTCAGCCCTTCCTCAAAATCAGACCATCCCACAAACCTCATCTACTTCTTCCAAATCTATCTCCCCTTCCCCTCAAATTCCTTCCCCCTCCTCACATATGCTTGACCCCCATTCTCCACCATCTAACCCCCCTCTTCGCAGGTCCACCAGAGTTAGAAGAGCTCCACAGTATTTGCAAGAGTTCCACTGCAACCAGACCTCACTTCCAGCCACTTCTCAGTTGCTGTCCAACTCCAACATTGGTAATTCTTGTTCTCTTGCTCATTTTTTAACTTACCAGAAATTTTCCCCTTCCTTTACTGCCTTTTCTACTTCTATTTCAACCATTTCTGATCCCACTACTTATAAACAAGCTATGAAACACCCTGGTTGGTGTAAAGCCATGGAAGCTGAACTCTTGGCCTTAGAACAAAACCAAACATGGCTCATCACTGATTTGCCTCTTGGGAAAGAGGCTATTGACTGCAAGTATGTCTATAAGACCAAGTTTAATGCTGATGGGTCCGTAGAAAGGTTGAAAGCACGCCTTGTGGCAAAGGGGTTTACACAACAAGAAGGTATCGACTATACCGAAACCTTTTCTCCCGTAGCCAAGCTTGTTACCGTGCGAATTCTACTCTCTATTGCTGCTGTCAAGGGCTGGTTCCTTTTTCAATTTGACGTCAATAATGCTTTTCTCCATGGAGAGTTGAATGAGGAGATTTATATGTGTAAGCCACCCGGTTACACCAAAGGAGGCCCTAACCAAGTTTGCAAGCTTCTCAAAAGCCTTTATGGCCTTAAACAAGCTTCACGGCAATGGTATTCTAAATTTTCATCCTCACTTATTGCTTTTGGATTCCACCAATCCAAAGCTGATTACAGTCTCTTCACTAAACTAGATGGAACTTCTTTCATTGCTCTTCTAGTTTATGTAGATGATATTATTATTGCTGGAAATTGTTCGTCGTCCATTGCCTCCCTTAAATGTTTCCTTAACACTCATTTTAAGATCAAAGACCTTGGTTGTTTGCGCTATTTTCTTGGCTTGGAAGTTGCAAGATCTTCCAAGGGCATTCACCTATGCCAAAGAAAATATGCTTTGGACATTTTGGCTGATTCAGGGACACTTGGCAGCAAGCCTCTTAAGCTTCCTCTTGAGCAAAATTTCAAACTTAGCAAAGATTCTGGTGTTCCTCTATCAGACCCGAGTACTTATAGATGGCTTATAGGTCGCTTGTTGTATCTCACAATCACTAGGCCTGATATATGCTATGCTGTCCAGCTTCTGAGTCAATTTATGAGTCATCCAACAACATCACACTTGGCCACAGCACATAAGATTCTCAGATATATCAAAGCTGCTCCTGGTCAAGGCATATTGCTCTCATCTTCTTCTCCACTCCAACTTAGAGCATATTGTGACTCGGATTGGGCCTCATGTCCTGACACACGCCGTAGTGTCACTGGTTATTGTATATTTCTTGGAGATTCTCTTGTTTCTTGGAAGTCAAAGAAACAATCTGTGGTTTCTCGCTCCTCAGCTGAAGCTGAGTATCGCTCTATGGCCTCTACATGTTCTGAAATTACTTGGCTTAAATATCTTCTCAATGATCTTCAGATTCATCATTCACAGCCGGTATTACTTTATTGTGACAACCAAGCAGCCCTTCATATAGCTGCTAATCCAGTTTTTCATGAAAGAACAAAACACATCGAGTTGGATTGTCACTTGATAAGGGATAAAATCCAAGAAGGAAGCATCACCACTGCACATATTGCCTCAACCAGTCAACTGGCTAACATTTTTACCAAGGCCTTGCCCTCATATATTCTTCAATTACATTTTTCCAAGATGGGAATAGTTAATCTCTATTCTCCATCTTGTGGGGGGCTATTACACAATGAAGATCTCTCAGCTGCAGGTTGTTTACCTAATGTGGAAACTACATGCCGTCTTGTATTAAATCATAAGTCTGGGCGTGAATGATTCTGCCCCTTTTTCTCATGTATTTTATTTCTCGAATGTTCTTTTGTTTGTTGGGTTATTCTGTAGGTTTTCCTTTCTGGTATCTTTGCAGTAAGTTTGTTATGCTTGAGCCGTGTATATATATTCATTGGTTGTACAGTGCTACAGTATCAATATACAGAGAAATATTCAAGTATTTTCCAATTCCTCCGTGTGAAATAACTCTCAGCCCTCTCTGATTTCTGAAACCTAATATAGAGAAATCTCCCACTCGCAAGTGAATTGGCTCTGGAGTGATGGGGAGCTTGACAGAAATTAAAAGGAAGAGCAATATGAAAATGATAAGAAAGAAGAGAGAGAAGAAATGGTGGCAGAGGATGTCAAGTGCCAAGTTGACATGATCTTGGGGACAAGGTTTGTCTTGGGAAATGCGGATCATAAAGCAGAGGCTTATGAATGGCGAAACCAAATAGCGCAGATCCATGAGGCAACTCATTCTTCTACGTTCTCAAAGGAAATTCGGCAATACGGAAGCAAGAGGGTGTAATATATTTATAAGATTTTTAGCTCTCAAAGTCTAAAGTTCGGTACCGCTTCGGCAACTGGCAAGTTCGTGCTAGCTTTCGTGGGCTGGGAACAGGCCCCACCACTCGCCTGTAAAGATTGACCCGAAAATCGTTCTATCATTCTGTCTGCAATCGTAATTATTCTGTCTGCAATCGTTTTCTAATTTTAATACGCTATAAGAGCGTTATAATTTTATAGCGTATTCTGTCTGCAATCGTTTTCTAATTTTAATACGCTATAAGAGCTTTTACATTAAGCTATGCACGTACATATGCAAAGTCAGTTTTGCATAATACAAGCATAAATTCAATTGCATTAGATTATCTATCTTTAAATATTTATTTAGTTATAAACAGTAACTATACACTTTTATATATCTATTATTTACTTTTTAAAATATATTTTACTTATTCTTTCTCTCTCCTCTCACACTCTTTTACACACTATTATTTCTCTCTCCTTGAAAATAATAAAATATAATATTTTATCTCAAATATGCATAAGCTAATATGAAAATTTTATTTGAATGACAAAGTAGATATATAAAAGAGGTAATTTATTTGTGTATATGCATAAACGAATATAGATGCTCTAACTGAGTCAGAGATAGATCATAGTGGACTAATCTCTGACCCAATGGTAGCGTATTAAAATTAGAAAGAGATTAATGCATTAAAATTTTTTTAATGCATTATCTCTTTCTTTTCATTGTAAACTTCTCTCTCTCTCTCAAATTCAGGTATTCACTGCAATTATCTGTACATTTCTATTATGGTTTTTCTCCCATGCATATTACTTTGCCATTTTTAATTAATTGATAGCGATTGGAGAAAAGAAAGAGAAAATGTTTGATTCTTTTTTGGGTCTAAATTTTGTTGACTATGCCAAAATATATCATTCCAGGTTCTCATCATTAATTAAAATTAAATAAATTAAAAATTAAAAAAATGAGATTAATATTATTTTATTATTATATATTGAATATTCTAATGTGAGAATTTAACGTGAATGGAATAGTTAAAATCAAATTTATCTCATATTGGCTAACGAGGGTTTGGTTTTGGCTATTCTGATGAGGTTGTTTATAGGTCTCATTTGATTACACAATTCAGACGAGATGAAATGAGATATTTTGGATAATTGTGAGATTTTTAAGTTAAGATGATATGAGATGATTTGTAAAGAAGTGTGTGTTTGGATAGTAAGATGAGATGAAATAATTTTAACTTTTTGAGAATGTGTTAAAGTGGTGGGTCTCACCCATTATTGAAAAGTATTTTTAATTATTGGGTGAAATATATTATGAATATATTAAAAATAAGTAATATTTATTATTACTTTAAAAACTCATAAATATTTATATATTTTAAAAATGTGGTAGCTAACATTACTGTAACAATAGTTGAAAAATCAGAGATGAGCTAAGATTTTGTTTCTAATCATTTGAATAAGCAGATAAAAGATGAAGTATAATTTAGATGAGATAATTTATATCTCATTTGGGCAACCAAACCGGGCTGGCCTTATACTTTATATTTAACATGGAAAGAAATGGCAAATTAAGCATGTCATTTAACATTTTCAAAATTTAGAACTAGCTTATTTTAGAATATGTTTAGAGAGTTAGATAATCTCGTAATTTTATAAAAACTAGTAAAACAATTTGTTGAAGATTGGATTTTGAAAAATGAGAAAAAAAAATTAAATAAAAAATATTATAGTGTTAAAAATTGTTTGAATATAATTTTGTTTTTGTTTTGAACTTTGTAAAAAGTTGTATTGATTTTCATATTTGAACTTTGAATAATGATTAGATGAAAAAATTAAAAATTTGAAATTAAAAATTGTTTTGTATTTGACCAATATTTGGAAATAAAATTATGAGAATGTTTGAGAATTTTGTGAATGTCCAAACAAGCTTTTAGTCTCAATTGGAAACCAAAAACTATATCACTCTCACATTTCGCCCATTCATAATAGTTGTCCCTCAACCCACCGTGTCAAGCCCTTGCCCACCGCCTACCCCTCTTTCTCTCTGTAGTCATTGACAGACTTCATCATTGTTCAAAAACTCTCTAAAACTGCTCTACACAGCCGCTTGCGACTTCAACGTTACTTGAAAAGTAATATCATATATAGTTGTGGAGTGCGCAAGTATCGTGTAATCCTTTCGAAAAAAAGTAGGTTTACTATTAAAAAATTATTATTATTATTTATTTATTTTTCATTTGAGTCCCTCATTTACTCACTTTTATCAAAATGATTATACAATACCTGCCTACTCCACAATTGCAAATATAATTTCTCTTGCTAAAATCATTTCTCTTGCTAAAAATGATATGCAACCATTGTGAAAAAGTTGGTGTTGAGATGTACAATATCAAGGGATAAAGGTAAGGACGATGGCCGATGGAGGCAACAATGTACAAACATCAAACAATTGATGCAACACGATGACACAATTTTGAAATATGAATAGGTTTGTTGCATCTGATATGCACAGGGCGGCAGCAGTGCGAGAAAGGGTCCACCTTGCCCCACATCGTGCTGGTAGCACCCTAATTATTAGTACTATAAGTAGATCAAGTGATGTGCTTGCACAAAGTTAAAACAAGCAGATAAAATTGGTAACTGTAACTTGGTAAAATTGGACCCGGCCCAATCAGTCTGAAACTTGGAAAACCAATAATTTCGATTATGGTAATGAATCGGTTCATATCGGTTCTCAAGTTTTCAAAATCGGTAGGTACCGATTCGATTCTAAAAATATGTTTAAAACCAAATCAAATCGGATCAGATCTGTTTCAGCCTACACTCATCTTTTAGTATGTCCTCTTATTTTATTATATTAGAAGAAACACTTTAGTTACGAAGTGATTATACAAAAGTAATATTACAAACTGACGTGATTTAATGTGATTTGTCATATTGTTAAGTTACTTTTTTTCTAAAATAGATCTAATGAATCATATGAAGTTACATTAATTTGAAAAACTATTTTTATGTAATTTCTTTTGTGGATATATCAACTCCCTTACATTAGTAAGATGGAGTTTGAGAGGCCCTTTCTCTCTTTGTTTGACAAAAGTGACACAAACTCTTCTCCCCAAAAACAACTGTCACAAAGTTTCTTGCTTAGTGTGAATTAAAATGTATGGCGAAAATTTAAAATGAAACGGTGAGATTTTAACATGTTACATCACTTAATATTATTTCTTTTTTAAAAAATTATAAACTTTTTATACTCAATGCATAAACATTTTATCATTGTCATTATAATAAATTTATAACATTTATACTATTTTAGGCCTTATTTTATTTTTATTTTTAAAAATGTATCTAGACACTTATAATTTTTTAGGCCTTGCTCTTTGTGAGCCTTAGCCTAACCATTTAGGCAGCAATGGTCTCCTTACTTTATTATATTTGGGAAAAGAGAAATTTTGTTTGTATTCTCTGAGTGGGGATTGCATGTACACACCCATTTAATGAAACAATGTGTTTTATTAAACATGAAAAATGCACCATTTTGAGGAAAGCAAACACCATTGTCATTTTGCTCTCTTCAAAATTGAAATGCTCCGGATTGCTACTGACATGGTCACCTTGGTCCCTGATGCCTGTCCCTTCCTTCCTATCCCTCCCTTCTTCAACCCTCCCCCATTGCTACAATTTGTCTACTATTGGTCAAAATATTAAACCAAACATTCTGGTTATTGTCAAAAGAGTATCCAATTTATGCACCGTTAGTTTTTTATACACCTTCAACGTTTGGTTTTACGTTTGGTCCTCAAAGTTTGAATTTTTGAAATGGGTTTTATGTTATGGTCTGGAAGTGAGTTTCGTATTAGTGAGATAAGGTTGGTTTCTTCATTTTCGCTTACATATTCGGTTGTCGTTTCATTTTATCTCTATTTGGTTGCTAGGAAATCATGGGAATGGAAAGTGGATTAACCCAAGAATGCAACAACTATCGAAGGGTAGAGATGAATTGTTGGAGAGAGGAAAAATAGACTCAGGGGCATTTTTGACATTTGATCAAAATTGTTGATGAAATTTTAAGACCTATTACGTGCGCACGCAGGCCCTTAATAGAGGACTGTAGGTAGAACGACTCATGGAAAAATGTTTAAAATATGTCCCTCTTCTCTCTTTGAACGACAAAGGTGACTCTAAACCCACATACTTCAACTACCATTCTTTTTGCGCGTAAGTAAAATTGGAACAACGCAGGGGCTAAGACTCTCTCGAATAAGGCCTTTGTCTAACAATTGCTGAATTTGCCAATTGATCTCTTCATTCTTTGTTGGGTTCATGCGATAGTATGGTAAATTAGGTAGGGTTGATCCAGGGATCAAGTTTATAGCATGTTGCACATCCCGCATTGGAGGTAGTTGCTTCAGCATCTCATCTGGCTTTTTGGCATAATGTCTTGAAATTCCTGCAACATTGTGGCGAGTTTTGCTGGAACATAACCATCATCTTGTTTCATTTTGTGCTTTACTATCATTAGCACCATAAATTTATCATGTATGACTCGAGAAAATTGACGCATGGTCAAAACTATAACAACTTCATTTTTTGTCTCAAATTCTAAGATCTACAAATGATCTAAAATAAATTTCTTACATTTAAAATTAAAGGAGTAAGTGTTGGCATACCCATCATAGGAAACCCTCCAATCATAGAGCCATGGATGCCCCAATAGCATGTGACAAATGGTCATAGGGATCACGTCACACCAGACCGGATCACGTCACACCAGACCTCATCCACATATTTTTTTCCCAATGAAATTTTAACCAAACATCGTTGCTTCACTATGACTGAGTTTTCTTCATTAACCCAACTGATCCGATAAAGAGTAGGATGCTTCTCAATTTCAGGCCCAAACGTTCTACTGCAGCTTCGGAAATCACATTCATGCTGCTGCCATTATCAATAATGATGTTCAAAACTCAACCATTATGTTCCATGTGTGTGGAAAATATTGGTATGCAACCACTCAGGATTAGGCTGGAGCTCTTTCTTAATTCCGGTCAACACTTAATGAATCACGCAACTAGGTAAATCTGATGCACCCAAGTGTTCTTCACTGTGACTAACTCCATCAGTCTCCTCTTCATCAATTTCTTCAACAATGCCCATTACCAATAATTCTTTTTCACATATGAAGACTAACTTTTTATCTCTTGTAAGACACACAAAAACATAGTGTCTAAAACTTTTACATTTATAACATTATTGCCCTTCATTGGTAGCTTTTGCTTTTCCTTTCTGGTCTCCAATCACTGTGCCCCTGGGTTGATCTTTCAACAATGATGGCCTTTGGAATGAAAGTGTTGTGACACGTTCTAGTCTTGGATCCATTGAGATCGTTTTCCTCCCAACTGAGGTCCCCATTTGTTTCTCAATACGTAGTGCCAATTGATACACCTCCTCTACATTGATTAAACGTGCAATCAACATCTCCTTTCGTAGATCGCTACGTAATCTAGTGTGGTATCAAGCTAAAGTTTAATGTTCAGTCTCCACAATCTTGCTACGGACAGTCAACTAGTGGAAGTTGTCCATAAATTGATCAACACTCAATGACCCTTGCCTGAGTTGTAACATCTCTTCGAACAACATTTGCTTATAATCAATGGGTAGGTATTTTTCCTTCAGTCGCTCGTTCATTTCCTCCCAGTTAGAAACTGCTGGACGTTAGGTACGACGTAATTGTCCTTCCACACTTCCCCACCATGCTCGTGCATGCCCCTTCAATTTCATCCAAACATATCGAACCTTTCTATCCTCCGATACAGCAAACCAATCAAAATAATCCTCAATAGCCATTAACCAGTCTTCAAAAGCATTGGGCTCTAATTTCCCATAAAAATCTGGCACATCAACCTTCATCCTTTTAGTCAGTTCATCAAGAGGTTGATAATCTGCGCCATGTCCACCACGACCTCAGTGAAAATTTTGTCAATGACGTTAGATTCAATGATCCTCAAACTCCTGGTCTTATTCATCTTCCTTATTTTCATTAACATTTCTATCACTTTCGTCCAACACCTCCCTACAAATTGGGCCACGCCCTCTTCGATTGAAAGGGCTAAACTCCCCTCAAGCTTGACGCTCATCCATGGCATCTAATCGGTGAGTGAGTAGCTCTAAAACTGTGGCAATTTGATTGATTTATTGATGCAAATTGGGCTGTTCCATGTATTGGGTGTTTAGATTTTGTTTGTTTGTCATGGCGTATAAAGTACCACGATGGGCTACAGGCATGGGATGCTAAGCTCCTTAAGGAAGGAATCTTGCTCTAATGCCAAAATTGGCACCAACTTCCTAATTCAACCTCACGTTGATGCCAAGAAGAGAAAAGCATAGAATCTCTCTATAAAGTTGGAATTTCTCCAAGAATATAAATTATCAGGTTTCTGGCGTCTCACCAGACGAGTCCCATCTCAGGATCAAACATGCAATTTCATTAATCATTCAAAAAGTGCATTTAATTGTACACTTTATTAATCATTCAAAAAGCATTATAGATTATTAATCCATTTAATCTTGGAGAATGGATTTAAACTAATACATATAATCCATTTAATCCATTATAGATTATTTCATTAGTTAACAATAATGAAAGGTGCCTTTAAACTAATCCATTTGCGAAATTTCTGTCAAGTTTTTTTTCCTGGTTTCATAATTATCTAGTTTAGCTTGTATGTATCTAGGAGATAGCAAATATTAATTGTTAACTAATATTAAGTAATATACTTTTATATTTCTCTGGTATTCCCCCCTTCCTCCAAAGAAAAAGTGTAATGCCCTGTATCTGGATGGGTCAGAGAATTACTACCTGTCACTTATAAACTTGTCTCCCAACATATATGAAATCTTCAAAAGCTTTAAAAACAATAAATAATATCATATTTTCCAAATAAACGCATAATGATATCCATATAGTCATTACTATGAAACAACATTAATCAAGGGTCCACAATTTTCCATTAGTTTCATTAAAATAACTGATAAATCCTTAAGTCTTACTAAACCTAAATACAATAATATATCGAAGAGACAACAGAAAATCCTTCTATTAACAATACCCTAAGATACCCAACACCCTATCCTTTGCTTAGTCTTGCTCACAATTTCTATTCCTGATCCCCAACTGAACCATCCACATCATCTGAAAAATATTTAGAGATAAATGGGTGAGTTCTCAACAACTCAGTAAGCAAAGTACATATACTAGTGTATACAACATGAGCCATTTCACAAGGTTTCATATGCAAGAAACAGAAATATTTCATTTTCATATGCAGATCTCAAAACATATTATCATGAAAACAAAGCAACATTTCAATCTCTTCATATTCAGAAAACCAATTGTTCATATTTAAAAACACTTTGGCATAATATAATTGAACATTCTCATCTTATCATATCATATCGCATCGTATCATATAATATACCATGTTTAACACCCTGTGGTAGGGTTGTGCTATCCCCGATGGCCAAACTAAGTAGTATCATATTGTAAAACTTTTATTTTTTCAATCTTGGAGCCCCGAGTGTGCACACAGGAAAGAACACATAAAAAGACCACTTTGCTTCCAAAGTGGGTGCACTCATATCATATCATATCATGTTGGTACCAACCATATCATGTGAACCAGTATCATCATATCAAAATCATATTCAAAATCAGAATAAAAACAGATAAGTATGCCAAAGGTTTTTTATATTCGTATCATATCAAATCACGTGTGGAACACATTCATATCATTTTCAATTGATCAATAATAAATCCAAAACATTTTATATCATAAGAACAAAAATCAAATATCATATTCGCTCTTTTTCACATTTCAGAACGTGTCAAATATTGCTCATGTCTACACTTTTCATGTCAAAAAGTATTTTCTCTTTCATATTGATTTCATGAGTGAATGCAGAATACATAACTGAGGTTGTTTTCACATTTTCTTTTCAAAATATAATGTGCACATTTTTACAAACCAACCTCAGTTCATTTCTTTTTAATGCAAATCTAGTATAGGAACTTCATTTGCCTGACTCTCGTAGTTTATTGTCAAATTCTTGAGTCCAACCTATGTTAGTCTTGCTACCTAATACATAAAATATATACTAAGTATTAATAACCAGCAATACAAACCCAATCTAAAATAATTAAAAAAAAATTAATCCCTAACTATATCCAATAAATTAACGCAACTCAAATAGCAACTTATTAAACCAGACAACCCTCACATCGACCCCATACCCTTTTGTAATTTCTCAAAGAAACCTAAAATTCCTCTAACTCTAAAAAAATATCATCACTTTCTATATTCATCAATATCCACATAATTTCTCCTCCATTAAATCCTAAGACCATATTAAAATAATGATATCTACATTTGCTTGAAAATGTGTGCAGCCCAAAGTCCAAACACAAAAACCTACTAAGTCCTACTTAACATAAGGACCTCGTGAACAAGAACGTCATTCTTCAAATTCTTTAACCCAAAAATAAAACTTAAATCTATCATAATAACAAGTCCAACAAAAATAAGTTTAGTAATAGATGTAATGAGCCCAAACAAGACCCAAGTCCATTGTAAAAATACATAAGTTACACTTAAGGGTGACCTAACTTAAAGCAAAAGCCCAAGAATACTACTACCAAAACCACTAGAATTTGCCATACGGAAAAATAAAAGAAAAAAGAATTACTACAAGTTTACAGGGCATCATTGGAATTTAATTATGTAAAACAAATCCACTAAAAAAAAAATTATATGGTTTCATTGGTTTCCACCGAAACTTGAATAAACAAACACCAAGTTTAAAGAGAAACTGAGAGAGATCTAGAATGTTGGAGGGAAATGTAAAAAGAAAAAAAAAATAGAGCGGAAGAGAGAGAGAAATAGAGAATGATGCTTACCTTGGGTTCAAATCGATAACTCAGAAATGAAAATCCTATCTAAAACACAACACCAATTTCACAAGAAATTTGCAAGTGGGGATAAAGAATGGGTCGGTTGTGAGGCTAGAAAAAAAAAAAAAGATGGAGAGGGAGATGATGCTTACTCAAGCTCTCTCTTTGGCAACAAAGTCAAAAAATCTTGCAAACCGCAACACCAAAAACTACCAGAAAAATCAAAAGGCATGAGGGAGGGAGAGAGAGCGAGTCTGCAAGAGTTCTGAGAGTGAGGAGAGAAAAATATTTTGAAAATTCAAAAGATAAAAACTGTAGGTGTTTGAGGGAGGAAAAATATGTCTCGATGGAGTAGTTTTCACAAAGTGAAAACCGTAAAGAATGAGGCAGATAACCGAGTGGAAAGAAAAAGAGAAAAGAAAAATGAAGGTGAAGTATACTTACCAGTAATGATGTCGTTTTGTGGTCTCTAGGGTTGGGCTATACTCTAGTCTGGGCCTTAGACTTGGGCTTTACATCCTCTCCCCTTATAAAAACTCTGTCCTCAGTGCATGCAGAAGCATGGTAGTAGAGTCCTGCCTATGATTCTTACCTACGGTGCATGCGGTAGGGATGATGATAAGTAAGGATGGTGATTCTCACCTACAGTGCTCTGATAGATTGAAAGAGGTAAAAAGAACTGTAAGGATGGTGGTAAGCAGGAACGGTGGTAGAGTTCTACCTGTGATTTCCACCTACGGTGTATGCGGTAGGGATGGTGGTAGTTCTGTCTGTGATTCTCAATTGTGGTGCACGTGGTAAGGATGGAGGTAAGCAAGGATGGTGATAGAGTCACGCCTGCAATTCCCGCATACAGTGTTAATTGGATATTTGAGCCATTTTCTGAGAAAATGGTAGGGTTTGGATAGATGGATTTATGTGAACCATATTCTGGAAAAAATTGTGGATTTTGATACTGGGCCGTTTTCTATGAAAATGGCGGAGGTTATTTTAATGAACCTGATTTTTAGGTCAAATGAGATTTTGGCATGTGTTGGAAAATAATTATTTTCGGAAAAAATGATGTTTTTGGGTACCATGCATATTTCATCATATGCATGCATATTTGTTGTTGCATGAATGTATTTTTTATCTCTTGGGCTATTTGGTTTATTACTTACTGAGATTCACAATCTGACGGTATTTGACACCATGCGGTACCGTTTTATGGTACCGTTGATTTTGATGCAGATGATGATACAGAGCCTGAGGCTTCGGCTCCACCGGAGGAGTGACCTGGGGTCGCTTTCTCACATGTTGGGATTTGTTTCCCGCTTTGAATAATGTATTTGGTTTTATTATGTTTTCAATGGATAACTATAATATCTTTTGAAGCGCTTTTATTTAAATCTGTATTGAAAATTATGTTACTTAGTCGACCTATTTAATTTACCCGTTACATTTTTGTTGTACAATTTCTGCATGTACACACACTTGACACTTATCGTTGGAATATATGACCCGTGTTGTTATCATCCTGAATACCTAGATTTCCTAATTTTCGTACGTAGGGGTTGAGGGCATCACAAAAAGCAAAGATTGTGAAATCTTTGCACTATTGAACTCCATAGGCTCCTTGCCATAGTATCCCTAGGTTCATTTTCTAATGTAAAGGCTTTTCCTCATAAAGGCATGGTTTGATTGTAGAATTTGCTCATCTTTTCATTTCACATTTATCAATGTGGTTTTGTGATCATTTTGTCATTTGACTCGGATAATAGTAGTTGTAGGAAACTATATTTTCTTGCGTCAGCATTGCGTATGTGCAAAGTGTTGATGTTGTAAAAATCGCTCAATAGCCGAAGGGAGAGAAAGAGTCATTCCCAGCCCACTGACACGATCTGGGCCTCTATCGGTGTTGTTTGGGGCTCCCAGCAGTGTTCCAGTTGAGCCATACGTTATTGGGACGTACGTCCATGGCAATGAATAGAAAGCAAGTATAGAGAAAATAAAGAGAAATGGATACAAAGATTTACGTAGTTCGGCACTAAGCATACGTCCACGGGGGGTTGGGGAGGATAAATTCACTATAACATTCTTGTTTACTGACTCTCATGACCTCTCACCTCTCACTGTACAAGGAAAGCTATATATATGTTTTTTGGAGAACAACGCTTGCACCAGAATCCTTTGAAGTTGAAGAGAAAGGTTAAGGAAGAAAAAGAAGATTTTGGCCCCCCGTTGGAGGCTTTTTATATATCCTTTTCTTATGTGCCCCGATCTGCAATGATGAGACCCTACCCCTTTGCATGCGTCAAATTTCTTACTTTTCCCATTTTCTCTCTGACTTACTCTGAGGCCTCTTGCCATTTGCCTGCCCCATGTCTCTCATTGTCCCCCTTTGTCCTTTAGCACCCAACTAGGTGGGGTGGGCCTCGGCCTTAGGCCTTGGTATTTTACCCCTCTCACAATACCCCGCAATTCTTAAGGGCGACCTGTACTAACAAAAGACCTTGAGATCGGAAATATATAACAAAAATCGTCAATAAGGAAACATAAAATATGCAAGCGCGGAGATCAGATGTGGTGGTAGGTCGGCTCGGCCGCTGTGAGATTGGCTTGACCCCACAAGGTGCGAGCGCAGAGCTTAGAGGAGGCTGGAGGCTGGCTTGACTATGCAACGGGCCAACGAGGAGCTCGGATGCTGCAGGAGACTGGCTCGACCACGCAACGGGTGAGACTAGAGCTCGGATGCAGCGGAAGGTTGGCTCGACCGCGCAATAAGCAAGTGCATAGCTCAGATGCAGTGGGAGGCTAGCTCGACTGCTCAACAAGGGAGACTAGCTCGACCCAGCAAGGTGTGAGCGCGAAGCTTAAGGGCGGCTGGAGGCTGGCTCGATCCTGCAAGTTGTGAGCACGGAGCTCAGATGCGGCTGGAGGCTAGCTCGACCGCATAACCTGGGAGACTGGCTCAACCTCACAAGGTGCGAGCACGAAGCTTGGTGGTGCGTCGTTTTTATGTTTATTGTTGAAGGAAAGTGTTTGCTCGTTTTGTGTCTTTGTTTCCGTTTCACTATTATTGTTGGAGTTTGTGCAAAATAACCCACGTAAAGTGGCTAGAGGGCTCGTCGACCCCTTGGGTCTACCTTAGGCTGTAGCCAAGCCCGTTGGCTTGTTCCCGAAGGTAACCCTTGCTAGACAGTTGTGGAGCTCAAAGGCTCGTTAACTCCGAAGGCTCGTTCCTAGAGACAACCCACTGGCAGTGGTTATGGCTCGAGCGTGACACTCAGCGTAACAAGTCTAGAAACTCGATTTTGTTGAACAGGGGGTCGGCAAGTCTAGGAGACTTGGCCTTACCTCACATATGGTTGTGAATCTATAGACTCGGTGAGTCTAAGGACTCGACTTTGCTGGACGGGGGTCGGCTAATCTCAGAGACTTGGCCTTAGCCAGTTGTCGCCAGTCTAGAGACTTGGCGAGTCTAGGGACTCGACTTTGTTGGACTGGAGTGCTTGCCCATGCTGAACTGTTCTGTTAGAGTGCGAGGCCACGTGGCCCATGTTCTACTCTACAAGAAGTGTTTAGTAGAAATGAATTCACACAAATTATGAGAGAGACAAACCGAAGGGATGTTAGTTGCTGCAGTCAGTCTATTTTCTTTGATTGAAAAATTATCTGCTGTCAGCCGTGATTTCCCCGGCTTCTCACTGATGGGTGGAGTTCTAAGGGTGGAGTCCCAAGTCCAGAGCCGTGAGGGGCAAAGTCCTAAGGGTGGAGCCCTGAGGGTTGAGTCCTAAGTCCTGAGTGGTCTGTTCGAGCCCATGTTGAGTGGTCGAGCCGAGTGAAGGGGTCTTTTGGAGGAGTCTTCCCGTCCTGAACCCGTGTCGAGTGGTCGAGCAGAGTAGAGGAGTCTTCCAGAGGAGTTTTCCCAAGTCGCATGCAGGCTTTCGTGTCGTCCGATAGCTTCACGAAGCAGAGTCAATTGCCGGGGGTTGGAGTCGACCCCTGGGTGGTCGGGACTGGTCCGAACTGTGGAATGCTTTTGGCCCAAGTTCATCTGAGACCCGCAACTAGGTGGATGGGTGGCTCGTTGAGTTGGCTGGCCGAGTCTCGAGCTTTGCCGTGTGTTTGTTAGTCTGAATTCTGCAAACGGGAGGTTGAGCGTGGCTGCTAGTCTGTGAGGTGGAAGGTTACCTTTCTGGGTGACAGAGATGGCCGGTGACTTTTGTGGTGAAGGCCGAGTGGCCACACCTATTTATTGGAGCCAGCGGAAGCAGCCTCCACTTGAAGTACATGATGCGGGGTGCCTTCGCAGTGAGCCTCTGTGGCTCCCATGGTGGCGCTCGGCTCAGGCGGGGACAGAACCCACCGGTAGTTCACTCAGTGACCGTCGGCGCCCCAACCGAGACATGACACGACTGGGCATTGCCACTTGGCCACATCCATCGCTGTGCCCTTAGGCTCATGCGAATTTGGGGGGGGGCATCGCAAGCTAGACAGAAACCGTCAGCGGTCCACATGGTGGCCACCAGCGGGTTATTGGACACTGCGGTAGCAAGCCGCGAGGCTACGAGGTGGATGATGAGCTTGGTTTGGGCAGAGCCATGCCGTAAGAGGGGTACCCTGAACGACCTAGACAGCGCCAACGGTCTATGTGGTGGTCGCCGGCGCCGCGCTTGGCCAATGGCACCTCTAGGTGCACAGCGTGCACCCAAGTGCTCCCGTGCATGGCATTGTACGTGCCATGCATGGGACGTGCACACTGTGCACTTAAGTGCACAGTGCCGTGGGGGTATTGTGCATTTAAGTGCACAGCGCTCAGTCGGGGGTTGGTGCCCATGTAGTGTATTTATTTTTTTACGTGATGGAATTATTTGAGTGTAGGAGCGAAGAGCTTGGCAAGTCCCTCACCTAAGTGAAAAAGATTTAATTTTTCCTCGCCCACCATGTGTCAATTTTTCATAAATGTAAAAATTAAAGGCATAAGAATACTCATATGGAAGGGTGTCATTTGCTCGACCGGTAATTATTTAGCGTGTTGGTAAATTGTCCTTCTCCTACCTCCGACGAAAAGGGAAAATCAGATCCCACAGACGGCGCCACTGTTGATGCTGTAAAAATCGCTCAATAGGCCGGAGGGAGAGAAAAGGTCATTCCCCAGCCCACTAATGCGATTTGGGCCTCGTTTGCGGCTCCCAGCAGTGTTTCGATAGAGCCATACGGTGTCGGTGCGTACATCCATGGCAGTGAATAGAAAGCAAGTACAGAGAAAATGAAGCAAAATGGACACAAGAATTTACGTGGTTCGGTACTAGGCCTACGTCCACGGGGGGTTGGGGAGGAGAAATTCACTATAACATTCTTATTTACAGACTCTCATGACCTCTTAACTCTCACTGTACAAGGAAAGCTATAGATACGTTTTCTGGAGAACAACGCCTACGCCAGAGTCCTTTGAAATTGAAGAGAAAGGCTAAGGAAGAAGAAAAAGGTTTTGGCCCCCAGTTTGAGGCTTTTTATATATCCTTTTATTGCGTGCCCTGATTTACAGTGATGGGACCCTACCCCTTTGTGTGCACCAGCTTCTTTACTTTTCCCATTTTCCCTTTGACTTGCTCTGAGGCCTCTTGCCATTTGCCTACCCTATGTCCCTCCTTGTCCCCCCTTATCTTCTAGCACCCAATCAGGTGGGCTGGGCTGGCCCTGGTATTTTACCCCCCTCATACAAAGGTTGGATAAAAAAAATTGAAGGTTGGATAAAAAATTGCAATCCTACCTGTTACGGTTGGTTTTATAATGCAGGTAATGTTGAAGAGTGAGGCACTAGCATTTTATTAGCTTTAGCCTATTTTATTCTTGGACATGGAAAGTTAATATCTGTTACCACCATAATTGGTGTTCCCCCACTCTATCTCCTCCCCCTCCCCCTAAAACTCTGGATGACTTTATGCAGCAAGATGGATCTACAAGTATCAAAACCTGAGTCCTCTATTCGTCAAAATGCTTATTGCTGATTGTTGCTGGGAGGGAGTCCTTAAGTTCATCGGCTGGCACGCTTATAAACTTGTATAATTTTATGCTTCTCTCATTGCATATATCATGTACCTATGCTTTTCCAGTAAAGTCACGGCCGCCCTGTTGGCAGGTCATGGGCATGCCGAGGCAAGTTCAAATTCTGAGGTGTCCTGTGTACAAATTCATGTATTTCATTTAACCATTTCCTTCTGGAAGTCCTTTTCACATCTAAGGGCACAACTATAGATTGCATGTAGGATTGGGACTTGCCCTTATTGAACTATACTATTATTTCCCTCACACTGATAACTGCACTATGGCATGATGCTTCACCATTCACGATGATTGCATGCTTGCATACCTGTCACCACACTAATTTGCTCTTTTTATAAGATAGGAAGCGTTTCAAATTTAGGAATTACGCATTGTGTTTCTTATTGTTGGTTACATCTTGCATCATATGAGGTTAAGAAATCTGAGTTTTGGATTATTTGTTGGCAGGTGAAGCTTGTAAAATATCTTATACAGAACATTGTGGTCGATATTTCCTTCAATCAATTAGGAGGGCTCTGTACACTATGTTTTCTCGAGCAGGTAGCCTTTTCTGTAAATTTAAATATAAATGCTTGCACAGTAATCAGATGTTTGACTATATAGAGTTAACCCGTTGCATTCGAAGAATTTAACGATTTATTGAATACAGAGCCGGTTCATTGCAGGGAAATAAATTTTTCAAAAATTACACCTTCGTTTTATTAGATTGATCCGGTGCTGCTTAATGTACAGGTTGATCGTCTGATTGGCAAAGATCATCTATATAAACGCAGTATTATCCTGATTAAAGCTTGGTGCTACTATGAGAAACGCATTCTTGGCGCTCATCAAGGCTTGATTTCCACATATGCTTTGGAGACATTGGTCGACGATTTTCCATCTTTTCCATTGGTGCTCACCATTGTGTGTTTATTTGGCATAACTTGAATTAGGTACTCAAAAAAAGTCCAAATTTGTGAACTGAGAATAGCTAATTATAAGCCAATTTGCAGCAATTTTTTAATAGCCGAGCATCAAATTTAGAATATGAAATAGTCTTTTGTGGCAAATATAGGCTGTTTAAAATGAACATTTGCAGCGTTTTTTTAATCGCCGACTGTTCCATTCAAAATCTGAAATAATCTGTTGTTGCAAAAATCATTCGATGCAAATGGAAAATATGGCTATTGAAAACGAACATTTACATCGTTTTTACAACTATTCAAGCTATTTGCAGTGATATCCTAGCCATTTGCAACAGAGATAAATCGTTGCAAATAATTTTTTCTAACAATTTCAGATAGAATTGTGATCCGTAGTTGTGACGATTTAGTCTGATTTTTACAGAGACGTAAATCGCTACAAAGGATAGTTATTTCCAGAGATTTTTGGCTTTCGCTAGTTTACTTTATAAGTGAGTAAACAAATGCAACTAATGTTTGGCACAGTAAATATCACTAAGAAAAACTAATTACAGCGAATTTAGAAGTTATTTGCGGCAATTAATGGCGGGTAGAGACCCTTTTTCTTGTAATGAGGTTCATTCCATCCTTCGAGAAATTACTTTGAAACAATAGGGATTGCCCCAGGTTCAACTAAAAGACTGCCAAAAGTGAGTCTTCTTCACTGGAATAGGCCAGCTTATGGAAGCGTTATAAAATGTACATGATGGTAGTAGTTTCGAAAACACTGCTGGCAATATATCAGCTTTTCAGTACTTCATAGAGAGGGTAAAAATACCATGGCTGAGGTAAAAACAATATATTCTAGAAAAGTCATTTCAGCTTCTCAACAACTCTCAGGCTCAAGTGTTTAGGGAAATCATTCTCACAGAAACATTCAGTACTTCGTGAATAATATCTAGTTTTTGTTATCTACAGCACTTTTGAAGAGTCGATCGACCAACTATATATGAAATATAAGGCTGTGTAGTCTCACGAGAGAGAAGGAAATTAAGCACAAAGATGGCACTGCTCATAAACAGAACTATAACAGCCATAACATTAAGATTGTAGCAGAAAAAGGTGCCAAGAGTTCTCATGCTGACCAGAATATCTCTTTATAGCTCCAACTTCCAGATCTCATGCTAAGGTTTTATATGTGCAATGCAAATCAATATATATATAATGCTGGAAACAATAATAAAAAACAATTGAGAAACCAACAGAACGGCAGTAAGATGAATACAAACTAATTACAAGCAGAAAGATATGGAAACAAAATAAATGATTCTGGTGTGGTACAACGACCTCCCCAAACATCTAAAAACTCAGTTTACAGCATATTAATCTCTCAAAGCTTCCAGTGATTGTTGCAATTGACGCACGTGACATAGGTAGTCATTGGCTCATCAGCACTCCTTGTCTGCATTTGATAGTAACTGCACTTGCGCTCACCACACCTTCCACACTTGAACATATCTGTGGAGGATTTTTCTTTCTCGTCCGTTCCATGCATACATTTTTTCATTGTCTTCAAGCGAATTTGGACGTTTTCACGCTCCCTTTTCTGGCTTGCCATCTCTTCCGCAGTCATGCTCACAAGCACCTCCGGCACGATCTGTCCCAGAAGTACCTTTCTCCTTAAATCCAGATTTTGGGAGTTCTTTAGGTTGAACAATACAGATTGGTACTTGGCCTTGCTAACCCTGCTACTCCAACCTATTTTCTCGAACATTGCAGATTCTACGGAGGCAGCAACCTGAACCGGGTCCATTGCTTCTACATCATGCCGAATGCCCTCATCGGCTTCACTCGCGACGCCAGAGAAAGCCTCCTCTAGTTGTTTACGAACCCTTTCACGGTAAGCCTTAGCAGAGTCTGTTACCTTAACAACCTTCCTCTTCTGATCTGGCTCTGTTTCACAAATATCCATTCTCGCTTTTTTTGTTACCCTGGTGCTGCAAGTTGATGCTGAAATGATACCACTGTTCTTGCATCGTTTTGACCGAATCTCCACCATCTTGCTCGAATCCATCAGAGAATATTGCTCCAAGATTGCAGAGAGAAAACTGAAGTAGAATTTAAGAGGAGGTGTGGATTTCCAGCAATGGAAATTTGAGTTCTAACCATGGAGCTTCCTTCGTGGGTGCATATCATATATATATACGTACACATCTTACGGCTAGCGTTTCAATCCTAATCCGATACGTTGAAGGATATGTTTGGTTGAAGTATTTGTTTTGGGCATTGACACTTGGATTCCAAGTTCTAATTTGTGGGTTCAACTTTCAAGTCTTTTGATAGCTTGAGAATGTTACAGGTTATAAGACACTACAAAGTATGAACTGGCTCGGACTCTTGGCCTTTAGGGGTTCTTAAACCTTCAATTATTTTTTATTTTTAAATTTAAGTGCATTGTACCAAATAAATATAAAAACTAATTAAAAAAATCCTTTTTTATTTTATTTTTAAATTTTGTATTTTTAAATAAAAGAAACATACATGTATTTTTAATTTTTTTTTCCTGCAATTTTCAAATATACTTTAATTTCTTGCTTGTAAGGTACTGAAGGCCGCATGATGGCTCCCAAAAATTATTTAAATGGTGACCAATTAATTAATTTTGCTTCATTAGAACTCAAATCGGCTTCAATGAGTTATCAATTAGACCATATATAGAATCAATAATTAAAATCGCTCAATCCATACTGAATATTCCAATTAATTCTACCAAATGCAGACCGATTCTAACACTTTAATCAAAAGTGAGTTTCCTTTTTCTATTGTTTTCCAATGTCATATCTTCTTTCTATTTTTTTTTTCCTTGTATAAAAATATGAGAGAAATCAGTTTTTATTGGATAACAATAGTAGAAAAATTGAATGATAAAAATATGAAATTATTTAGTTTATACGGTTGAAGGGAGAAATGAGAAATTTGTATTATGTTTGTAATTATACAAAAGTTATAGCATGAGCTTATGAAAAGATGTTTTGACTAAGTTTTAAAGGTCCTCCCACGTGCACATGGGATTATGTTACGATAATGAGGTTTAAAAGTATAACCAAATTAGTATTCAATAGTCTTAAAGATTTTAAATTAATAGTTGAGTCTTTAACAACTAATATCAAAGCAAAAACCACGTCACAATTTTAAGTCGTGGAAGAGGCAACCTATAGGTTGAATTAAAATGCATTGGTATTATGTATGAGCTTGGTGTTAAGTCAATAATTATTGACAGATGAGTGAAATTGCCAAAAGAGAAAAAGCTACCACTTGGTCTATGTCAATAGAATGGGCCACTGTGGACGTTGAATTCAGAAGTATGGTAGGATGTAGAGTTAAAAACTTAACCAAATTAGTATCTAACAGTCATAAAACTTTTGGATCAATGGTTGTGTCTTTAACAATTTATCACAGCCCGAGAAAGAAGCTGAGCTTTGGGCGAGAAGGCCATGGCCAACATTTATTTTTCTGTTATGTTGTTATTAGTTGCTTTTATTTATTTGGGGTTGTAACAGATATTGGTCCCAGCTCGAAACATTTAAACCCTTTGCATTTAATTTCCTATTGTCTAGCTAGACCTATTTTGGGATATCGCTATGTAAGGAGCACTCTTCTAATTACTCAGGGGGGATCTATCGAAATGCATTAAGAATTTTCTTCTCTTCTCTCCATTCTCCTTCTTCTTTATTCAAGGTGTTTTTCTCTAAGTGAGCGATCTCAGCGTATTTTTATCAAATGCCTAGAGAGTGTTACAAATTGGTACCAGAGAGTTGGATCCTGATACGGCTGAATTGAGTAATGCAGAACTTTAACTCTGCTTTCAAAATTATCATCGTGCACTCCAAGATAAAAATACGTGGGCCAACATCTATTTTTCTATTATGTTATTAGTTGCTTTTAGTTATTTTGGATTGTAACAAATATTGGGCCTCGGCTCGTAACATTTAAACCCTCTGCATTTAATTTTCCTATTGTCTAGCTAGGCCTATTTTGGGATATCACTACGTAAGAAGCACTCCCTACTCAAGAGTGGATCTATCGAGAGGGTACAAAATACCATGACTGAGGTAAAAGCAACATATTCTAGAACAAAAATGACAAGCACACGGATGTGATGATTTCAGCTTCTCAACAACTCGCTATTAGTGCGACTGATCAAAAAACAACTCTCTATTAGTGTGGCTTGAGTGTTTAGGGAAACCAATCCAAGTGATTGATCTTTTGTAAATGAGGTCATATTCAATTTTGTAATAAGGCTTGGTGCAAAGGTGCAATAGTTGAAGTTTATAACCACATTTTCCTCCGCCATAAGTGAGGTTTTAATAATTATCTTTCATTAAGAAAAAAGGGATTGATCTTTTGACCAAACAAGGAACTGAAGGTATCATCCCATAATACATTGAATTAATATCATACCACTACAAAAGAGGTTTCTTGAAAGTTGTCACTTGTTAGAGCTAGACTTCCTGCTTGTTGCAAATGATATTGGTTTGCCAAGAGTAATAGGTACTACTATTTTGTATCAAGCTATGTTTGGACCTATCTCAAATCAATCATTCATAGGACTTGCTATTTTTTTAACTTCCCATAAAAAGTTAAAACTCATCTCAACCTACTTCATATATTCAAAGACATATCTCAACCTATTTACATTCAAATACATCTCAATAGGATCCACAAAACATTACTATTTATAGATAAACTCAATCATCCGAGATCACCTTAGCATCCAAACGTAGCCTAAATTGCTTTCTCATCACCCATGTTGGCTCAACTCTTGCATTTACCACTTCTGCTTAAGTTGTTAGTATAGGATCACACTGCTGTATTGATTTCTAGTTGTCCTGGTCACTTTAGTTTTGATTTTTTTTCTCTTAAAATATCAAGGTGCTTTGATTTGAAACTACGGTATTCCTTCATTATAAGAAAATATTTTTAATCAAGTACCGAGGAACAACTTTCTAAAAAAAATGCATTGAATGTAAACCAAGATAAGATAAAGATTTTGTATGTATTGATCCAATTATTAGTAAAAACTGTCAAATGGCATTTATATCAGCTCCACAAACCAACCGAACTACAAATTTAACAAAACAAGACTAAAACAAAAACTATAAAAACAAATGGATAGGCCTTTAAAAAAAAAAGGATAGGCCTTTACCATATACATTTACCTGTTAGTCCTATTAACTTATTGACTTGTATAACCTAAGGCAAACTTAACTTCCGATGCAGACTGCAACACTTGACAGTGAGGATCGCTTCTATTAAGCTACTAGTCAGTCAGTGATAGTTGGTGGGTATATCTTGAAACCAACAATCATCAACCAGATAACAATCTTGCAACCTTGCCAAAATGCTTTGCAATCCCTGTTGAGAGAGAATTATATAACGTTATTATATGCATGAAACAACAAGCTCATTAAATTCTTTAAAGTATAACTGAGCAAGCAACTTGCTCTCTATACACCATTCAGGAGTATCTTGCAAAGAATCTATTTAACAGTCGATGAAATTTAAAATGCCAAAAGACCAAAATGAAAAGGATGAAGAACAAGAAAGGGACATGTAATGATGGGTCACATACTATTTGGTATTGAACTTCATCTACTGTTAATAAATCTCATGGTCTGCGGCACATCTATGGATACTTATAGTTCTACAAATGCAAAAGGCTCAAACAATGACTTTAGAACGTGACTACTCTTCAGTGCCAAGACTAGGCATTTCAGAATTAGCATTGGCGAAAATCTAAAATGTATGTGGTTCCTTTCAGATAAATGATGTAATTAGTCAAATACAGAATGAATCAGTGAACAATTGGAAGTAAAATCCCACATTCAAAATTCACCTACCTTATGGAAAATGTAACAGAGGCTGAAAATCAAGAGATAGGGAACCAAGGTAGTTATAGTTGATTCAAGTTCCGTCTTCACATCTATCTGGAGTAATCTTTTAAAGTAATCTACAAACAGTAACGAAGTATCAAGTCTATAGTTTGAGTTGCACATATATGAACAATTATTCCAAAAAAAAAAACTCTAGAGATGCATGGTCATGCAAATAACCTATGCTGCTGAATGGATATCACAAGCAACAGTGGAAGGAGGCGGGGTCGGCTATGGGAGCAATTAGTAGCCTTTTAAAATTGTTTTCCTCTTGCCTCCTAGATATATTTTATTCCTACTATTAGCATGCAATAAGTGTTACTCTCTTTTAAGTTTTACCTATCAAAAAATAAAAAATAAGTGTCAGTCTTTTTTATCATTCTCGTTACCAAATTACTAGTTTTAGATTTGTACATTAATTTATTTCCCTTTATTCGTTTAGCACTTCTTCTTCTTCTTTAATTTTTTACTTAAGATTAAGTTTGTCATTCTCATTATTGATTCTCATTTATTATATGTATTGTCTGATTGTTCAGTAAAGCCTCTACATATATTTTTTCCTTAGCATGCAATGCATTGAAAGAAATACAAAAATACAAAAGGAGTGAGTGGGGAGCCCAAGAATCATCTTATAATATCAGACACGATGTATATTAAAAAAAATTGCAAACAAAGAAGGTGATATACGCTCATGATAAATTGGTCCTAAACCCATCCCCATATTCCCTGGTCAAACCAAGGGGAAACTGCCTTGTGGCCACTTTCAATACAGTCCAGAAAACTAAAATGACATGCTTGTAGACCATTGGTAATTGGGATGCACTGCAGTTTACCATTTTCGAGTGAGAGATGGAAAGACCCAATCTCTGTTCCTCCAGGTCCTTGATAAAGGAGAAGGTAGATAACTATTTATCAAGGAAAAAAGAAAATTGGCCAAAGAAGCATTGATATGGGCTGCGCATGTGATCCCTGTGGCGCCTGCAGAGGTGCATGGGCCAATGCACCAGAGATTTTTCCAATCATTTTGATGGGATGGAAGACTGGCCCATGCTATACCTTGTGGGGTGGTGCATGGGATCTGATAGTGGACGGTTGGCACTAAATTGAGCTTCTTCCTTACAGAAAAACTGGGAGAAAAATGGAGGCAGCTTCTGGGTACCAAGAACAAAAGGCTGGATAGGCTTTTGATCATGGAAGCGGCCGGAGAGGGAGATTTCTCCCTCCCTTTGGCATCGATGGGTATGGGAGGCTCTTTTTTCTCTAATGCCTTTTTTGTTCATATGGTAGGCCAGTTGACAGTTATGGGATTGCCCTTTGCTCTCTTAAGAGTTTACATGTGCTGCATTTATAGGCATTTCCCATTGATTTCCTCCTGGTGATTATAAAACCATAGAACACAGCCCAAAATGACTTTAATTATTTTAAACTTATAATGATTCTGGTTGCAAGCCTTTGCTAAAGCCTGTCTTCCATCATTACTTATTTTCAATAACGAGATGGGCAGTTACCTGGTATCTGCTAAGATTTCTCATTCTAACTCTCTTCATCGGGGAAAATTTCAGGATGTACAGCTGCACTATTGTAATTGATAGCCCTTTTCAGCTTCCGATGGTCTAGGACTTCAACTTCAACCAAGAAATTTGAACTAACTGGTCGATGATCTGAGAGCCTTATTTCAGCCCTTTCGTAGGAAAGTTGTTTTATACCTTTTCCTAACCACAACACACGATCACACCTGCATAAAAGATCAAATACCCAATTAGCAAGTAGTCTATCATTCGTTTACAATCCAAAAATTTTCATTCTGTATGTGTCTAAAACAAAAGGCCACACTAACACTGTCGAAGGTCAGTATTTGTTGAATATGCTCAGACTGACTAATAAAGCCTCAAGGTTTGAGGGATCAAGCTCTACCAACAAGATTTGAACAAATCAGCCAATCTCATGTTAAACACTGTAGTGTTGAGTCAACTTGGTGAGATTAACAGTGCAAGGGTGTGCAGAGAACTGTTAATACGGCCAACCAACCCGTACCAATGTGTTCTGATTGATTCTTTACAGGTTGGTTAGTTTCAGAATCAGAAAACTCAACAGGAAAGGTTTTGTGTCAGGTTCAATGTCTTGACAAACTAATGAATCCGAACAAATATAACAATCATGTAATATATTTCCGGATGTAATATTTTATATTGAATGCACTTGTTCATTTTTTAGGCCCAAATGGGCATTGCTTCCAAAATCTCTACTTAACCAAACTTTTAACAAAAAGTTTGATACAAGCGTCTTTGGGGTTTTGGCCAAAAAGAGAAACAATTGAAATGAATGAATGAAATAGATGGAATTTATATGGTTAAATGGAGTATTGGAATGCTTAAAGAACCAAATAATTTAACATTCTGGCAAAAGTGGTTCAAGCTATCGTTGAACTTAAAGGGCTGGATGGACATGATAGGAACTAGCCTAAAGAGATGACCTAAACGAATCCAAAGTGATCACTTGCACGCCAAAACCAAACAAACCCAACACATGCACGCCCATAGGCACCATGAAAATTAGAAATTTTACTACATACAAATAAAATAGCGTACTAATCTGCGTACTAATACTGATTCTTTCATATTTAAAATTTAAATTTACATTATTTTTAATAAAATATATTTTTTAACTAATCATATTAGATTAATACATGTATTAATATATAATTATAATTATAACTAGATTTTTTCTAAATTATATACCCTTCTAGTGAAATAAAAAGCACATCGAACTTGCTACAAAAGGACAATCTGACATACTTATTACATCTCTCCTCACCAGTCCCTTCTCATCAACACCAGGTTTGTGCTCTCGCTAGTCCCAAGAAAGTAGTACTTACCAGGCTGGAGATCTTTTCTCCCCTTCTTTTGGGTTCTCGCCAACATATCTATCAGAGTCGGTTTCATACTTGTAAGTAGGTGGAAAGTCTATCACGCCCTCGTTCCATCCATCAAATACATGTCCACCCCGGAGTTCTTTGCTTAGCTGCAGCATCAATTATGTGATTAAAATCATTTGAAATGGATTGGGGGTGGGGAGGGGAAAGCAGCAACATTCCTGAGAAAATTGATAGATACAATGACTAATTGGTGTCTTGAAATGAGAATCATATTTAAGATTTTCAGAAAATATATTTCCATTAATCCGTCTACATTGTCTTCTTGAGATGAAAGAAAAGAAAATTACATACTTAGAAAGCAATTTTTCTTTTGGTTCAGAATAAACTGTATGCCACAACATTGCATTATATAATAACAAAAAAAAAAAAAAAAAAATCTGCATGATCCAAAAGTTCTGAAAGTAAGTAGTTTCTGTTAAGGTCTAAAGATCAAATCTATATCACACTTTTAAATCTTAGGTAGATTCACATTTGGGTTGGTGTAGGAGACAGATATTTGCCACTTTAGTTGGTCTGGCAAGCTGGAACAGGTATACGGGCAGAAAAGGTCCCAATAATAAGACCAAGGCTAACCATATCACAGTAATGTAAAATTATAGTATGAGTCTCACCTGATCATTTTTGAGAAGTTCATCCCACCTTCTAAGAGCAACCAGTTTCCTAACTTCCGTATCCAACATATTGATACGATAGTTCAAATCCCCAAACCAGAATATCTGACTGTTTACAATGGGATCCAATCACAAATTAACATTCAAGGTAAAAATAAAGACAGAAAATTACCGGAGATTCTAAAATGACCATATGAAACAGTTGGGCAATTACATGTTAGTAAAGCCAAAATATTTTTCGCACTAAAACTCTACTCAAAATTTGACCATAAACATTATAGAATCTCTTTATCTTCAATTCATAAAAAGTCTCCGAAATAATATCATCTGGACCAGTTTTTCTATGTAATTTTTGTAATTAAACTCTATACAAATCAAACAAAACCACTATTTTCGCATATAATTTCTTCTTTTTGCTGCATTGAACTCAAAAGTATTTAGTTCTTCAAAGTTATTAGATATCCACTTTCCCGGGTTTAAAGTGTATATACCTAAAATCTGTTTTTTGAAACTTGGGACAGTCTCAAACCAATGTCCTCAAATGTTCAAAGTTGAGCAGCATGCTACCTTCTTTCAATTGTTCTTCTTGGCGTAAGAAACTATGTCATGATATTTCAAAAGGTAGCAATCAGTGTAAAAGATAAAATATGAGAACGTGTGCTTGAAGATAAAATTGAAAATTTGAAGTTGCTTCTCCACTGTGACAGGTTTTCCAGGTTTCTGCCATTTGGCCTTAAGCACAAAAATACATCCAGCCCGTGAATTTTGGTTCCTTTTGTTTTGTCATGCCGATTCATGGCTAGGGGTGCTCAACAGGCCGGGTAAAATCTGCCCGTTCACTAGGCTACGCCCAGACGCAAGGGTAATAGGTAACCTTTTTGCACATTACCCAGCCAGGCCGAGGCGTGGGCACCTTTTTAAAGTCTTAAGAGTATTCAATTTTCTTCTCGTCCTCTTATTCTCTTTCCCACAATGGTCAGAACACTTTCATTTCTTTTTTGCTCTTCATACAGACACCACACAGCCTCCCTATCCAACCATCTCCCACCTCTCATGTCTGTGGATTAAACTCTTAATCCCAACTTACTCACTTCCAGCCCACACCATCATAGCCACACCACCACACTGTCATCCTCTCCATCCAAATCAGCCACTGACCATGGCAAGTTTTCATGCTTTTATTGCCTTCTCTGTTTTTTATTCCACAAGAAGTTGATCACGATGCTCCACAACCCTTGGACTGATTACATGGCCTGGAGCCCAAGTGATACCCATCTTGTGGGCATGGATATGACCAGTTTCCATCCCCCTTGGATGAGTAGGCAGTAAGGGAGACATGGGGCTGAAAAAGGGTGAGATCTGCAGTAGGGGGAGGATATGGGGCTGAAGAAGGGACAAGATCTACCTATGGAGCTACAGAGGCCTTTGGAAACAACTCTTGCACTTAGGTTTGTAAGTTACGAGGGAAGCACGTGTATTTCCACTCGAAGTCATAGACTATTAATGCTTTCTGTTACTCAAAATCAGCAAAATAAAGTTTCAGTATGAGGAAGGTTTTGAATAATGCAGAAACATAGGGCATTGTACCAAATCTGAATTCTATGCTCCAACAAATTTCAATACAAAATAAAACTCATGTGAACATATTGTGCAATGCATGAATATGGAATTTCAAATGCCAGATAATGCTTACTCATGAGAAGGAATAGTCTGTGGTTGATTTGTTTCAAAGAAAGATGAGAAACGGGTACGTCGTATTATTTCATAGACATCAGAATTACGCCTCTGCTCATCCTTCTGACCAGAGGTCAGATGAGAACAAACAAAGCACATTCGTGATTGAAACAGGGACATGCTAACAGAAACAGAGCCCTACATCAGCAACCACAAACCACATGTTGGTTATGACATCCAGTAACATAAAAAAAACTAGGTTTGATAATCGTCATATATAGTGACACTTCTTCTCCTCTACAATTACTTGAATCACAAGCATGCTACCAATCACATTGCAACATATCACAATATGGAGGGCACTGTTTCCGTGCCATAAAAGTACATAAATCAGGTGCATTAACCAAACAGTACTTCACATTTAGTGGAATCGAGTCAGCAACCCTCCATAGCATGATGCAGTGTGATGTGTAATTCTGTACTGACTGTTACAATGATGTAATACAAATAATTGTAGAGGCTATGACTCCCATTATGAACCATATGTGTCGGTATATTTAAATGATAAAAAAATGTCAGCACAACCAAGATGTGTGTTTTGCGTATACATGCTTATGTTCAGTAAGAGGAACTCAAGGTTTTCAAGTTCTAGCATGAAAGTTCAAGAACTACCTTGTTTCCCATGTAGCCCATTAGACCGACTCCAACAAGAGAAACTTCCAAATTGTTGATATGCCTTCTCAACCTCTTTCGAACCCAAACTGATACATATATCCCTACCATCTGCTTGCTGACAACTCGCACATACCTAGGACATGACTTCACACCATTTTCGGTTACTTCAAAATTATGCTGCTCCTCTGGTAATTCAAAAAAACCATCTTCCTCATCAGAAAAGGTGTCAGAAACATCAGAGAGAGAATCGAGAACTTCAGGCTTCTCTTGCTGCTCCAACCACATCAAGCCTAGATCACCAGAGCTATTATGCATTCGTTTCAACCTACTACCACCTAATGCAAAAGTTTGTGGACTCCCTAGTAGAGAATTCTCTGTCAAGTTATATCCAATTCTTCCCGAACTGCTAAATACTCTCCGCAACTTTGAATTGGAGGAGATTACCTGAGGGGTTGCATCTAATGAATGCTCAGGCCAGTCTAATCTACTGGTGAAATCAATGCCATATATTCTCCTCAATTGAGAATGCATTCCAATATCAATTCCTTCATCTAGTGCCTCTTGTTCCATGTCATAAAATTTTTTCTTCCTGGTGTATTCCTCACACATCATCTCTAATGGATGAACATCAATCTCAGATGCAAGAACATCAGCAACAGAAGAAGTCCTTAGCACTGGGGAGGGCGGGGCACTATAACTCTTGTGTTTGCTTTTAGGTTCCAAAGATTTGTTTAGAGTTTTTCGAATTATTGCCTCCCATTTTCGAATAGGCCGGCTATCCTCTGCTCCCAGAACATTCCCGGCATTCAAAGGGACTACCTCTTGAAAACTGGAACAGGCACATAAATCGATATTAAATAGACTACTAAACCATCTCAGCAGCCTAAAGCTTCATCATAACTAACTCACCCACCCTTGTAGAGCCAGGAAGAGAGAGAGAGAGAAACAGACAGACAGACAGACAGATTTTAGCACTGAGTTTGAAAACAAGGCAGCAATGTCAACAGTCGGCAAATCATGAAGGACAACACAAGCTCTATTAGTTTTTCAGTTTAGATAGAAATAATATATAAGTAAATGGAAATCATCGCAGCTTAAGCAAACAGGAATATATGAATATGCAAGATGCTGCTTATTGAAAGGTGGGAAATTTGACACCATCATTTAATCATTAGGAATCTGTTTGTTTCCAGAGTGCTCAAAGAATCTGTGACAAAATTCAATACGAACATGATTACTCCAGTTCAAATATCTTTTAACTATTTTGGGCCTGAATTTGGAGGAATTGCAAGGGAAGTGGGTTACTGTGCTGATAGAGCAGATGCATAGAGATTATTTGTTTTTATTCATAAAAATCCATGGTTGATTTTTAAGTGTAATTCATCAAGATTTGAAACATTCCAGAACAAGCTCTCAGACCCCAGGTAAATACTTGTGAGTGGACTGCCGAAATCATGGAAAGCTTGGTAGCAGAACCTTCACCGAGAACAATTGAGCTAGGAGATTTAGCATATTTATGGTTCAAACTCCTGTAATTAATAAGCAAAAGTCGACGATCTCCTTAGAATAGCATGCATATAGGATAATCATGAAGAGAAACCATGAAGGATAATCCTGAAGAGCAACCACGATCTCCCATGGTAAAAGATTCATACAATTGTGTTCTGCATAGCTGTTCAGAGACGAAATGCTTGTTTAATGTAGAAAGAAGTCCTTGACTAGAAATTAAGCATGCATGTAGTATGAGCGCTTCAGATTCTGGAATCAAATAAGCCAAGAATGCAGATGAAGTACAGGTGAAACGAGAAAAGGTTGATTCATACTTGAAATGCAATTGGCAAGTATTTGGCTTACCTGTTATCCAGTGAGGAAAATTTGATAAAAACCTCACTAAGCATCAGATCAAGTATCATATGCTATGATACAACATGCACATGGGTTCCTAGCCCATTTCAGAGTTTTGGAAAATACATTTCTATTTAGTTTACATGTATACTTTCCTCTTTTTTTTTTTTTTTTGAGAAAATGTATACTTTCCTCTAATAGCATATCGTAAACTTTCTTTTCTCCATGTGCAGTACTTGGAAAATTAAAAATGTAAATACCAGAAATGATATGAAAACAATCCAATGTAAACGATCTATTATCAATTCAATCAATGTTTATGTGACATCCAAGCTACTCATTACAATATTGTCATTTTTATTAAGGCCATTATTCTACCGTTCTTCACCGTATTCCGTAAGGTGGCCTTCAATATAAACTATTCTTCGACAATAATTTCTTCAAAACACATTGTGAAGGCACTATTAGCCTTTGTAATCTAATGTATCTTAACCAATTTCTTTTAATAAACCACCGATCAAGGGGTGAGTAATCACTCACCCAATAATGTAAATATCAGCTGGCTCTTCTGTACAAAGCCAGTCATCAATCTCAAGATCTTCATTTGGAAGTTTTCCAGCAACATTCCAAGTCCCAATTGTCACCCTACAGTAAATTAACTTTCGTTACAAAATTCCAATAAGAACCAAAATATTAATAGCTTTAGATGGTGTACACAGGTTAACCACAAACCTCACATCCTTTGTATTAATGTACTGCGCACGCAAAGTTTCAGATTTTCCTCTCCTGTGCCTTAACCGATAATCCGTGGAAGATGTACCTGGATGAGTGGAAAGCAAAACCACAGAGGAAATCTATCAGATGACAAGCTTTAAAAAAAAAAGGAAATCATGCTAAAATTTACTGAGCTAATTGAGTAAAATGTTACTTTGCCTCCACTCAGATCTCAGAAAGTGTAAAGGAATTAGAAGACAATTACTTTAAATGCTTTAAATATAGTTTCTGTTTTGAGCAAAGTTGATCTTTCTCCTACCTTTTCTAGCATATTTTTCCACAAACCACAAAATGTTTTGGATCCAAGGTCACATCAATGATATAGAAAAGCAAAACAGATTTTGACCATAATTGCTTCCAAATTAGAACAAATAATTTCTATGTTCAACTAAGAAACAAAACCAGGAACATTAAACAGATGAGAGATCCACAATATAATAGAATCAAAATCTAAAGGAGCTGCACCACAAATGTTCTTAGAACATATAAATGGCAAGAAGTTCCAGTAATATTAAATATGACAACAAGTATGCATAAGTGTAAGCAGGAAATAGAACTTGAGAAAGCAGTCTCATCCTAATAGGATCAATCACCCATAGAAATCAAAGTACTGCCTGAAGTTTGACCGGGCCGAGTGAAAAGGTTCCCCTGTGTCCTCTGGGCATGATCCTCAGGCACGTGCATTCTTTCATCTTTAAGAGAGCAAGCTGTACAAAATTTGAAGAAACAAGATCAAGCAAAGAAACAAAATGGATCAACATGTCATGATAAACATGCTAAAACATACCATCATCTTCACTTTCAGTTTCAGTGTCAACCTCATCTTCACTGAACTCATACACCTTCGGCTTGATATTTAGCCACTTCTTCATCACAATAGAAGGCCAAAAGGCCTGCAATCAAACGTAATTGGCAAAACACATCTTCAAGAATCATATATATAATTTTGATACATAAAAATGGGTTAAAGAAAGACTCGTTGACATTAAAACATACCTCAGAGCGTTTCCCTCGATTGGTTCTCATAGTCCCAAGATAAAAAAGTTCTACTAGAGGCCAGAATCACCAATATTTTGGACTTTCAACGGACAGGTCCTTGAATATAGGAACAGTAGCAAGCTTGTAATCGCCAGTTAAATAAGAGGTATGTCAGGCATAACCTGATGAGAGAGTAAGGGTAGGCTTATTTTAATGCCAAATAGAAGGAAGATTCATATCACGACCAAATAGAAAGGACAGAAAAGGTATGGACATATCAAACAGACATCTTCAACCTCAACTTCCGAAAAAAAGAATACATAATGGTCCTTCCACCATGTTGCAATTTTCTAATACATAAACATAGATGCGTGATATTGTTGAAAATTCAATAACGACCCAGAATTGCTGAAAAGCCAAAATTTCATTTTCATGACAACAAATCTGTAGTACTGAAACTATTGGCACTGCGGCTATTTCTTTCATCAAGGCGGCGGGCATGATAGCCATTGACAGAAGAGTGAAAAGCAAAACATAATCTAATAAATAGGGACTCAAATATCAAAACACTACAGCTAATTGCATCTAAGCATTGACTCACGGTGATCAAGCTCCTAGTCCACTACAGCTATCACCCGCCACAAATCTAGAATTCAGAAACTTTAGAGCCCACAATGTACCTCCAAAACAGAAACACTGACTAAGACTAGCAACTAAAAATAGAAATAGTAGTTCATATATTAAATTATAATAACAAGAAGTTCAGAATAGCAGTGACCCCACCGGACGGTGTTGACACTTAAAAAATAAGAGATCAAGTCAAATGGGATAATCAAGAAGTAGATTTAAGAAGAACAACGTCGAGGACAGCTGTAGATCAACCATGGGACGTAGGGCGGTCCGCCTGATCAGTTTGCTTTTCTGTACAAATTATGACTACATACAAATCTACTTACTGCGTAACCTTATTCAACCATTTATGTTTATGTAATAACATATACTGAGGTGTAGTGAGAAAATGACCCACGACCAGAAATATTTGGACGTGACGCAAGGTGTGGACCCGGTGCTCCACTATATGTGAATGTGATCATCCATTGCGGTTTCCACTGTAAAAACCTACCCACCTTTTCGCTGGAGAACCAAGTAAGGCCAGGCAGTGCACGCACATAACCGAGAGAGAGGGAGATTAATGGAAAAGAAAGAAAAGACCAACAACAACGACGTTGAAGACTTTCGACGACAGCCATGCAATTGCCAATTGGTACTGTAACACCGAAATGTTGGCAGCGTTTGATAGAAGGTAGGAATTTCTTCATAAACGCGTGGGCGTGTGTACGTCAGCTTACCAAATGTGAGGGAGATGCGTGGAATAAAAGTTAAATAAAATATTATTAAAATATATTTTTTAATATTATTTATATTTAAAAATTTTGAATTATTTATTTTAATTTATGTAAAAATTTAAAATAATTATAATAATTAAATAAGGTGAAATAAAATGAGAATAGTTAAAGAAAACAAATTAGGCCTAATTAGGCTGTTACCATCTATTTAATTATAAGAGTAAAAACAAAAAACCAAAAGATCTAATATTATTGCCAGTAAAGTATTTGTCACCACTGTGATCTCATGGTAAATGACATATTTCGCTTCCATAAATTACTCTCGTGACAAAAAACCCACTGATTGCCACGATATTGTGTCGTGGAACAAGAACTCGTGTCGTGGAACAAGAACTCGTGGCAATAAACAGCTTTTCTTGTAGTGGGAAGAGAGATTATGGATAAAGTCACGTAGGATACCTATGTGAGAAGAAAACGAAGCAAGAAAAAGAAAATTAATTATATATATAAATTCTTTATTTAATTTTTTGAAAAATAATAATTTATTTTAATTTATAAATCATAATATTTTATGAGTCTCATTTATATATATATAAAAGTTGCAATTAAATGGTGGATCTCTAATATATATCACCTATATATTAATTCTAATTAATTATAACGAAAAAGCAATATCTTTATAATTTCTTATATATCATCATGTAGTCCATAAAAAACTTTCAAGAAATGATATTTATAATCTTAATTAATTAAGATGTATAAGTATAGGATACTTTTTAAAAATAAATAAATAAATCTATAACTCACATTAAGAAATTATTTTTTTTTTAAATTATTCATCATATTAATTCTCATCATCCTTTCATCATACTATAATGTGATATTAAATTATTAGTTTATAAATTAAATATAATAAATAATCATCCTTTTTTTTTTTTAATGATAACACCTATATATATTTTTAAGGAAGTTAAAGACGCGTGATTAGCCGACTACGTACATATCCATTACGTATAGCTTTCCACCTAGAGAGAGGAGAGAGATCAGAGGGTTTGAATTATTTAACGTGCCAAACAGTAGTGCCACATGAGCTGTACGTACAATATTATACGTTGATCACAACCAATACTCATTTGTTGCGGCGATGCTTAGCTCACACACACTATTGTTACATATATGACTTGTTAATTGGTGGTCCAGCATGCATGCATGCCTAGCTACCTATAGCTAGCTAGCTCATTAAATATATAAATAAATAAAATTCTCGAATTAAAGGGCCAGGAATTGGCCACGATGCGCGCTTAGGTACAATATGGTGCCAATAAATAATAATAATAATAATAAAACGCATGCATATATGCACCAGCTAGCACAGTACTGTTGGACGAACTGCATGCATGCGTACGTACATACGTGGAACCAACCCAGCGTGGTGTGCGTGTATATACATATATATCATGCATGATATTATATATGGTTGAATTGACCTAAAGTACATTTGCTTGCCGACATATATATTATATATATTATCATGCATATATTTGTGTATATATATATCCCCAGCCGTATGGATCAGGAGCTAGTACCGGATCTAGTGATCATAATTAATTAGAAAAATTAAAAAAAAAATTACAAATATATATATAATATAATATAATTGAAGTAGATAGCTAGCTAGATATGAGTGGTAATTTGCGATGATGAGCATGAATGAAAGGTATATTGATGATCATGCATGTCATGTACGTAACTATCAATGAAAGCAAAAACCAAAAGAACTCTGAATTAATCAGTCATGCCTAGCTATTAGCTTGCCTCTCGACTCACGATTTGGACTATCACAGCTATATATATATATATATATATATCTGGCTAGCCTATGTATGTAGTCTCCATCCGAATAATACTGGACGTATACAACTCTTTAATAATTTTTTTATAACTCCCTTTCAAATTAGTGGTATTTTTAAAAGAGATATAGTCAAGTAGAGACAGAAAGATTATATAAAAATAAATTTATAAACTGATGTGAGTTTATAGAATTCATTATATTTATTTTATTTTCAATAAAAATAATTTCACAATTTAATGTATTAAATCAAGTCACGTTATTTTATGAGTTTATTTTTATATAATCACTTTATAACTAAAGTATGCATTTGTAAAATAATAATATCACTACAAAAAAAATGAACTTTTGTGACCAATTTATTGCAACAAAAATAATATTCGCAATCAATTTTCGTTACGAATACTATTTTCATTGTAATAAATTAGTCACAAAAGTTTTTTTTTCTTGTAGTGAATATTCATACCTTAACTCTTACAAAAATAGCTAATTCAGGTCAGTTACTGAAGCTGCTTGAGTTCTAATTCTGAGAATTATGTGCACAGTATACCATCAGGACCGTTACCGATCCGCTAGCTCATTCTAAATGATGACGAATTAATTAATGGATTAATTTGAAACTGCATGTACGTATATTAAGAAAGTTAAAACATTTTCCAAGGGAAAGAAAATTATGAAACAACGCACTCCATGATCCTAATAATGGAATAGTTCTACCTACATACCTTAAAGCAAATGATCATGTTGTCATGATTGACGATCATGATGATTCAATTTTTAGATTAATTGACCAATTATATATTATGAGAGACTTCTTTTTTGTAAGAAATGGACACCTATAGTGGGCACCCCTTCACCTTCTCTTAGGGGGTTCTGAAGTGGCTCTTAAGCCACTTCATGAGCCTTGATGGCTGGCCCTTAATAGCCAATCGAGAGTTATATTTAGAGAGGCTATTTACATGCATAGCCCCTCTCCCCTTTAGACATATGTATGTGTAGAAATCACAAGCGATCTCTCTCAAATGGTTCTCTCTAGTTCCGGCATATAGGCTGTGAAATTCACGAGTGTTGCATTAGCATTACCACATAGCACATTCTACCGTTAGGAGGATTTTGGATAAATGACCTCGGAGAATCTGTCGAACAACTGCACTAGATCCGAGATATTTCCAACAAGGTAATATCGTTTCTACTGCATATTTTGATCTAGTTCTTCTAACATTTTAAATTTAATTTAGGCTATGTTTGAGTAGTGAGATAATATCAGATGATCTGTGAATAGAGTAGTAAAAAAGTAATAAAAAAATAATGATAAAATATTAATTAGTAGTGGAATACTTAAACGCAACCTTAGTGATCAAGTGGATGCTCAATACATAATGTCGATTATATAATTATATGTTTTGATAAATATTAACTGGAGTACTGTAGTAAAAATTATGACATGATCATGCATGGTTATGTGTATTAATATAAGTTTAGATTCAAACTTTTAAGATCATTTTGTTTTAAAAAGTCATATAGACACAAAGAAATTATACCACAAAGTGACCTTTTAGAATATCCTAAATCTATAATGTTATCCAGAAACCGGCCTTTTACGTCTTAATCAAAATTGTTGCAGAATCTTCAAATCTTGTGTTCAAAGCAAAGAAAAACGAAACATGATGAGGAGACTAATGGGACTTATTCAAAGTTTATAAGGAAGATATTTTAGTCATGGGTACATTATAGAGTGATATGATCATCAAAGGTGCTCTTACCAAAGTTTTATTTATGAAAAGTAAACGAAGTGGCATGATCATCTGATCGATATCTTCTAATGCAAAAGTCATGTTTTCCCATCAGATCATCATGATGATCAGCAAACATATATAGGAAACCCAAATATTTATCTTGGAAAGAGAGAACGTATCGTTGTTTTGCACCACAAAGCCATTGGCTGTTTCCTTCGTACTGCTCTTCTATGAGATGCAGCTGGGGGAATTAGAGAGAAAAGGGGCGTCGATCGAGTCTTCAGCAAACCATAAAAATATATGTATCTCTTAATTTATTTTTTTAATTTTCTACTCTTTTTTGTTTTATAAAAAATATATTTCTTGAGATTTTTAAAAATCTTACCTTAATTAGAAGAGTAACTATTATATTCCAATGATCTATTCCACAAATGATCTAATGCCTCTTAGATCTATCTTTCTGTCCATTTAAAGTCCCGTTTGAATACATACAAATGAGATGAGATAAAATGAAAAATTTTAAATAATAATGAAATAACTTGTAAATAGAAATGAAATGATTTGAATTAAGGTATTTTATAAAGTTTTAAAAAAGAAAAAAGAAAAAGTTAAATATAAAATATAAAATTAAAAGAGGGTTAGAATAGAATTTTTTAATATTATTTTTATTTTGAGATTTAAAAGAGATAAATTATTTATTATGTTTTGTTTCAAAATTTGAAAAAAGTTTTAATGATTAATTAATAATTATATAAAAAAGTTAAATATTTGAAATAAAAAAATATTTGTATTTCTGATATTTAGACGATGAGATGAAATAAGATAAAATAAAATAGGATGAAATAATTTAAAAAGTTTGTAAAATCAAACCAGGCCTTAAGCCTCCAACGGCCCTCATAAAGCCCAACATGGCACCACGTGATAAAACCTTAAAATGTGCTGGGATCCAAATGGAATCAACACCAATGCATGCCATTGATAATACAATTTGTTGAACAATGCATAAAGGCATGCAGATAATCAATACTTTCCTTTCTTTCTTCAGATTAAAGAAACTTAGTAGAATCTATTCATTATTCCGTTAATGAAATTTTTGTTCATCAGCAACTCAATAAGAAAAACCTACTATGGCAGAACAAGGTTTAGAACACCAAACGGTAATGCATCTGACAAGAAGAAAAACAACATCATAACAGCAGATCTAGAAGGTGGGGAAAGAAGAAAGATACTGAAAAATGTGTATTGTACCCAAGCTCAACAGAAAGAAAAGCACAGCTCAGCTCGGAGAGATTTGAAATTACAACACAATTGTCCAGGACAGATCTCTTCAGAGACCAACACAACAAAATTTATTAACTCATTACATGATGCTGCAACGGCTCCTTTCCTCCGCTGGCTGGGTGGCAGCTTGCTGGAACCTGTGTGGCTCGGATGGGTTGTAGGTGAACTCTGAAGTATCGAGCCCATACTGGTTTATGTAGAGTTAAAACGGTAAAGTAGTGGCATTAGCTATGCAATAGGTAGTCATTACTGGAAAGAATTAATAACAATGAATAAAGTCATACATAAGTGGGTGACTATCTTATCGTCTATACTGTGATGATCGTTGCTTGGTGAACTATACGGCAGGAACAACTAAATTAAGTCATCCCTTTACCTCTCTTTTATTTTTTCTTCCATTTATTGATAAGATTTGTACTATAAAGTTTATAGTACAAACTATCTGTGCTTTATCCTCCGTTTACTACTGGATGATAGGTCATAAGGTATATATTTGCAGCGCACCAAGAATAGTCTTATAGAAATGATATTTACAGTCGTGGAGGATGCACAATCATTTTGAAAAAAGTAAATAAATATGAGACCCACATGAACAAAATTAATTTTTTAATATTAGACTCCACTCTTTTTCCCAAGGATTGTGCGACGCTTGCACATTCTATGACTGTATCTAACGTTTCTCATAGTCTTGATGGGACAATCATCATGCAATACACTTCTAGATTACATTGATATTTAAGAATCAGACCGTATATTTCGCAGCCTAGGATTATTTCACAATGGTTTTAATGAAGTACTGCAAATCAATAAGGAAAAGTTGTAAGATGATCAGAACAGTGTCAACTAACAATGGTAAATTACACAGTTATTCAAAAATATAATATCAGAGAAGGAATTTGACAGGAGCAGCATATCAGAAAAACAAAATTAATGGCGAAAGAAGGAATTATATGGAAGAAAGCAAGAATCCGACATAACGAGAAAATTTTTCAGAACCATCAATGAGATTGACTCCCAACTACTTCATGATAAATCAGCTGTCATTTAAAAATGGTACATTTTATGATGGTTGAGAGTTGTTCTGCTAGGGAACATCCTTCAAGACCGCCAGATGAATGCCCCACAACATACAAACTAAAATATTTGAAGAAAATCTGCTCAAACAGATCATACCTTTTCTCTCATGCGTGCACTCCAAGCATCATTTCTACTAGGACGCTGATCAAGGGCACCAGCAATAGGTACACCTGTAGCTGGAATTGGTGGCCTATTGATCAATGGCTGCCTGATCTGTTGCGTTGGGGCAATGAGCTCATCGTCGCTGTCATATTCAACTTTTCTGTTTGCTGCCCTGACCACAAGCGCTAATAAGAATAGAAGTGCCTGCAATTCCATGGTAAATCCTAATAAAGGATCCAGTTGTCCATCACAAGAAATGAACAGTTATACTGACTAGTGCTTTTCACTTGTGTGTGTGTGTGCGTGTGAGAGAGAGAGAGAGTGTTAGAGAGAGAGAGATTCAAATCACTTTTTTTTTTTTTATATGTAGATTCAAATTACATTTCAAGAACACTTCCATCTCAATGTTTCTTTGTTAATTGATCCCAACATGCCCAACACAGTTTCCCTTCCTCAAGTCATGGTAGAGGCTGAGGGAATAGATCAAGATGGCATGCAAGTCCACAATGGAACTTTAAACCAGATATAGAATATTAAAATCATGACTCTACCAGCACATCATCAGGCTTTGGTCACTGTTGTTAAAAGTGCCAGGTCCGCTGAAGGACAAAGGCTTCATGCGGTCTAAGTGCAAAGCAGAAAGCGTGTGTGGCTCATTGAAGTACAGCACAAAATTCTAAAATGCATGTCAAACCGTTTTTGTTGTTCATGTCTACTAGACAGTCACTACCATGCATATCAAAATGAAAAAAGTACAAAGTGGTAAATTAAAGACAGGTACAACATCTGGTGAAAAAATTATTGAATGTTTTAGTAAAACAAAGGGCATGTTTGGCTAGTCAAAATTATTAAAAATTTTAATAATTTTGAGATGTGTCTTGTATGGGCTATTGTGAAAGTGGGAAAGCAGAACGAGAAGTTGTTTGTATAAAAATTGTAAGATATATTTTGTTTTGGGGTTTACCAAGGCCTTTACCACTCAAGTCAACCGCTAGGGATTAAAAGTGCATTGAACTTTATAACCTTTCTTGGGTCAAGGTCTGTACACTAATAGAATGAAACAACTCGAATAAGGTTTTCAACATAGTTAAACAAATGTCCAGCATATTTATTTTACTCCTTTTCTTTTCAAACCTGAACCACAGATCCACAAAAATTTCCCCAATAATATTTCATCCTAAGAAAATGAAATGACATAGAATACCAAGGTTAACTTAAATATATTACGAAATCTTCCAAATTTACACTGAAAAAAAGAATCTGAAGCCCCAAAAAATAAGACTCCTAGATTTTCCAAATTCACACTCAAATTTACACTTGTGCAAGGAAAAAATAGAAAAGGTAAATTGCTTGAATTTTGAAAATATAAATATTGCCATTCCAAAGTTCTTCACATGTTTATGTTAAAGGTGACAATGTTGTGCTTACCTCCAAAACAACAGCACCAAGAGCAACCCATTTTATAATTGTCCAGTGCTCTTTCAGAAAAGCATATATCATGTTAAAATCTCCAGTTCTGTCGGTTGGAATTTCCTACAAACAAACTCATACAGCAAATTAGGTGACTAAACATCTTAGATTTCGAGAAATCAATTAATACAGCACTCACTTCTTGCCAGCTTTTGTCAAAAAATATGAAGGCTGCACATCCCAGCTCTACCAAGATCAAGAGGATCACCAATACTGAGTACTATCTCGGTTTAAGGAAACCAATAATTACCACGAAGAAAAGAAGCATGACACAATAGCAATCTATCAACCATCCAATATTTATGACATTTCATGATGCATGACATTACTAGTATGCATGGCTGTGGTGCACACAACAGTTCCATGGCAGTTATCCCTTGAAGGAAAAGTTAATATAAATAATATATTTTCTTCGAATAGATGAATACTGTCAATTTTAAGAGAAATGCGTCAGGTATTAGGATACACAACTCAAGCAGCACCCATTCCGTGTTACAGCTCCAATACAACCAAAACAAGAGATGACAAAGAGAATCACTCCTATACCAATAAATAAGTATATGAACCTGAAAATACATGATATAAATAAGTTCAGTCAATTGGTTTGATGCATAAAGATGGAATTTTTTTATTAACAAGTTAAGACATGAATATGCATATATTGAGGACTTGGTACTAGCTCTTTCAACAAAATATATACATATAATAAGAGATAGCAAATACCTAATGGTTGCAGAAAAATAATTTTGAAGATACTAGAGACAAAAAGAAAAGGAACAATAAATACTACCACCCAATGCTTAATACCAAGTTCATTAAACTCGGTATTATGAGTTTTTTTAAACTTTACTGTAAAGCAATTCAAAGACCCCACAAGACAAAGCTATGACCATGCCGACCATTCATAATTAATGGGACTAGAGATGCCATTTGATCAAAGTGGTCATCAACTCTTGACCTGGGAAAAACACAATGGTGTAGAAATAAGCCTAAGCCAATGCTTTCTGCTTCGGCCTTGGTGCTTCAGGCTTCGCCCTTAAGCACGCTTTTACCAACACTTAATTTGAGTTAGTTTATTTGGGGCCATTCATCCATATGCAATATACATATAACAATTTTACTTATATAACTGTGATACCCCATATTATAAGGATAAGAGTAAGTGGTGTATGGGATCCCACATTGCTTTAAAATGATAAGTTCTTGCTCTTTATAATGTGTCAATAAAACTCAAATTGTATCATTGGCTAGTCCTTTTAGAGTATAAGTCATGTGGTTAGGGCCTTCTATTGAGGCGTTACAAATGGTATCAAAGTCTATCCCAACAAAAAATGTAGGACTTGAGCCGTGCCACTTATGATGGACTGGCCCGATGAGGATGTCAGCAATTTAAGGGGGGGAGATTGTGATACCCCCATATGATAAAGATAAAGATAGATGGTGTATGAGATCCCACATTTCTTGGGAATGAAAAGTTCTTACTTTTTATAATGTTTTAATGAGGCTGCAATTGTATCATTGACAAGTCATTTTGGAGTATAGGCCATGTGATTTGGGCCTTCCATTGGGGCGTTACAGTCACTCTAAAAGATCAACACCAAAAAAAAAAGATTGTGAGTGAATACAATGAGAAATGGATGGAATGTATAGCATCCGCAGTCTATGGATACATGGAGTTCCCTATAACGTAATGGGCAAAACAATACTTTGTGCGAAAACCTTTGGTAGTGTGACATCTTGATAAGTTAAATCTAAGTTCACAAGTCACATCCTACTCTATGCAATGGCATACATTGATCTTAATGGTGTTATTCTTAGATGCTAAGAATAATATAAAATAAACAAAAATTCTATGTGCAGTCATTTTTGTGTACTTTTTTGTGCACTCTACTGATATGATTGGTTGAGTATTAAAAAAAAATTAATACAACCAATCACATCAGTGGAGTACGCAAAAGTGATTGTATGTAGCATTACTTATAAATAAAACACTCCTAAATAGTTCTACACAACTTAGAATCCTATCAACTATAGTGAACAAAGGTCTCTCATCAAGTTTCTCAATGGGCTCCAAAAGTAATGAAAAATAGCAGATTCTGTCACATCTTCTTTTCACCATTGATACTCTCATCTCTTGTGGGGCTATCCCGGAACATGCCATATTTATCATTTTTTGTTTATTTCCATGTTTCAAAGGTATCTCAGGGTTAAAAATCAACTTGGCTAAGTCAAAATTAGTACTGGTTGGAGAGGAGGACAATATTGGCAGTTTGGCACGCATCCTTGGCTGTAGGATCTTTTCTACCAATGAAGTATATGGTCTTCCATTAAGGCCAGTTTGAGGTGAATTTCATTTGGGATGGTGTCATGGAAAAGTTGACTGTTCAGAACAGCTCACAATTTTCCAGCCTATTATGTTTTAAGGATTTTTGCTCTTTTTTTTTCTTCTTGTTTGCGTATATCCATATACTTTGATCCTGCCCCTCTGCACTTGGATAGGATTTCCAAAAATAAAAAAATAAAAGCATACAACTATGGCCAACAAATTATCAACATCCCCGAAAGCTCAAATCTGCCATCATCAATACGAAACTTGACTATACAAACATGACAGCATCAAAAACCTTACTGCAAAACACTTTTCAAGAAGCCTCAGTACATTCATCTAGGGGTGTAATCGGTCCAGTCCGATTGGTCTTGGAGGAGAATTTTGGACCAAACCGAATTTCTCGGTCCACCAAAAGTCCGGATTGAACCAGGCCGCTTTGGTTCACTCCAGTTGGTCTTATTGGGGTGTTTCAATCCGGGTCCTTGTATTCTATTTCTTTTTTCCAAGTTTTTTACAAAAATAATTATATAAAAATAAAATAATAATTAAGTGAATGATTTAATCTAAGTTATCTAACTAAGGGGATGTTTGGTAATATTTTTCATCTCATCCCATCTCAAACATCACTCAAACACAAACACTTTCAAACTAATCATTACAACTTTCCTAAACTTTCAAACAAAATAGAAAAAACAATTCAATTTTTTTAAATCTTAAAACAAATATAATATTAAAAAATTATATTCTAACAATATTTTAACCTTATTATATTTTTATTCAACTTTTTCTATCTCATTTTCCAAAACCCCATAAAAAATCATAACTCAAACCATTTCACTACTATTCACAGATTTATCATCTCATCTCATTCCCCAAGTATCCCTTAAGTATATAGTTAACTAATAAGTATTTTAATTTAGTAAAATAAATTAATAATGTTAATAGCAAGGCTGTATAGGAACCGATGAAACTGGCTGCCACCAACGAGAACTGATCGGCAGAATCAAGAACAGGCCGAAACCAGTGGAGAACCGGTCGGCGTGCGGTGGAAAATGGAGGAAACCGACATTCAATAGTTCAGTCTCAGTTTGAGGCTAGACCAGACTGCTGAATCGGCCGATGTTATAAATCCTTTTTTTTTTTTTAAATATACCTTCTTAAAACAGCGCCGTTCCACCTAAGTTTAAGTGGAACGGCGTCGTTTTCTGCCTATAGTATACAACACATAACTGAAACAATGCCATTGTTTCATGTAAGACGTATGAAAAAAAAAAAAAAAAATTGTTTGAAATGACACCGTTTGATTTTAAACCAAACGGCATCGTTGCGATATGGGATTATCTTCTACCTCTAGTTTCTTCTTCCCCGCATCAGTTGCACCAGCTCTCTCTCTCCTCTGCAACACTCTCTCTCTCTACTCTTTGAGGCTTAGATCGCCTTTAGGGGAACCGAAAACCAGCCGAGAACTAACAAAGAACCGTTGGAGTTGATACGGCCAATTTTCCTCCTCCCCATCAACCGGTTACGGTTTGTAGCTCCTCCCTCTTACACGGTGCCAGTTTTGCCCAAAAACCACGCCGAAGGCATCGGTTTTCACTCCTAGTTAATAGTATACGTATATCAAGAATTAATAGTTAATACCCTATCTTAAAATTCTTAACCTTTAATATTTTATATACTCTAAGCATAAATAATTAGGTTAGAAAAAATTACGTAATTAATTAGAAGAAAATTATAAAATTACTTGTTTTCAATTTATAAAACTACTTTAAAAAAATTATAAAATATCATATAAAAATTATTAAAAAGTTTATATAATAAATTCGGTCGGTCTGAATTTGTTTTAGTATTTTCTTGCTTTCTTGAGTATAGTAGGTATTTCCTTTGTATACATCCTGTGTACTTGGGCTTTGTCTATTCTTGGTAATAAAATTTCTTATTAATTATAAAAAATAAATAAATTCGCTCCAAGACTAGACCGAAAACTGAATTTCCCTACTTTCTTGGACCAAGACCAAACAATTCCTTAATCGGTCCAGTCAGTTTTTTTAGTCCGGACCGAAATTCTTACACCCCTACATTCACCTATCCAGTAAAAAAGGAGAAGTTTGCAGGCCAATGAAACTTTGGTATAGAGCAGCGCGTGCATATTTTTAGTAGGCATTGGAATTTCTTAAAGTGATGGTAAGAATATCTAACATCTCATGCCAGGATCAAGAGTCACTTCCAGGAATTAAATGTGACCACAAATTTTAAGCACGGTGAAACATAACATAGAGTACGTATGTGTTACAGACCCTGTGTAATAAACAAGTTTTAAGCACTTGTGAGGTAGATTTTGCAACAGGCTATCACTAAGCAATGTAAGAGGTAAAATTGAAATAAGAGTATAGCTATCATTTCTATTAAAACAAATATGGCATGTTAATGCCAAGCAAGGACCACATACTACATTAATAAATAAGAAATGAAGTAAACCCATTCATATGTATTCCTCTTCTCATTTTTTCCTTTGCTTTGAAAGCATGATGAAAGAGAAAAAGAATCTCAAACATGGCTTTCCATCATGTCCATATTTAATTATGTTTCTTCAGCTTCCCTTATTCCCTCCAAAATCCAAATATCAAATGAAACTCTAGATATATGAGACATAAAATATATGTTCAATGGAAATCAGGCACAAAGACTTAGGGCATGTTCAATGGAGTATTTGAGAATTGTGAGAACTTGTTTGAAATTAGGTTTTGGGAGAGAGAGAGAGAGAGAGTTGAATAAAAACATTTTTTTAAATAAGTATTGTATTGGAGTTTGTGAAAGTGAATAGATAAAGTTAAAAAGTTGTTTGAATATAATTTTTTAATATTATTTTTGTTTGAAGTTTGTAAAAGTTGTATTGATTTTTGTGTTTTGAGTAATTATTAGGTAATGATTAGATGAAAAGTTTAAAATTTGAAATAGAAAAGTATTTTGTATTTGAGTGATGTTTGCGAATTTTGGGGTTACCCAAACATGCCATTAGTTTTGCATTTTCTGTGAAGTCAAATTTTGAAATCAAAAGATAAGACAGTTATTCAACCAAGTTCAACAATGCCAAAACTATCAACAAATCAGAAAACCATAACAAATTTAGCCAAAATGTTCAGCAGCCATACCAAGCTTTCGGCAGGTCATCAAAAATACTACTGGACAGAGAAACACCCATGAGCAGGGGTTGGCCAAGCTGTATCAAACTCTCATCGCCTCCCACGGGTGATGCCACAAGGGTGTTACTTGTAGATCTTTGGTACTCAACCAGCAAGTAGATCCCATAGCCAACCATAGCAAGACCCACAAGACTCAACAAGAAGTTAAGAAGCTTCAATAGGCACTCCAAGCAACCTCTGCATGCCATTCTCCACAATACTTGCAATTCTTTCTCTTAAAATCCAAATGGGTTGCTACTATTCAATCCAATTGCCAATATCTATTAAAATATACACCACATTTACCCAAAAGATTAATAAATTAAACATCTAACTTCCACAATATCATTAAAACTCGGTTAAAAAAATTGAGCAATGAATCAATACATCAGAAATTAAGCTCCAATTGCTTTTGAGAGAGCCTTGGAAAGAAGATGGACAAAACTTCAGCAACTTCAGAGTAACCAATAAAACGAATTTAACTCCGTCTTGGTCATAATACCTAAAGTAACCATTTGGCTTGGATGAGTTTCAATCATAAGCAGCCAAAAAAATAAAAACATTTAGTTTCAACTGCCAAAAACTACATTCAATTTCAATATCCAGTTTGGGTTATTATTATTGTTTCTAACTAACTGGATTATTATTATTGTTTTTACCTTTCCCCACTTTTTGCAAATACATTTGGAACTCCACCAACCCATGCAAATCAAATATCGTTGAATGAAAGTTTTGACGCCAAAAGGCCATGATCATCCAGCTCACGATAGAATTTATGCGAATTCCCAATTTAATAACCCATTTACCGAAAAAGAAATCATAGAGCATAACTAAAAAAATAAATAATGAGAATCTTTAAAGAATAATCTAGCTTAGATCTTCTTAATCAAACCAGATAAATACGAATAAAGAAAAGAGAGGGATTGGAAATTTGGAAATCTGATAACATACAGATACAACCGCCAGTTCCATAGAGATATAGGATTGCGAGCTCTCCTATTTTACCCGTCCACTTCTGAAAATTGAGACAGGCAGACAGACAGACAGACAGTGCGAGAGTGAGACAGTCTCTACAAATTTGAAGTGGAACAAAAAGAGGCCCCCCACATTGTTATGGCCAGCTGGCAATGTTCTTGGTGCACTCATTTATTTTTTAGTTGTGACACATTTACATTCATGCCCTCTAAGGAAGCTTTTTGTTACGAGGAAATCATTCGATTTAAACCGTATTTTGCAGTTAATGCTGTCCATTTTGCATTTTCACGGATTTCACAATTTGGGGGCGGGGCGCTCCGATCACTTCTTCGGAGGAGAGAATTTAGCCACGTGCTAAACGACAGCGTGTTAGGTTTGTTCTTTTCTTACTTTTTATGCAATTTAGAAATCCCTACAAAAAGTAATTTGCCTTTAATGTCTTTTCCTAATCAATATATGCTAAAATAGTTGGAAAATATTCTTTATTCTAAACTTGGTATCGTAGGCTTAGACAGATAGAATGGCTTTTCAAAGACTCGGAGGATTTGTGTTCGCTTGGAAGGAAGACGCCAAATTTAAGAGATTAATTTACTTTAGTTGTATCAAACAGTTATTTTATAAAAATAATATCTTTTAATAAAAAAATTAATTAATAAATAATTTAACGCATAAAAAAAATTAAATTTTAAAAATTTATCAATTCACTCCCAAATTATTCAGAGATTATGATCATTAAAATATAAACACCAGCATCAAAACCAACAAAAGTAATATATAAAAGTGACTGTATATAAAATTTTTATTAATCCAAACAGTATAAATTGGTTTAGTGATTTTTTTAAAAATAATTTAAATCTCTTAAACATTTTTAAAAGATAAATAAAATCATAAATCGGTTTACTCGTTTTAAAAAAACTTCATATGAGAGCCCAATAATAGAAAAGACAAACGGAATCAAGAAATAAAAATACCTTTAATTTTTAAAATAAAAAACAGCAACTTCTGTCAACGCAACAAAAAGAAATTAATCATAAAATAAAATAGTAGAAGCCATCTTTTTTTCCAAGAAACAAGACAAATGAAACCAAGAAAACAAATCAATAATTAAATATACAAATTCAACAATAGTTTTGTTATATATAGTCATTTTTGTATATTTCTTACGGATTTTACTGATGTGATTAGTTAAAGTAATTATTTTATATTAAAAAAATAACACAACCAATCACATTAATAGAATACACAAAGAATATGTAAAAGTAACTGTACATATTTTTTTTATCCAAAAAAATATATAAAAGAAAGATACCAAATATTCTTAAAATAAAAAACACAACAACTTCTATTAATGCAACAAAACAAAGATATAAAGCATATATTTTTTTCATACCGAAAAGAAATATCTACCATAACGTACCAAAAACAAACAGAAAGACAAGTATTTTTCAAAAATCTAGAACTCAAAATAATCACATCAAACAACCAAAAAAAAGAGGACTCAATAGATCAAGACACATCCAACATCATAATAACGAAAAAGACAAACCAAACCAAGAAACCCAATTGATTAATGCAAAAAAAAAAAAAAAAGACTAAATCAGACATATACAAACCTAAAAGTAGCATAAACTTCAAGCCAAACAAAACAGATTCCCTACAAAAACCAAACCACAAGTTTAAAAACGAAAAAGACCACAAATTTAAAATTCAAATCATAGAAAGTGTCCAAGGAAATCAAAGAGAAACACCAAAAGACCACGATTTTAAAAACAGAATAGAACATCTTCTATTAATGGAAGAAAAAAAGTAAAAGCCATGTACCGCTACATGCGAAAAATAAAAATAAAATAATAAAATAAAATTATTAAAATAAATAAATAAAACTGAAAGGCGTCCATTGTTTTCAAAAAAGTACATATGTGCGAAGATGAAGTAAAAACTCACCATCTCTTTTGCACTCCAATAATCTCTGTTTGTTATAAAAAATTTAAAAAAAAAATCTCTCTTTCAATAACTTTCCCTTAATTAATGCAATTATTTTTATAATTATTTAAATAGTTAAATTTTTTTTTTTTATCTTCTTTTAACTGTCAAGACTAAATAATTCTTTCAATAGCTTATCTCTAGCATCCATTAGTGCATTTCTTATAACCATTATATGATTCATTTTTTCTATTGAATATGGTTCTCAAAATCTCTAGTCTCCAAGTTGGCTAACGTCATACGTGGCTCATGAATTTATGGATTTTAATTTCATTCCCTTCGATGTATTCCAGACTCTTTCTCTTGTCAAGGCCTTAGTCAATGGTTCTGCAAGATTATTACAAGATTTAACATAATCCATGTTAATAACACCATCAGTCAAATAAGATCTCAAAGTACTGTGTTTTCTTCTTAAGGATCTGGATTTACTATTATAATAACAGTTTTGTATTCTACCAATTGTAGCAGTACTATCACAATGAATTAATATAGATGGAATTGGTTTTTCCCATAAAACAATTTCAAGCAATAAATCTCCTAACCAGTTTGCTTCCTCACTTGCTGAAGCTAAACTTATAAGTTCAGCTTCCATGGTTGAGTTAGCAATAATGGTTTGTTTTTAAGATTTCCAGCATATAGCACAACCACCCCAAGTAAAAACATAATCAGTAGTGGAAAGAGAATCACTTGACAAAGTCCTCCAATTGGCATCACTAAAGCCCTCAAATACAGCAACATACTTCTTATAAAATAAGCCATGATTTTTTGTACCCGATAAATATTTCATTATCTGATCCATTGCATACCAATGATCTCTTCCTAGCTAACTAGTAAACCTACTAAGTACTCCTACTGCATACGCAATGTCAGGCCTAGTACAATCAGTCACATAATATAAACTTCCAATCATGCTAGCATATTCCTTTTGATTAATCACATTATCATCATTTTCATTGAAAACAAATGAACACTAGGATCAAAAGGATTAGCAACGTGCTTGCATCCAACATAATTATATTTCTTTAATAATTTTTCTACGTAATGCGATTGATCAAGAAAAATACCATCACATGTTTTGGTGATTTTCATATCCAAAATAATATTAGCCTCACCAAGATCTTTCATTTCAAAATTACTTCTGAGCATATTTTTTGTTTTACCAATAACATGCAAATTACAAATATAAGCAAATCATCCACATATACGCTAATAATAACATGTGATTGACCTCAAAATTTATAATAAATACATTTATCACACTCATTTGACTTAGTCATTCTCAATCATGCAAGAATCAAACTTCTCATACCATTGTTTTGGAGCCTGTTTTAAGCTATATAGAGATTTTGTCAACTTACTCACTTTGCTTTCTTGGCCAGGCTCTACAAAACCTTCAGGTTGGTCAATAAAAATTTCCTCATCTAGATCCTCATTCAAAAATGATGTTTTAATATCCATTTGATGAATGTTTAAATAATAAATTGCAACAATTGCAATTAAACATCTGATGGAAGTTATTCTAGTAACTGGAGAAAAAGTATCGAAAAAATAAAGATAAACTTTTTGTTAAAAACCTTTTGCAACAAGTCTGGCCTTAAATTTTTCTATAGTTCCATTAGGTTTAAACTTCTTTCTAAGAACTCATTTACACCCTATGGTTTTTACAACCCGCGAGTCGTCTACTTACTTCCAAGTTTTATTAAAAATTAATGAATCAATCTCATCACTCACAACCTCTTTCTATAATACAACATCAGGTAACTCTAAAACTTCTTATAAAGTATTTGAACTTTCCTCAATCTTATAAATGTAATAGTCAAGAGCAAAATCTTTTTTAGTCCTTGCTCTTTTACTCCTTAGTTCAAAGTTTTCTTGATTATGTGAATGAGTAGAAGAACTTGGCTCATAAAAAGTATTTTGTCTAGATTCTTGACTCTCACTTTTTTTTATTTAAAAGGAAAATTTTTTCATGAAAAATTGCATCACCCGATTAAAAAATCACATTATTTTCAATGTCAGAAAATCTATAGGCTGTACTCTGTATCACATATCTAAGAAAAGCACAAGTGGTAGTCCTTACACCCATTTTGGGTCTTTTGGGATCTAATATCCTTACAAAAGCTAGACAGTCTCAAATTTTAAAATATCTCAAATTTGGCTTATACCATTTCCACGACTTAAAAGGTGTAGATTTTGAATTTTTATAAGGTACCCTATTCACCACATGGCAAACAGTCAAAATTGCTTCATACTAAAAACTTGGGGGAGCACTTGATTTATAGGCATGACATTCGTTAACTCAATCAAAGTTCTATTTTTCCTTTCAGCCATACTATTAGATGCAGATGAATATGGTGCAGTAGTTTCATGAATTATTCGCAAAGATTGAACAAAACTATTGAATTCATTTGAAACATACTCTCGCCCTCTATCACTTCTAAATCTTTTGATCTTTTTACTAAATTGATTTTCAACTTCGTGAAGAAAATCTTTAAATTTTTCAAAAGCATCACTTTTATTTTTTAATAAATAAACATAATTATATTTTGTAAAATCATTAATAAAAGTGATAAAATATCTATATCTTCCACAAGTTAAAATTCTTTCAAATTCACAAAGATAAGTCTGAATTAAATCTAATAAATTAGTATTTCTTTCAACACTTTTTTAGGCCTTTTTGTAATTTTCACTTGACTACAAATTTCACATATTTTTAAAACTTGTGTCAGTTTTTTAATCCTAAACTACTCATGAATGTAATGTATCTATTATTAATATGACATAAACAAGCATGCCAAAAATTCAGAGAAGAAAGCATATAAATAGAACTAATCGATGCTTTATTTTCAACATTCAACTTAAGCATTCCATCACAAGCATACCTGTTGACCACAAATATTCCCTTTTTAGTGATTATATATTAATCAGATTCCATAGTCTGTTTGAAGCCAACCTTGTTGAGCAAAAAACTTAACATGAAATTCTTTCTCATAGATGGTGTGTAAAGCACATCTTTAAGAGTAAGTACACATCCAGAGGTAAAATTCAACTCAACCTCACCACTTCCAAGAACCTTGGTTTTACTTGAGTCATCAAACATTATTGATTTCTCTTCATCAAAAGGAGTATATTTCTTAAACCAATCTTTATAATAGCAAACATACCTATTGGCATTAGAGTCTGCTCACCACCCTTCAACATACTGGACTATGTTTATGTTTATAATCATTGTTACAAGATCCTCCTCGGTTAGATTAGCCAGAGAAATATTTTCCTGCTTCCTAAATTTGCAAGTTTGAGCAAAATGTCCATTTTTGCCACAGACAAAACAAGCTTGATGTTGTGAAGGGGATCCTTAGTTCTAGCTTAAATTACCCTCATTGTGAGGTTTACTAAATTTTTTGAAAAAACTTTTTCTAATGCTTCAAATGACTATTTTTAAAATTCAGACCTTTGGGCAAGCTACTAATTTCATAAATTAAATTTACCTTCGTAGTGGTATGCTCATTACCACTTTGTGTCATCAAAGCATTTTGGCCTCTAGCTTCCTTCTCTACACGAATCTGTGTAATCAAAGTCTCCTAGGATGTCTCCTTTTGATTGCGGTACATTAATTTTTGGAACTCCCTCCATGATAGTGGTAGCTTGTCAATGATGCGCAAATGACCAAGTTCTCTCCAATTTTGATGCCTTCAAATCTAACCTCCGCCACTATCATTTGGAAATCTTCCGTTTGCTCCACAACAGAATTATTGTCTACCATCTAATATCGGCAAAAGCGGCTAGCTGCATATTTCTTTGCACCCGCCTCTTCAGTATCATATTTATTTTGTAAACATTTCCAAATTTTCTTTACAGTAGAGTAAGTAGCATTGTAATAATCATAGAAATGATCTGCAAGACAATTCAAAAGATAGCATCAGTTTTTATACTCATCATTTTTGTATTTTTCAACCTTCTCTTGATGAGCTTTGTGTTGCTCTTTAGTCATATTGTCGGTGGAGATCTTGTTTGCATTCTTCTCCATGAGCACATAGGAAACATTGAGTAAGTTGAGATAAAAGAGCACTTTGCACTTCTACAGTTTGAAATAAGCTCCCTTGAAGCAGAAGGGATTTATTCAACGATGTCATTAGATTTTTCAACTATAGAGTTCATTTGAATCTCCTTAAAATTGTTGGTGAAATAATAACAAAAGAAATTACAATAAAATGAAATAAGAAATGACAAAAAAAAATGAAGCCGGTTGGACTGAGGCACAAAAATCTCGCTCTCTTTAAAGATATTCAAGCCATCTGCGGTAGACAATGTTTGAACACTAGTGCAACAGACATCCTCTTGGCTTGTCTCCTTCAGGATCCAACTGTTTGCCGTATGACTTGAATCAACCATGCACAAGTAGTTGAGGCCAAAGCTCCACAAAAGAAACACCTCGCTTTTACTTGGAATTCTCGAATATAAAAAAAACCATCAGATGAGTTAGTATGAATTTTTTATGCACACCTTCTGACTAAACCAAAGGACCAATTTATAGGCTAGTAAAACTTGCTAATAATTATACAGTGTAACAACACATTTATTCATGAAATAATCGAAGAATTAAACTATGCATAAGTTAACGCACAAAATAATGATCTGAAACGGCTAAGCCTTAAAAAAAACCGTCAAAAATCATAATGAATCAAACGTTGGAGATGTTGCAATGATGGATTTCTCAAGCTGGAGCTATTTTTCCATCAGTAAATAGAAGGATAATGTATAGACATGAGTTAAAGTCATAGCTAGAAAACTAGCACCTCAATAGCCATAATTGCAATGCATGCCTACGGAATGACAACGTACAGCACTAAATCAATCAATTTTATTACAAACGGCTCAAACGACTTCAAGCCATAATTAGAATATATTAATACTAGAAAATTTGCAACGACACACAAATCAAATAAAATCCCATATTAATGCTTTCAAAAATGCTGGAGACAACCAGCCTGTGTCCCAGTTGCGGCCTCATGTCCTACATGGCAAGAAAAAAAGAAACGACGTCGTTTCTTTCTTTGGCGGTCAAAGACAGAAGGGGCTCTGGTCTCCAATCCCATTTTGCCCCCACACTTTCTCTTTCTATTTTTTCCATATTCTTTTTCTCCATCTCCACGATTACCTTTAATCTTCTCCAAGCCGCAAACCTTTCTTTGTTTTTTCACATTCATCGCTCTATCTCCATCAACCCATGAAAACACCCACGAACCCAAGACTGGTCTTTTCTCTTCGTCTTCTCCATGAAGCCATAGAGCCACACCCACGAAGCCACTGGTCTTCTCCTCGTCGTCACCCCCCTTCATCCTCTCTTCTCTACGAAGCCCCTTCTTTCTTCTTGTCCACCCAAATCTGAACTCCACAAACCCTCAAACCCAGATCTGAAATCCCCTTCCCACAAAGCCTCGAAACCCTAACCCTAACTCGAAACCTTTCTAAGTTCAAAACTTCAAACACACTCCACACCCTCACTGACAGTAGCTACATAGTCGTGGGTTTGGTGGTTAAGTTTTATGCATGTGTAAATTATTTTTTACAATATATATATATATATAGTTATTGTAGCAATATTTGCTTAAGGAGTCTACTACCAAGTTAAAATTTAGCTATTTGTTTAAGCTTTTTGGATAACCATATATGACCCAGTGCTAGCCTTTTTTTTTCTTTTTTGGCTGCTGTGAAAATATGCAGATGATGGCTAATAGCAGTATTTTTTATTAGTGTTATTATAACTTAAGCCTTTTAACTCATGAAGAGAGATTGGTTAAAATTGCTACCATTGAAATTGTACCATGGACTCTCACACATGTTTAGGATTACATAGGACTTCCTTTGTCAACCTTGTTCCTTTTTAACATGAATATACAAAACAGCTTTCATGAAACATGAATTTATTTCATGAAAGCTGTTTTGAATATTCTCTATCTCTCTCTCTCTCTCTCTCTCCAATTTGATTTGATTGTTATTTTGGTTCATCTTAGAATGTCATAATCATTATCAATAACGCTTTCTTCATCCTTTGCTAAACACACTTTGGGTCAACCATTCTACTTTTTTGAGGTCGAAGCTACACTGAAATTCTCAAATACTAGAAGAAATCTAGGACAACCCTTCTTAGGGTGTCCAAACTACAACATAGAGGTGACTACATCATTTGTACATAATATATTTATATATATAATGATTAATATGTTGTACATCTAACATTTCTTATATATGTATGAAATGATTAAGGATTATTATACTACAAGTTTTTCAAGTGGGCAGATAGTAATAAAGAGAATGAGCTCCAACCTCGAGAAAGAACCAATGAGCTGTTAAGGAGAAAGAACTTGAGAAGAGACTTGATGATGTCGAAAAGAGAGAGATTGAGCTCCGTAAGAGATCGGATGAGATCGAGAAGAGAGAGATGCTGCTATCCAATATAAATGAGGAGGTTTGGAAGGAGTTGGTGCTTGTTATACGTGAAGCCGAAATGTCACATTCACTCCGAGTGTATTAGGCTTTTGCGTTTGTAGTTGCATGTTACCTGGTAGTATCTAAGTAATTTATGCCTAGTGTTAGTAGTTCTTTGTTTTTGTATTGGACTCCATACTTAATGTGGATATATTAAGTTCTTAGATTCTGCTCAAAGTTGGTGCTAGCTTGTAATCTTAAACTCGCTATGTACATTGACCAACTTGTAAAACAGTTCAAGTAGAACACTAGAATTGTGTAACCATGTTGTGATAGCAGTAAATGCAGATGGTAGAATTGTTCAATTATCAATCTTAGCATTGCTCTCGAAGAAAAAATGTCAGTATGCTCTACTAAACCAGCTGGAAAACAACACAATGAGAATTTTTCCTATCATATATGGGCCAAATGGATTATAGGCATTGAAAGAGTTTTTCTTTCTTTCATGGATTGTATGCCACTCTACTAGCATTCTCATGAAAAGTATTACAATATTTTCAGATGGACAATGGGTAACCATGCCAAACCAAACTTCCCTAATGATCCCATGCCTAACAACATATATAGGTACATTACGCATGCACCAGATGGATCATGAGCCCGCCATTTCTCCTTTCACATTCAAGCCAAAAGTGCCTAGATTAGATTCAAGCTATAGAAATACATTAAATTCACAAAAAAATAAAAAATAAAAATTCTTGGATTACATTCAAGCCACAAAAATATATTAAATCCATAAAAAAAAATCCCTGGATTACATTCAAGCCACAAATATACATTAAATCCTTGGAAAAATACATTAAAGCCACATTACACAATACACAAATTTGAAAGTTCAAAATATTACAGGAATTACATTCAAACAGAACAAGTGATAACTAGTGTTAAGATTAAATCATATCATTGCAGCACTTGTGATCCATCCATCCCATAGTGCTGATCCATCCAACCCAAAGTGCATCTCTAAAGAATAAACCCAAATATTAATGTGGTGTCGATAAATACATTAAAATATCAAAAAAAGTTGGGATCCACTTACACTTTTTTTACTCTTAATCACTGTTTCTCGGAGCTGGGATCCAGTAATTTCAAAAGCTACACTTTTTGGCACACCTTGGTGACAAATACTCATAAAAAAAAAGTAATAAATTAGAATTCAAATATAAATACATACACATTAATATACCTGCACGTGTCCAACATTGGGCATACCCATGTTAGCATTGCCAGATAAATTACTGCAAGTGTCCACAATTAGTGCATCTTCTTCATCTCACTAATAATTAAGTAAAAAGTAAGAACACATTAAATCATGTTTGCATTTATAAAATATAACTAAAAATGTCATGCTAAATATATCTACCTCTTTACATTTCCCCTTTACTAGTGCTTTCTTTGTTTTCGCCTTAGCTTTCCGCATATCTGTCTCCATCTGGATGCTCTTCTCAGAGATGGGGGTTCGTCTTTCCCTCACACAACATGTGGACTGCATACTTGCCCAGAACCACAGACTGTAGTTGTGTCCATTGCCATACAACCAACATTGGAACTCGTATAGGTCATTGATGGGGTTCTTGGTTGGCACATACAATTCAATCATTGCATATAAATTACTTTTTGCATCCTTAGTATGCTCTCTTGAACCCGCTGCATGAGTAATTATCTAATAATAGATATTCAAGTATGTTGAATATCTATTAGAATTTGTCTGTTGTTCCCCTGCATCATAGCTACTATGGATTAACGTATATCGTCTTTTAATATCCTTCCACCATTGACCTAAAATGTATCTAGCTGACAAAAATTTAATCTCATTACATATGAATATGACCAAAATGTGCCGACATAATATCCCCCTCATCTCAAACAATCCACAAGAACACTTTGTAGCTGCATCTACCTCACTAAAGTTAACAGAATGTCTAACCAACTTAATCAACTCTTCCAAACAAACTTCATCTTCTATCAGATAGGTCTTTATTGCACCATCACTTTTATGTAACTTTAGATTCATATCGATGATGCCGGTAACTTGCTGCTGAACTTCCATGAATTTAGCATTCGTGTACAACTCTTGGAATCTCTTCTCAATCGGAGATCTAGATATGCAGGGAATTGTGACACTAAATGAGTGGAAGTCCACGGCATTTTTATTCTTAATTTTTTTTCAAGCGTTATCAAACTCGTCGACAAACTCTTTCATGTTTGTCTTAGCATGAACATAACCATCAAAAAATGCATTCATGCTCTCGCTCAGTTGTGTTGTACTCATTCCAGCCCAAAAATGCCAGTACCCAATGCTCACGCTCAACATATAGGCTTTGCAACCACACATTCTCATGCAAGTTGGGTGTCATACACACATTTCATCAATACATTTTTCATCCCAGTTTTGTACGAAACATATAAGCCAAGCTTTTCAGGAACTTTCTTCAATATATGCCATAGGCAAAATCAATGTCGGGTTTCTAGGAAAACAATAGCGATTGCATTTTTCATCGCTCTATCCTGATGAGTGATAATAGCTTTTAGCGCTATACTATTCATACACTATAACCAAGTCTAAAATAACCACAAAAAGTTCTCAATGTTCTCCCTCGAAATCAAGCTTGCTTCCAACAAAATTGACTGCCCATGATGGTTTACACTCATAAATGGTGCAAATGGCATCCCATATCTATTCGTCAGGTAAGTGGTGTCGAATTTGACCACATCATCGAAATATTGATAGGCTGCTCTACTACGTCAGCCTAGAAGACATTCTTAAACCTCTCGTCGTCATCTAAATCTATCAATACAAAGAATCTAGGATTTCTGCACACATGCAAGTTGGCCAAAGCATATGTACTACTTGAAGATGAGGATCATGATGAGTCTTCCAACCATGAGTTGGAGAATGTGGAGGCCGAACCTAGTGAGGATAGTGGTGATGCCGAGATCTCACTCAATGCCATGTCGGGAGTCCAACAACCCACTTCCATGAGGGTTATGGCGTGGATTGGGAAGATTGAGGTATCCTTGTTGGTGGACAGTGGGTCTACTCACAACTTCATCAACTGCAATGTTGTGTCCAAAGTGGGATTAAAGTCGAGTACTATTGAACCCTTTGAAGTGAAGGTTGCAAATAGAGACAAGCTCAAGTGCGAAGCACTTGTAAGAGAGGTCAAGATGAATGTGCAAGGGGTGAGAATAGTAGCGGATTTGCATGTCCTAGTACTTGAGGGACTTGAGGTTGTGTTGGGCAAAGCTTGGCTTAAGGGCGTTGGGAAAGTGATGAATGATTATGATAAAATGACAATGGAGTTCAAGCTTGGACATCATTGGGACCTAAGAAACTGGAGTCTTGTGAGGCATTGATATCCGAGGAGAATTACCTTTTGTGGACTATTCATGAGGAAGATGATCCCATGTTGATGGCCTTGAGTGGGGCCAAATGGAGAGTGTGGGACAAGATTAGGGAGGCCACACGCATTGATGCCCAGGCCTTAGAGATCATTGAGTTACCTAACTAGCAACAAGCCATGCACGGCCCTAAGTCGTGCCAACCATCAAGCCATGCACGGCACCATGCCGTGCACACCATGAGCCACCATGGCCCATCCATGGGCCGTAGCATGCCACGAGTCACCATGGCCCGTCCATCACTATGTTATTACTTTTAGTTTATTTCTTTATTTAATTTATTTTGCTAAGGACCTTTTGAGAGTTTCCAACTTGTAAGCTCTATAAATAGGACGCTTAGTCATTTTATTTGCATATTTTGGCATTTACCCTAGAGGAAGATTATTTGTTTAGGAGATCATATTTCGGTGCATTTGCACTTGAGCTTTTTGGGTGAAATTTATGAATCCGAAAAAGAGGATCATCACTTTGCAATTCATTGAATGTGTGTGATTTAATTTATCAATTTATGAGGTTTTCTTTCATCTTTGTGCATTGCTTGAATTGGTGTTGGGTGTTCATTGTATTCTTTATATTGTTCATGCGTGTTCTTCATATCTTTCCATTGTGTTTATCATTTTTCTTGCATAATTTCTATCCTTTCCATACACTTTCTCACCTACCAAACACTCCATAAGCCTCCATATATCCATATTACATCATAGATCTATTCCATAAAGCCACAAAACCCTAGATCTATTGCCTCCAACAAGCCTAGCCGTAAACCCCAATTTTCATAAGGATTTTTTACATTTTAGAAAACCCTAACCCTAGACTCCAATTCCTAAATCTTAGGATCTACTTAAACCCACTTAAACCTTAAAGATCCTATCTTTTCTTACCCTAGCCGAATTCCCATAAACATCAAAACAACTATTCCAAAATGCGTAGCTCTATCCATTCAGCATTCAAATCCTAGCCTCACTTCACCATACCAACCCTAAACATCTCTCAAGTGTTGCCAACACTAAGGGTCATCATCAAGCCGTCTTAAGTTACATCAAACATACAAATTCACCACTTAGATTACATAAACTCATTATCATCACCAAATCCATCGTTAAACACCAAACCTCACCTTACCACAATTGCTATCATTGCCATTGTTGAGCAATAACCAAGCAAGAAGGCTTAGGCATTCGGTCAACCCAAGGATAACCAAGGCGGGGACAACCTTAGTGTTTGGGGACTTGACCGAGATTCCCAACATGGCGACCAGAGATGCACGGCATGACAGTGAGAGTGTGACGGAATGGTCAAATCTCCCTCCCTTTGGTTTCGCTCAAAATTATCCTTAAAATCAATTTCCCTCCATTCCGTGTGTTTTGTTTCTTTTTTTTTAATAACCCCGACAGCCGGTTGCCCCTAGACTTATTGTAAGGCTTTAACCCAAATGATGCAAACTAAAAAAAATAATCGTTACAAAATAGATTTTTATTAAAATGTAATAACAATAAATTCCAATGTCACTATAATATGGACAAGTTTCAAAACCAAATATAAATAGTAAATACTTATACATTTTAAAAATATTAAAATTACTCAATTATTTATTATGGTTTGCCGTATAATAAGAGTTTTGCTACTTATCATACCAAACATCAAACTTATTTTGTTTTTATTTTTTTAAATTTTATTCCTCCTGAACTAATTGAGTTCTTCTACTCATTATCCATACACCACACATTTGGTAAAAAAAAAATCAAGTGTGTTGTGTGGTGTGAGGATAATGAGTATAATTTTTTATCTTTTAAATATTTTAAAATCATATTTTATATGTTTTTGTTATATATTTATATATATATATATATAAAGAATTATTCTACTCAGTAACTCAACACCACCCACCTACTGATGTGGATTTTTATTCTTTTTTATCTTTACTTTTTTTTTTCTCAATAAATATATAATGTAGAGCTACTAGATAGAAATTTTTAAATATAAAAGGTAGGTACAACAGTCGTTCTATGATAATTACTAGTCAAGAAGATTAGGCAAAGAGTAACCATCAATAATAAATTCTTAAAATAAAAAATCCTACACCCTCCCTATCAACATTACTATTTCTATCTACTTCCGACCATAACATATGGTGACAAATCGTAGAATGCTTTTTTATTTATTTATTTATTATTATTATTATTATTTAATTCTTCGTTCTCATTGGATCTATCGTGCATTGTTAATGCTTATCTTTCATCAGCATCCTTTTTTTTTTTTCTTGCTTTGTTTTTTTCACAACAAAAATTCTAAGAGCAAATTAGTAATTAACAGTCCTAAAATTTTTAGATTAATGATTGGTTCTTTAACAATTGATATCAGATTAGAAATCATGCCACGAGCTCAAGTCATGGAGGGGGCGACCTATAGACTAAATTAAAATACCTTGGTACTATATATGGATATTGTGTTAAGTAATTAAATACTGATAGATAAATGAAATCATTAAAAGAGAAAGAATTATTACCAGATTGATGTTGCTAGAGTGGGCTGTCATGGAAGTCAAATTTAGAAATATGGGAGAATATTATCATCCTGAGGACTACAGGTTTAATTAAGTTAGTAGTTAACAGTCACTGGACTTTTAGATCAATAATTAGATATTTAACATATAATAATCCCATTTTTGTTTTTTTGGTTTTTTTTTTTTTTTTGTCTAAGTACCCTGTTTCAAGTTAAGAGTTTAAACTATATCTTAGGAAGTATTGGGGTCAAAACTTCATTTCAATAAAAAAATATAAATATAAATTTTATTTTATTTTATTTTTATGAAAATGTAACTCTAATTGAAGTTAGGAGTTTAAAACAAGATTTTATGGAAACCTTTGAGTTTAAAACTTGATTTTAATTAAAATATCACCCCCACCTGGCACCTACATTATTTTAAAGACTATAATATTTTCATTAAGTTAATGAAATAATTTTAAGAAAAACAAAGAACTATTAGTCACAAAAACAAAACCAGTCCATCGATTGTTGGACTATATGCAACTCTAGAAAAGAGTGAACCACAGGGTTTAGCCCATTATATTGGGCTTCACCCACTTCTCTTCATCCGATAGTTTCTCCATTTTTAGTAGACAGGGGCTTCACATAGACTCAAAACTCTAAAATATTTTGAAAAAATATTATATATTTGAGATTTTTTAAAGTAGTTTCTTTATGTTCAATTTTCAAACATTCTAAAAAAGATTTTTTTAAAGAAGATGATGATACTCCAATTTTATTGATAGATGCCCCCAATTATAGCATATGAATATTTTATATAAGAAGGAAATTGAGAGTTACATTCAAAATCTCAAAACTCCCAAGAACTACGTGAAAAAAGGGGTGCTACCTGCACCGTATAGGGTAGGGTAGCCTCCGTCCCACCCCCACCCCTAGCATGGGCAGAAGGTGAGGTTTCTCACCATTGAACCCATCCCCACACAGCGAGGACGGGGCACCTCGTATTGGTGTTGGGGGGCGGAGGAGGACCCTTGCTCCGTCCCCCCTCCCTCTCATCGTCCACCGCCCACCCACGAGTTGCCAAAACCGTGGACAAAATTCACAAAAAATTACACTAATACATAGTAAAAAATCCTCAACAAATCCACAACTAGAAATAATCAACACAACAATTTCACAATCACTTGCAATAAATAATCTGAGAGAGAGAGAGAGAGAGAGAGAGAGAGAGAGAGAGAGAGATCTTAGACTTGGAGTTAGGGAGAGAGCTCGAGAGGGAGACACAACGTCGCGGAGAGGACTAAAGGAGAGATGACTCATTGGCCACGACAAGGCTGAAAGCCACTCAGGGGAGGGAGGGTAGGGTTAAATTAAAACACCCCAAAACAACGTCGTATATATATAAAAATAATGATTTCATAACCACAGTGGAATTATATATATATATATACGGAGGGGGGTCCACACACCCTTTTCCCCTACAGGGCAAGGCAGCGAGAGGCGGAGCCCCACCACCCACCCCTTCATGAAAATTATTAAAAAAATAATAATTTCATAAATATAAATCTTAAAAATAGAGAAATAACTAATGCTTGAGATTAGGAATTCCTGCATGATCTAAAGCAACAAGACCAACCATATGTTTAGGTAATTGTAAAATGGAAGAGAAATTTACCATATTACCATGCGTTTGGAATAAGGCAAGACTATCAACTAAAGCATTACCTTCCAGACAATCATGATGGATGCTAGAAGAGAAAGGATTTTAAAATGTGAAATATCATCACAAATATCAAAAAATTGTCAAGAGGTTGAAAATTAGAATTAAACCAGTACAAGCTGGGAGTTTGATTCCACAATAAGTCCCAACACATTTAATTGATAACATGAAAGCAAACCAATCTTTAAAGTCGAAAACACTACAAAAGTGTTAGTGCTGTTGGTACCCAAACAATAAGAAAAACTAGCAATAATAAAGCTATTAGAGGTTCTTAATATACCCTCACAATGAGTCGAGTCGAGGTTACCTTTAGTAACACAATCACTGTTGAGCTTAAAATTTCCCAAGGGGAAGGGATCCACTTCACTAGGAAAGGCTTTTTAGTACAACCAATAATACTAGAAATATGAAAAGACTCAAGGATCAAAGCATTGGAAAGGGTCACTAAGGACTTAGGCTTAAGCAAGAGGCTGAGATCACGAAACCATTTGGTGATCTTGTAAGTTTTAGTACAAAAACTAGTGTGGCTATCTTCAAATCTAGCCTTGTTCCTTGATAGCCAAACCATCCAAAGAACTAGGGAAGGCACCAAGCAGGCAAGCAAGTGAAGTTTATCGGAGCTATAAAAGGAGGACCACCATTAAATAGTTATTCTTCCAACTTCTAGAGGCACTATGCGTATGACCAAATGTAGAAAGAAATGAAGCCACACCTTCTTAAAAAGGAAAAAAATCAACAAAAGCATGGTTAGCACTTTCCACATCACAATCAAGGTAAGAAGAACAGTTGGAGGATAAGAGAATTCTATAATGTTGGATCTTGTCGTCAAGAGTGACGCCATTGTACCACAATTTCCAAACTAGGTATTCATATTTGCCACAAATGACATCATAGCATAACATAATGATTGTAATAATGACAAGAAATTAGGTAAAACATGATTGACTTGTATGAAATTCACTATATAGCATATTATCATACTAGGAGGGTAAGTAATTTAGTGGGATGAAATGAGAGATAAATTAAGGTTAGGAAATCTTATTAACTAATAAAATATTATAATCTAATGCTCCTAGAACAATATTTACAAAATTGCCCATTAACTCTTTGGGACTTGCAAATAAGTTCCTAAACTTTCAATAATTGCAATCGGGCTCCTAATTTCACCAAACTTTACAAACCTATGTATTTTCTATTCTAAATTCATTTTTTAATTTAGAAATTAATAAATCATGCATCTATGGCTGAGCAAAAATACAAAATTCGAGTCCAACTCCGCACCAACTTCGCTCTGACTCAGAGTGAGTTGGAGTTGGAGTTTTTTTAACCAAAAAAGTCGGAGGTGGTGATATACCAACTCCGACTCTAGTTCCAATATTGTACATATTTTATAAAAATATATAGATCTTTTATATATTAATCATATATATTTTATATAACTATAACTTATATAGTTAATTAAATTCAATAATATACTAGTATGAACAAATTATTATAAAATAATATGCTTATACTATAATATAAATAAACTAAATTGATTAATAATAGTTTAATATATGTAAACACCATACTATTAACTATTACTACCATGAAACATTAATGTATAATAACAACTAATGTATAAACACTAATGTATAATAACATGTAATACTAATTATATAATTACTAATGTATATTAACATTTAATACTAATGTATTATGTATAAACAAAAATATATAAATTTATAATAACATGTAATATTAATATATAATAACTAAAGTATAATAACATGTACTAGTGATGTATAATAATAAATGTATTGTAAAATGTAATATTAATATATAAACATTAACATATAATACTAATATATAATAACATTAATTTGTAAAATGATTTATTTTTTCAATTCTGGTTATATTTTAATAAAATTGAAATTAAATTTTTTTTTTCAAAAACTAAAATTTAGAAGCCCAAATACGATTAGTGAGAGCCTAAAATTCTCAAATTGAAACTTCAAATGGGCTAAAAAAAAAAAGTCCAAATCTGACTCCACTTCGACAAACCAAAGTCGGAATCGAATTGGAGGCTATGCGAATCAGATTTGGAGTCGGAGGTCAAATCTGACCTTTAATAAAGTCGGAGTAGGAGGTAGGGCACTTCAACTCCAACATTGTCGATGCTCAGCCCTACATGCATCTACTATGAGAATCCCATCAAGGCCGAGACCCCTAAAACCCTAAATTTCACTTATTATGATTTTTTTATCCTACTTTCATACTATTAAAGACTTAATCCAAATTTAGCACTTAATCACCTTTTAAATTGGAGCTTAGTAACATGTTAAGTCACTAGATTCATATCCTTCATGACCATATTCTCATCATATGAACAAACAAACACAAAGACAGCACTAACCTTGCAACCCGAAACCCTACCATGGTGTTCTTAATTTTTCTCTGAGTCGGAGTTGGAGTTTTTTTAACCAAAAAAGTCGGAAGTGGTGATGTACCAACTCCGACTCTAGTTCCAATGTTGTACATATTTATAAAAATATATATATCTTTTATATATTAATCATATATATTTTATATAACTATAACTTATATAGTTAATTAAATTCAATAATATACTAGTATGAACAAATTATTATAAAATAATATGCTTATACTATAATATAAATAAACTAAATTGATTAATAATAGTTTAATATATGTAAACGCCATATTATTAACTATTACTACCATGAAACATTAATGTATAATAACAACTAATGTATAAACACTAATGTATAATAACATGTAATACTAATTATATAATTACTAATGTATATTAACATTTAATACTAATGTATTATGTATAAACACAAATATATAAATTTATAATAACATGTAATACTAATATATAATAACTAAAGTATAATAACATGTACTAGTGATGTATAATAATAAATGTATTGTAAAATGTAATATTAATATATAAACATTAACATATAATAACATATAATACTAATATATAATAACATTAATTTGTAAAATGATTTATTTTTTCAATTCTGGTTATATTTTAATAAAATTGAAATTAAATTTTTTTTTTCAAAAACTAAAATTTAGAAGCCCAAATCCGATTAGTGAGAGCCTAAAATTCTCAAATTGAAACTTCAAATGGGCTAAAAAAAAAGCCCAAATCTGACTCCACTTCGACAAACCAAAGTCGGAATCGAATTGGAGGCTATGCGAATCAGATTTGGAGTCGGAGGTCAAATTCGACCTTTAATAAAATCGGAGTAGGAGGTAGGGCACTTCAACTCCAACATTGTCGATGCTCAGCCCTACATGCATCTACTATGAGAATCCCATCAAGGCCGAGACCCCTAAAATCCTAAATTTCACTTATTATGATTTTTTATCCTACTTTCATACTATTAAAGACTTAATCCAAATTTAGCACTTAATCACCTTTTAAATTGGAGCTTAGTTACATGTTAAGTCACTAGATTCATATCCTTCATGACCATATTCTCATAATATGAACAAACAAACACAAAGACAGCACTAACCTTGCAACCCGAAACCCTACCATGGTGTTCTTAATTTTTCTCTTGCAAATGAACTTTAAGAACTTCAATGAACCACTAATCCTAACTTCTAACATGCTAAGTATTCATTTCTAGATGGTATTACATGATCCTAAGCAACAAATTCATGATATCAAAGAGATAGAATTTGGATCACATACAAAACCCTAAAACTGAAACATGCTTGTTCTTTGTTCTAGAATAGTTTGACTAAGTCCTTATGTAGCATGCCAATTTTCTTGAAATAACACACCTAAGATCATCATAATTGAATCCTAGCTAGGTATTAGCACCATTTTAATCATATCATGACCAAGACTCAAGATTAAATCAAACAATACGTTAAAGAATTGACTGATGGATTGGGGAGGTCCTTCTCTCTTGAGAGAGTGAGGTGAAAGTTTCTTTGTCTAGGCAAAGGAGGTTGTCTCTCAAGCTTTTCCCGTAAAGTTTCTTACCATGACTGAGAGTGATCTTTCTTCCCTTTGGGAAGGATTAAAGTTAACTGAGGAAGAAGAACATGTCATTACTCTTTCTTCAGAGACCCTACAAGTTTATGAGGCTCAAGGATAGTACTGTTTTTTGGTTTTGGTGGTGGCTGGCAGAGGTGTGAACAAGGATAGTTTTCGTACTACCATGTCCCAAGTATAGAATTCTAAAGGGTGGATCAAGTTTAGGGATTTTGGTGATAATCATTTTCTGGTGGATTTCCAAAATGTGGAGGATAAGAACAGAATTATGGAAGGTTGAACATGGTTCTTGGACAAAATGGTTGGTCTCAATGCAAGATGTTGATGGCTACAAGGCAGGGGATGATATTGGCTTCAAGACTGAGCCATTCTGGGTGCAATTTCATAATCTTCCATTTGCAGGGATGAACGTTGATATTAGCTCTCAACTAGGAGCTAGAGTTGGATAGGTGTTGAAGGTGGATGTTGACAAGGAAGTCATGGGGTGGGGTAAGTTTCTTCGTGCAAGAGTGTTGTTGGACATTACCAAGCCATTGTCTCTTGGTAGCTAGTTAAAGGTTGGCGATAGAATGTAGTGGATATCCTTTAGGTATGAGATATTACAAAAATTTTGCTTCAAGTGTGGTGTTATCAAGCATGATGGTGGCAACTGCTATAAGGTTGATGCTGGACAACCTTCTTCAAGTTCTACTCAACTTCAATATGGTGCATGGCTCAGGGTACAATCAATGAAGTTCTCCCTTACTGTTGAGAAACGGTATGGTGGTGGTGGTAATCACGGTGGTCCTTCCTCAGACATGGAGGAAACCACCTTCCCCAACTGCTAGTGGTGGTGATAACGACAACATTAATGGAAATAAGGGAACGCAGGATCGAAAGGCACCTTATAAGGAACTTAATGCAAGTTCTCATCAATTACAGAAGGAGGTTCATAATGATTCTGAGGTCAATAAAGATTCATTAAGTGGCACAGGGAATATACAAAGTCTAACATGTCATAAATCTATCATGGAATATTTTGCATCATTATTTCAGGAGGATGCAGTTTCCCACGTCGCACAACAAGTTACCATTCCACCAAGTAATTTACCCTCTATTGCTATAGTAGATTCTTTGAGTTTTGTCCCTGATATTAAGTCTACTTTTGTGGAGGGTAAGAGGGTAACTTGTAGTAATGGTTTTCGTCACAAGTCTCCTACTTCTATTGCCTCTAAACCTACAAATCTTGGTAGTTGGAAAAGGGGAGCTTGAGGTGTTAACAGTTTTAGTTCATCCCCTATGGATACAAGTGTGGGTAGTAAGAAAAGGGGAGTTGTTTTGTCTAAGAGATATTATGGACCAACAAAAGTCTATGAAGCGGAAGGTTCAACTCAGTCCTGCAAAGAGTCAAACATAAGGATCATTGGTGGTGGCTGCTAAGCAGCCCCACCAACTCCAATGAGTTGCCTTAGTTGGAACTGTAGAGGGCTTGTGAACCCTCTTACAATCTGTGAACTAGGCCATTTGGTCAAAACTAAGGTCCCAAATTTTTTTTTAATTAAATATGAAAACTAAATGCAAGAGAAGTGAGGCTAAGTTGGTTAGAAATTAGTTGGGTTTTAGAAACAGTTTTGTTGTGGATTGCTTGGGAAGGAGTAGAGGGTTAGCTTTCTTTTAGGATGACCTGTATGAGGTGGTGCTAGATACCTACACACAATGTCATATTTTCCTAAGAGTAACTAATAAGGAGAATAGTTCCAGTTGTCTTATGACTGGTTTTTATGGAAATCCAGTTACAACTAAAAGGTCAGAAAGTTGGAGCTTACTTGCTGCTCTTAACATTTCTAATCTACCATGGATCTGTTTTGGATACTTTAATGAAATTATTAGGCAGAGTGAAAAGTTTGGGGGCCCTAAAGACCTTACCAACATATGGAAGATTTTAGAGAGGGTTTGCTATCTTGTGAACTCAATGATTTGGGTTATCAAAGTGGGAAATACACATGGTGTAATAATAGAGAGGGAACTGCTTCCACTAAAGAAGGGTTAGATTGAGCATTGGGGAATTCAAGCTGGCAGCTACATTTTAATGGCACTATGGTGTATACTCTAGCTGCTAATACTTCATATCACACTCCAATCTTCATTGAGTTTGATTCTATAGGCCATCTTGTAAGGAGAGGCAGTAAACCCTTTAGATATGAAGCTAAGTGGGCATTGAGAAAAGAATGTGTTGAGGTTGTTAGAAAGGCTTGGATGTTTAATTCCCCTACTCTTTCTGATACTTTGAGGGGTCAGACTAGATGTAAGGAACAATTACAAAGGTGTGACAAAAACAACTTATTAATTCAAAGCTACAAATGATAAAAACTCTACAAATAATAATTAGGGGTCATTTGGTGATGAGATTCGTATGCTTAAGCAGGAAGTTAACAAGATGCTGGAAGAAGATGACCAGAACTGGAAGCAAAGGCTAAGCAATAGTGGCCCAATGGGGGAGACAGAAATACAAGCTTCTATCATAAATGTGCTAGCCAGAGAAAGAAGACTAACTTCATTAAGAACATTACCAAGCAGGATGGGAGTGTGCTACATTCTCCTACTGAGATTAGTTATGAGTTCTAGATTTTTTTCAGAGAGCTATTCACAACTTCTAATGCTGAGGGATCTCAGTAGTGTTTGGAAAATTTGGAGCCTTGTGTGACAGCAACCATGAATGCTTCTCTTAAAAGAGAGATCAATTCTAAAGAAATTGAGAAAGCTATTTCTGAGATGAATGGACTTGGGTCTCCTGGACCAGATGACTTCCCAACCATTTTCTATCAACAATACTGGCATATAGTTGGTAAAGGAGTTTGTGATGTAGTGAGAGAGGCATTCAAATCCAACTCTCGGGATTGTTTCATTAATAAAACTTTCATTGCTTTGATTCCAAAAGTTGCCAAGCCTACAAAAGTGACTGAGTTCAGGCGTGTTGATCTTTGTAATGTCTATTACAAGATTATAGCAAAGTTGTTGGCCAATAGACAGAAGTGAATTCTACCATCTATTATTTCTCCAACTCAAAGTGCATTTATCCTTGGTCATTTAATCACAGATAATTTTATTGTGGCCTATGAACTCTTGCACACAATGAAGAATAGAATCAAGGGAAATGATGGTTACTTGGCTTTGAAGTTTGACATGAGTAAAGCCTACGATCGAGTTGAATGGTCTTTTTTAGAAGCTATTATGTCTAAGATGGGGTTTGATAGAAAATGGATTGATTGGATCATGAGGTGTGTGTCAACTGTCTTATACTCTCTTCTTATCAATGGAACTCCTCAACAGAATTTTCATCATTCGAGGAGCATTAGGCAGGGTGACGTCACCCTGCCTTTTCATTTTATGCTCTAAAGCCTTAACTTCCATTTTGAATCATGCTGAATCAGTTGGGTATATTTCTGGCATTCCACTAGCAAGGGGACAGCTTCGTGTAATCATATTTTCTTTGCTGATGATAGTTTGATTTTTTGAAAGGCAAATTCTATTAAATGGTGTAGGCTGCAAAGGCTTTTGTCTATTTATGAATTGGCTTCAGGTCAAAGGGTTAACAAAGACAATACATCAATCTATTTTAGCAAGAATACAAGAGCTGATGTGAAAGATATTTTGATCAGATTTGTTGGGGTTAGAGCCATTGATTCTTATGAAAAGTACCTAGGCCTTCCTGCAATGGTAGGAAGATCTAGGGTTGCCTCTTTTAGTGGTATTTTGGATAGAGTAAGAGCAAGGCTTTCAAACTAGAAATTGAAATTTCTTTGTCAAGCAGGAAAAGAAATTTTAATCAAATCTGTCATTCAAGTAATACCTGCATACAGCATGGGGGGTTTTTTAAATTCCTAGAAGCATCTTGCATGAAATACACAAGGTTATGCTTCCATACTGGTGGGGACATAAATCAAATGAGAGAAGGATTCAGTGAGTTCCAAAGCATCAACTGGGAAGAAGTAACGCTGTGAGGGGCTTGGGATCTCGAGATTTGGATTTATTTAACTTGGCCGTGTTGACCAAGCAAGTATGGAGGCTAGTGCAGAACCCTTTCTCTCTGGTAACCTTTCTTTCTGTGGAGAAGTCTTGTGACGCCCCCAATTTCCGCTTGGGATTGAACGGACATTTGAAGCGTCGAGACATGCAACACAAGGTTACCTGCCCCCGTTCATGACATATAAGATGCAATGTTCCTAACATGCATCTAGCATTATGCAATATTCGCAGCGGATTATTTTTTTTTTTCTTTAGCAATACTATGCACCAAACTAAAAATATCCCAAATACTTGAAACATATTTCATACATAAAAACATACTAAAAAGCCGTGATCACTACACTAGTCCAAAATGGTTGTGATCAAAAGAATACTTGAGATACAACTCCAAAAGTACAAGCATTAACCTAAGTTAAATACTATACCATCATCAACATCGCACCGTAGCCTAGATGACCGTATTCAGATGGTCAGATTCCAATTCTTCTTTGGGTCCTGTAACAAGATCTACCATTCGGGGGGAATGGTAGTTGGGACTACCACAGTGAGATTTGATTACAAATCTCAGTAAGTTAACATAAAACTCACACACAGGTTAAAGATGCATGCATGGCAGTAAAAGCATAAATGCATAAGTAAAGTCGTACATAAGCATAGCATAACTTGACATATAACATGACATAACCAGAACTTAAACGTGAACTGAACTTGACTTAACATGACATGAACTTGAGTTTAAAACATAACATGGACTTGAAATGTAGCATGAACGTAAACATGCATAACATAAATATGAACTTGAAAATAACATAAACTTGAACATATCATGACATAAACGTGAACTTGAGACATACTGTAAACGTGAACTTAACATGATGTGAACATGAACTTGGAACATAACTTGATCATGAACATAACATGTACGTGTACATAACAAAACATGAACTTGATCTGAAACTTGACTTATCATGCACTTGATCTGAAACTTGACTTAATACGTACTCCACAGTTGTTGTGGCCCCACGTATTCTACGTGTCACAATTGCTGTGTCTCACGTAGTGTATGCTCCACAGTTGTTGTGGCCCCATACTTCATGCTCCACAGTTGTTGTGGCCCCATGAATACACGTAACATAAAATATAATACGTACTCCACAGTTGTTGTGGCCCCACGTATACACGTAACATAAAATATAATACGTACTCCACAGTTGTTGTGGCCCCACGTATACACGTAACATAAAATATAATACGTACTCCACAGTTGTTGTGGCCCCACGTATACACGTAACATAAAATATAATACGTACTCCACAGTTGTTGTGGCCCCACGTATACACGTAACATAAAATATAATACGTACTCCACAGTTGTTGTGGCCCCACGTATACACGTAACATAAAATATAATACGTACTCCACAGTTGTTGTGGCCCCACGTATACACGTAACATAAAATATAATACGTACTCCACAGTTGTTGTGGCCCCACGTATACACGTAACATAAAATATAATACGTACTCCACAGTTGTTGTGGCCCCACGTATACACGTAACATAAAATATAATACGTACTCCACAGTTGTTGTGGCCCCACGTATACACGTAACATAAAAAATAATACGTACTCCACAGTTGTTGTGGCCCCACGTATACACGTAACATAAAAATATAATACGTACTCCACAGTTGTTGTGGCCCCACGTATATACGTAACATTAAATATAATACGTACTCCACAGTTGTTGTGGCCCCACGTATTCACGTAACATAAAATATAATACGTACTCCACAGTTGTTGTGGCCCCACGTATTATACGTAACATAACATGTCTTATCTTTCTTAATGCATGAGATATTAATTAATATCATATACTTTTCTAACATGGCGTATACTTGTAAATGGCACAATATGATTTAATCATAACATTTCATGGCATACTTAACATGGCATACTTATAACATACATCATTGTATGACAGAAAAGATTATGTAACAGATAATTATTCATGAGAGATTAAATCATACGTAGCAGATAAACATGTAATGACATAGCATGACATGGCATATACGATAACATACATACATAAATTGTAGTTCTCTTACCCATCACACATACACAATAAACTGATAGTAAGTTAGAGGCTAACTTACCTCGATCGTCGCGTTCTATGAGAATAGAGCGCGAGACACGAGGAACTGCACAACAGCTGGAAGAGGAACACTCAAGTCCTTAAGATTTTCACTTCTGAACTCAATTGCCATATTGTAAGCACTTGCAACACCACGGCCAACTTGAGGTTTCACTATACTCGGAAGAGATAAATTGACTTCAGAAAGCCTTTGCACTAAAACAAGTTCATTAAAATTATCAATAACAACCAAACAAACAACTCATTTCTCAATCCATATACTCTTAGCCATAGTCAACCACAAGATGACACCAGTCATCCCGGACTATAATCCATATCATCACTGCTTCGGGACACTGTCATACAGTTTCCCAACATTACACCATACGCTCCACACTTCTCTGCTACGCCATCCAACCCTTCGTGACACGCCATCCGGTGTATCACGACTTAGTACAGAGTACACTCACGTGAACTCTCTTCCATTCACACTACAAAACCCATCACTGCGATACACGTCTCACGGTGCATCGCTACGCGACACGGAGTACGCGCTACGCGTACTTCCTTCGCTACAACACTCATCAACACGATGCACATCACACGATGCATCGCCATACCACACGGAGTACACTACATGCGTACTCCCTTCCTTCTACGACCCACATCACTACAGCGCACGTCGCGCGGCGCGTCGCTGCATTACACAGAATACGCTACACGCGTATTCTCTTCACACAACCCGCCGTATCACATCTACGGCATCCATCTCACGCCTATACTTCACAGCACAGTCCACAAAACTACAAAATCAAGCCTAACACTTCACAACCACACTTCGTTTCACAACTACGCAGCGAACTCCACAAACACTAACTACACAGTCTACAGCCAACCAAATCAACTATGTTAAACATAAATAACTAAAGATAGAGGGTTATACCATCGACGGGATAACCCGTGCGTCGCTCGCTGCTCGTCACGAACATGCGTCGGAGGAGCATACGTGGCGGTACGGTGTCTGTCCACCACATAAAGTGGTAGTTTGGGCTTGAGAAAGGCTAGGCGTGGTCTTGGAAGACTCACGGTCGCCTTGTGATGGTCAAAGGTGGCGGAGCACGGCGGCATCACGCCGTGAACAGTAACTCCGAACGGTGAGCGGAGGAGACGCGAGGTAGCGAAAAGCCATAGAACTTCATGGAAAGCTAGGGAAAGGTAGAGGAACATGTGGTGGAGCTGTGGTGGCGAGGTGGTGGTCGGACGGTGGCTAACGGCGGCAGATCGGCCGTTTGAAACCATTTTTGGCCTTGGAGAGTGCGGGAGAGTGTGAGCTCTACGAAGCTCCGTTGGCCATGAAATTTCTTGGAGAGGTTCATGAGGATGAGAGGAACAAGATGGTGGTGGTGAAACACCACGGGTGGCCGTGTACGGCGGCGCACGGTGGTGCAACCGAACGGGTGTTTTGAGAAACCCATATGAGAAAAAGTGAGAGTTTGGGAAAAAGAAAGACATGGGGAGGAAGCCCTTGATGTGGTGAATCCAATGGTGGTGCTTGGTGGCTGATTTGGCCGTGTATGGTGGTCCAAAATGGTGAAAAGCCTTAAAAACCCATTTGTTTGGAGGCGAGAGTGGCGGCTAACCGTGGCTCGGATGGAGGTGAAACTTGGAGGGGATGTTCACCGGTGAGAGGGGAAGAAATCTGGGTGGGTGGTGTAGTCCACGCCGCCGGCGAGCGGCGGTTCTGGGCGGAGAAAGAAATCGGCAACAGGGGAGAAAACAGGGCAGGGGCAGCAACTTCCGGGGGCTCTCGGCGACTAACGGCTGGTCCGATGGCTCTGAAAATTGGTGTGTATGAACTATGGTGAAAGGGGAAGAGAATGGCGGGGGTGGTGTACGACACCTCCACCGGACGGCGGAGAAACGGGCGGTCAAAGGGGCGGCGACGGTAATGAGACAAGAAGGAAGAGCACGGGAAGAGAGAGAGAATTGGTGGCCGGCGTTGCACACCTCCGGTGCAGATGTGTTCGCCGGTGAGGGAGGGACATGCCGGAGGTGGAGGTGAGGCACGGCGGCCGGAGGTGGCGCCGGTAGGAAGCTAGAACCGATCAGCTATGGTGGAAGGGTGTAAGTCGACCATGGAGAGAAGGAGAGGAAAGAGAAGAAAAAAAAAGAAAAAAGGAAAAATGAAGGAAAAAGGGTAGGAGCCTAGGTAATAAACTTCAATCCTACGTTTTGGGATCCTCAAATAATTCAACGGTGAATTAAAACACTGATTAAAAACGCGTAAATGTTTTATTTTAAATAAAACACTTTAAATAAAACACCACGATGAATTAAGGTAGAATATTATTTTATAAACTAAAATTTATAAAATAATATTTCCTCATCATTATATAAAATGATAAAGTACCGTTAATTAATCGAAGATGATAAAACCAATTAATTTAAATAAGAGTTTTCAACGTAAAATTAAACATCTTAATATCTTAAAACAACTAAAATATTTAATCTAAGTAATTATCCACAATTATAATATTTTCAGAGCTCATTAAATTATTATAATTGTGCTACTTTAAAAACAAGCTTATCTAATACTTTGAAATTCGATGGATAAGATCCGGGAAAACGCCATCGAGGTACAACGCTTAGGATAAAACTGTTCATGATTTTACAGCTGTCGGTGAAGAACAAATTACGTGATTTACGGAAAAGATAATCTATACGCGTGATTCCAGATAAGGGTAAAGACGAGAGAGATGTGATTGCTGTCGGGAAAGAATCCAAAACTGATAATTTTAGTGGGCTGTTACAAGTCTCCTGCTAGAAAGTCCTATTCTCAATAAAGGTTTATGTTGGAGGGTAGGAAATGGGAAGGATATTAGAATCTGGTCTGATAGGTGGCTACCTCAAACTCTCAACTTTCAGGTCCAAAACAGGTGCTCCATCTTACCTGCAGATGCTTTAGTATCAGGTCTTATTGATGAAACAACATGTCAATGGAAGGACCATCTTGTGAGACAAATTTTCTGTCAGGAAGAAGCAGAGATTATCTTGAGGACACCAGTTAGCCAATGTGGAAGTGGAGATAAATAGATTTGGATTTGTACTGAGAATGAGATTTTTACTGTGAAATTTGCTTATCATATGCAAGTTGAGCTTGGGGAAAGTCAAAAAGGTCAGTGCTCTGTTTATAATTCTGACCAAGATAAGTGGAGACGTTTGTGGTCCCTTAAGCTGCCTAATGCTGAGAAAGTCTTTATGTGAAAGGCATGTCATGAAAGTTTACCAACCAAGCTAAACCTTTATTGAAGAAAGGTGTGGATAATCCCATGAGCCCAATTCGTGATCTGTCTAAGGAAACAGCTAAGCATACATTATGGTCTTGTGCTGCTGCTAGAGATGTTTGGTTCTATAGCTCAAAAAAGTTATAAAAGGCTAAAATTGTAGACTAAATTTTTAAGGAACTGTTGTTTAAACTGTTTGGTACATTTAAGGAAGGAAAGCTTATGGAGATTGCTGTGGTGATGTGGAAGCTATGGAAAAGAAGGAATGCAATGATTTTTTCGAATTTATTCACTTATCCTCTAGTGCTATTCAGTCAAGCAAGCCAAAGATTGACAGAAATTCAAACCAGTAATGCAGTCCAACAGGTTAGAATTTCGACTCCAACTACTGTTTCATCTTGCTGGGTTCCTCCACCTCAAGGCATTGTCAAAATTAATTGGGACGCTCAGTAGATAGAAATCTATATTTGGTTGGTTTTGGAGCTGTGGCAAGGGACAGTGAGGGTCTTGTTTTGGTTACCATGAGGATGAAACAAAGTCTGATACCTGATCCTCTTCTAGCAGAATCTCTTACTGCTTTTCATGCCTTAAAATTTGCTTTTGAGCTTGGCTGTATTACCTTAGAAGGGGATGCTCTAAATATTGTGAATGGTATTAAAACTGGTGCTCTAGGCTAGGACAGTTCCAATTTGATCATGTCTGATGCAAGATCTGTCTTGGCTTATTTCCAACAATGTACAGTTGCTTATATTCAAAAAACTTTTAATGTAGTTGCTTATGCCTTGGCAAGAAATTCTTTAAGCATTACTGATTCTTTATTTGATATAAAGGAAGTTCCTCAGTGTATTGCTGATTTATTGTAACCATGTTTGAAATTTGAATAAAATTTCGAATGTTCCCTTAAAAAAAAAAAAAAAAAGAAGAAGAAGAAAGGAAAATCAAACAATATGCAAGAACCTCAAAGCTTATACCAAAATTGTGCATCTATGAGTATTAATCAAAGACTCAATTCAAACCCTAGTTTCATGGTTCAAAACAATACTTAACACATAGATCTAAATCTGATCAAAAAAAATGTTTTGAAGGTCTAGTCACCAAACCAACTTAGATTTCAAAAGAGTCAACATCTTCAAGGAGGACTCAACTACCATTTCGGTTTTTTCACCAACTCAAATAGATTCATGAAAATTTGAGTGAAGGCACTTATTTTACAAACTCAAAACAATAATGTTTGTAGTTTTTACATATCTATATAATATTTGTATTTATAATTTTTGTTTCTTGTTTGTAATTCTAATTTATTTTTCTATTATTATTTTAAGTTTTATAATTTCACAGTCTCATAGCACAGCTCAAGCCTCACTCACTTTCCCACCATCGTGACCACCCAAAATTCCAATATTTGGAATAATGCGAAATGATATCATTTAAATTATGTGACAACTTGTAATATTTTAGATTAATATGTATTATTGTAATAACTTAGGATTATTAGTTGCAACTTAGAAGTATACAAGTTTTTAATTTGTATTATTATAATATCTTAATTTTTTTTTAATTAAGCATGAAGTTTAGAATTTTCAGCTTTTAGCCTTTTACAATGCTCTTCTTGATTTTTTTAATTTAGAAACATGTTTTAGACCAATGGACCGTGGACCCATTTGGGCAGGGGAGGGCGGAGTGCATATGGCACCCTAACTGCATGGACAAACTACACAAGCCCATGCATGTACAAAGTACTTGGACCCGCACATGGACAAAGTTCGCAGATTGACATGAAAGTGCCATATCAGCACGCCAACGGTTAAGGTTGACCAATCAATGATGAGCTACGTTGTTGACCCGTTAGCAACTTAGTTGGACAGTTACAATAATATTCTAAGGGCAGGTTTGAATAAAATTCTCATTTAATTTAATTTAATTTAATCTAATTTTTAAATATAATTTAAATATAAAATTTTAAACTAATCATTATAATTTTTTTAAATTTTAAATAAAAAATAAAAACAATTCTAACCTTTCAAATCTCTAAATAAAAATAATATTATATAACTATATTTTTACAATATTTTAACTTTATAATATTTTTTATTTAATTTTTTCTCTCATTTCTCAAAATCTAAAAAATACTTAATTTAAATTATCTCATTACTATTTACAAACTATCTTATTATTATTCACAAAATTTTTATCTTTTCTCCCACCGTAGCCTAACTTTATTACGTTTGCAGGCAACACATTGGGTTAAAATATAGAACGGTGCTACTCTGCTGTCTGAGTAACACTCAAAGTGACCGATAGTCACTTTTTTTTTCTTTTCATATTTTTTTAGTAGATTTAAATTTTTTTAAAAATTAAAAAAAAAATACTTATATATTTAAAATCATGTCGTTAATAATTAAATAAATAAAAAATTAACCAACAGCGGTCAAGTGGGGGCAATATATAAGTTTTTCCGTAAAATATATGCTAGCGTGACAATGACGGGTTAACGTTGACTAGTCAACATTAATTTTAACTTGATTGGCATGCAGTGTCACATCACTACCATTGGTGCATTAGTACTTTTGTTCCTTTATATAATATAATGATACAGTTAATAATCATTTTACAATACGAAAAATACAATTTTCCAGTTAAATTAAAATTAAAAAAAGATTATAAACATGTCGTAGGCTTGTATTTTAGGAGATCTAAAGATTAGATAATCTCAACGTTAATAGCCAGAATGGGCATGCCCCACCCAAGACATCAGACCTTCAAAGATAGTATAGATTCTGCAATATCCATTGAAAATTGAAGTCAACATAACAAGATCGAGTCCCTACTCAAACAAGAATATATATTTATCCACTCCCCCACCCACCTCCCTGCATTATTAAGAGAGCAACCCCATTGGATGGCCCCAACAGCACAACAAGACCGGGAACTTGAAAGGACCCCCTCCGATTGTGCATTTTCAGATCAGAAAGTCATAACTGCACCCCACCTCACGTTCTCTGTCAGGAACTCTTATTAGCCTACAATTTACAACCACCACAAGTGCGCATGACATGCGGTCACAGACTCACAAACGTGGCCTGCCCTCGACCGCTCAACTTGTCCACCAGTAGAGAGAAAGCCCGTCGTAAATGACCCTCTTCAGTGTAGAGATGGATGTCGTCAGTGTCGTTTTCTCCTTTGTGTCCTGTTTTTTTGTGTCTACGTACGTGATCAGTCGTTCCATGTTGGGGATCGTGGGGCCACCTGAGGATCAGCCTGTGGAGACGAGACCAGAATACGCAGGTGGTCCCAACCAATCGGGTCTCTGATGCCTGTTATTTTTTTTTTTTTTTTTCAGAAAATCTGCTGACAGACGAGGCCCATCTAGATCATGGTGACACGATGTCACGTCAGAAGGGACGAGAGCCTATGATGTGAGGAGGGATGGTGGAGATGCCTTGTCTGGAGAGTTCTGTTAGTACACTCTCAGTGGAGGGAGGCTTGAGGCCCAAGGGCAAGGGTAGCCATGGCTTGCTGATTGCCTCTTTAACAACCTTGTCAATCACCTCATCTGCCTGCAAACAACATAAAAATCTTAATGTAAAAACCTCACGGGCACTTGGTATTTGGAAAATATGTTTCCCTCGAACTAGCTAGCTACGTACCTGCATGTGAATGATTTTGACAGTTAATGGGAGGCCTTATTTATTATGACTTGTGTCTACAGCCAAAGTAGGTTTTGGACCATATGGGAGGGACCACCTTTGTACATAAGATAGCTTCTGTTTCATCTAACTTTCAACATTTTCAAAATTTGTTTGTTTTTAACATATGTAGAAATAAGATAAATTGATGTTCTTGTTTACTTAAACTAAAAACTACTCTAGGAAACTATGGCTTGGTCACCACATCTGTTGGAACAAAATGGGTATCGACATCTAAGTTTTAGAAAAAGGGGCAAGACAAGGAGGTGTATTACCGGCTGTAGGTCAAAAGAATTTTGTGTCATGCCAGAGCTAATATCAACTGCACCTGAATGGTGAAACCCTGAAGTGTCCTGCATTTCAAAGAATGTGAATTCAGAGGATTGCTAGAAGTGCATATCTTTGTATGCATGGTTGGATATTGACACATTGCGCAATGCATGAAAACATGATCTGAACCTCTTCATGGGCATACTCACTTGAGGGAATGAAGGATATGCGCAGTGTGGAGGTGTCATAACAGGGCAGCCCCAAGCATCAGCAGCCATCTGAAACATCAAAATAACCCCAAGATCAGTATGACATGGGAGTACCTTCCCCCATCATGCTAGTTACACTAAATTTCACAGGTTTCATGAGTGTTGACAGTAAATTAGTCTTCATAGCAACATGCATTATTACCCCCGGATAAGGCTTCCAATTCCAATTATCTGTTGGCTGCCATGCAGGATAACCAGTACCCCACATCTGGACTCCAGCTGAGTTACCACCAGGCGGGCCCCATATTGGATAAACAGGAGGCATGGAGAGCGTGTGATTAGAATGATATGAGGGGATGGCCATGACTGGTCTATGTGGATAATAACTTCTTTGCATTACATCCCTTGCATGCGGCCATCTCCGTTCCTCTTCCTTGGGCAAGATGTGTCTCTTGTGCATCCTGTATTTCTGTTTGAGAAAAAATACATATACATCAGGTTAACAAATCTGTTTGGTTGAACTTGTTTGAAAAGTGATTTTACAACCCCCAGAAGCAATTTTAGAAAGTTTCTTATTGGTCAAAAAGTTACCTTTTGGGATATGCTAATAAACACAAAATTTACCTTTAAGTTGGTGGCGTCTTCTACCCCAAAATTTGTTTTTGAAGTCCAAAAAATGGAAACCACCAAAAGGTAGTATAAAAAGAAAGTGGTTTTAATCTATGAAATATCGTATGGATCGACAGACACAAGAACAAGAACATCTTGCTAAATTGGGGATAGAATTCAAGTTAATTAATTAATCAATGAATAAATGTTAATCAACATATTATATATATTTTTTAATTTAAAAGTATCATAAGCGCAAAAGATTAAAAACATGTCAAACCAATATTGGAAGTAATAATATATAGGAAGGAAACAAACATTCAAAGTATAAAGCAACTATCATCCATGTTTCATTTTATAAATATCCTTAAATATAACATTAATCAATGTCCCCGAAATAACATCAATCAATATGTTATTGTGTCCCTTAAATATTCAAAGTTAAGCATTTTGGTCCCCTTTTCTAACATTTGACCTAGAAGCATTTTGAAATAGCAGTTAGAACCTCATTTTTTATCAATAAAGTTTTCTTTTACCCCAAACATGTGTACATGATTTATCTAATCAAAGTATGTGGTTGAGTTCCAAAAGTATCCAAATTTAAAATTGGATATGAAAAAAAAAACTGTCAACATGCGTCATAAATATATCCAGCTGTGTTTCAGCTGTATTGATTTCCAATACATTGTCAACATGGATACTTCAGCCTTCTGAAGTAAACATGCTTTCACATGTTTTAACCAATACTACCTAACAAGCCATGGAAAAGAGGCATAAGGGTGGTCAAAACCTGGAGATGGCTTGCTACGTTATGCCTCGTTAAACCTTCCACTTTCATGAGCTCTAGTATCCGAGAAGGAATGGCTTGATCGACACCTAGTTGTTCAACTGCCCGCACAAACTTTTTGTGCAGTTCTTGTGTCCAGTCTATCTGAAACCAAAACATATAAACACCAAATTATACTCTTATCGTCATTTACCATGTCCAAGAGTGATCCTAAAAACAACCCAAATTAGGAATAACTTTTCCTACGAGTGCACATCTAGGTTTAATCATGAAGATATGGCAAATGAAAATAAAGGCACAAGAGAAAGCCATTGTGCAAGCACTAGGTGAACTAATGATGATACCAAGCTACATACGCAGGCTTTTTGATAAGTTCACAGTTTTTTTTTCTTTTTACAAGTAATCAAAGCTTTTATTAAAAAAAGAGTAAAAGACATAGCTCATGTACACAAGTAGTATACAAGAGGAACCTTATTAAAAGTAGAAAAAGAGACAAGAAAATCATGGAAGTTCAATCAATTACAATCTATAGCTTCCAAGAGGAACAAAGTATAAAAAAAAGAAAGTTTTAAGTTACTCCAACATCCGCCAGTGATCCTCAAAACTCCTGAAAGTTCTGCTGTTATATACTCTGAGTTGATTGGGGCATTGCATTTTGGATAAAATCTAGATTCCAAAACCATGAGTTTCAAACATGCGATAAAAGAACATTCTCTTCTCGCTTCATAACAACAGAGAACACTTTGGTATGTGAAAATCATATATTAGGTTGAAATGTATGATAAACAGGCATTAAAACAGCTACTTGAAACATCTAAGGATCTTTCAAGAGTAAATTTCAGTTGTTTAGGCAGTACTTTTTGTTTTGAGCACCCGCATGTGTGTGTCTGAGCATGTGCGCTTCTTTACATATGACATTGATGCAAAACTATAGGCAACAACTGAGAGATTGTTTGTAACTCTTATGTACTTCTCAAGCGTTATCAATTTATTTATTGGATCATATGGGAGAAATTAGGAAAACACTCTTAACATCTTGATTTAGGGGCTATTCTTTAAAAAAATTTGTTATAACTTTCATGAACTATATTACCTTCATCTTCTTCCGATTAGCTCGAGTCACGCTAGAATTAAATCCAGATGGTTTACTTGGGATCTCAGCACCACCACCGCCGCCACCGCCACCACCACCACCTATATTGTCAAGATTGTCTTTATTGTGTTGGTGAGGAGACACCTTTCCGTCACTTTTAAAACCATCAGCAGACTCCTCTTCCTCTTTGATCAGACACTCGTGTTGTGTTTGAGGTTTGCCATCCTGAAGAGTGCCTTCAGCAACTGAATCAGCACAAGTAGTTTCGACAGATTTAGATTCACCATCTTGTTCACCATTATCCTTTTCTGTTGAGCAGTTAGTTTGATCTTGGCAATCCCCATCATCAAGTAACCTTGCTCCCTGTTTCAATTGTGGGGTTGAAGGAGCAGGGTACTTATCACTACCTCCCGAGTGTTCATGGTCATTTTCATAAACAAGAGACCCATTTTTGTTTTCACTTGATATTTTATTATTCAATTCTCCATTTTCCAGCGGTAGCTCCAGCATGGACGCTACAGACTCTTTGACAGGCTTTAGTGACTCACAGAGGATGCTACCCCCAGCATTGAATGCCTGTTAAAGATTCACAACATTAGGATTGTTTTGCTCGGAGCAATTGTATTATGTATATGATGGAAAGTCCCAACATATTGCTCCCAGAATTGTCAGACCTTATGAACCACATGCTGCCAAATATTCCTGAGTTTGTCCTCAGAGAGTGGCTTCCGCAGGAACTCAACTGCACCAAGCTGAAAATAAATGCTAAAATAGACACATTAATACCTACGAACAATTCAAGGTCCTAATTTTATGAACTGAGAATCAAACTCCCAGAAACTAAGCAGACAACCATAAGTTGAGAGTACTTCTGTGATTTGAAAACAAAAGGCAAAATCATGTAAAAGGAAAAAAAAAACCCCAAAAGCAAAAGATAAGATCGCATGATTCTATGTGTACTGATAATATATGAAAAGGCTGGACTTAAAACCTTACCGCTATGCACTTCATCATGGTGCTCAGGCAATGGACGTTTGAAGTCACTGCAACAGAAACACATGATGCTTTGCATAAGAAATTGTAGTTCTAGTTTTATATTTGTTAATCAGCTTCAGTTAAACAAAATATTGAAAAATATTACAAACAGGTATTATTAAAGGAAAAACCAGAACAAAATCTAATGGATTAAACAGACAGGAAAATGAAAAAACTATAAGAACTGAAATACAGATAAACATATTGTCAAATGATTAAAAAGCCTTTACATGGAATGTACTGCTTGGGATTAATTTCTAAACTTACTAATGGTCGGCACATCCTTTGCAGTTTCAAGAAACTTAAAGCTTCCATGGTTGTCGCTTGTACCCACCTGTTACAGCACGTTAGTGTCAGAGATACATACATAGTTGGGAACAATTAATGCAACACAGCATAAAAGGTTTAATTATCTTGATGGTAAGGAAGCCATTATGTTAATTCAGTTGGATTAAGCATGCATCAGGATGATGCTATTGATAAAATGAGATGATGGAAGCATGTCCACCTGGATGCATTTGCAAGAAAATATATTCTTAAAAGGGAACAGTGGAAATCATTTTCCTAATTGAATGTTTTAAATATCTGATAACATTGTTTTTTCCTATCAAGCGTGTCATATTTAAAAAGAAAACATTTGGAAAATTTGCAATGTTATGGTGCCAACAAAGGTTATTTACCTCAACGATAGCAAGATGAAAGCTTTCAGGCTTGTTTACAATTGCAGTCAAAGCTTCATTCTCATTGCAGAATGTAGTAACTGTAGCAGAAAAGGTGAACACATCACATATATGTAACACGTGCACGAACACAAAGGAAAGAAAAAAATATGAAGGTAGAAAGAGAAACATGAGAATTTTACTAATAAAGATAGACAGAGAGAACTAAGAATTTCACTAAGATCCAATTAACACAATGATGGATGATTGCTTCTTTTTTTTTTTTTTTTCCCTTTTTTGCTAAAGATGGATGGTTTTTTTTAAGAGATCTAAACATTACCATTTTCAAACGCTCATTCCTCAAATATACTGGTTTTTAACCTGTTCTAAGCAATATCAAATTATCATTGTCAGGAACTGACTACTGATTATCACAAGCAATTAAAGGTACGAAAGAAATTCAAAATGCTATCCAGAAATTTCCAAACATGGTAACATATTAGTTTCGTCATTTGGACCAGATGAAATTCATCTACAGCCAACAGTTGGAGCTGTGTTGAAAATAGCAAGAAATTGGTTCCTCCTCAGGATCTTCACAACTACTATCTATTCTTAGATGACTAAAATCCAAACCACATGCTTACAAAGAAGCTCAGTCAAGATTATGTACAGAAATGGGGCACTATCAGATGCAAACATGCATGGGGACCAATGCAGTTTTATGATAGATTAGGTAATGTGGGAAAAGTGGAAAAGCGAAACTTCTCGTTTGGGATAGATAATCGTTTAAAAAAATGCTAAGAACATAAAGGAAAATTCATCTCTAACCAATATAATCCATTGCCTCAAGCTTTGATCTTATCTCAGCCGCAGAACTGCTGTCTCCATCAAGCAGAAGCACCCTAAGTCCCTTCGGAAAGTCTTTCCACTCCTGCAAATCATTAGCAGTGCAAACCATAGCTGGTTTGGCATCGTTTCCTAGGCCGCCGATGAGTCTTGCAGATCGCTGCTTAACAACATCCACACAATTCTGTTTGAACCCCATGAATCACACATCAGAACTATCTTTTCTTGTTCTAATACTCTATATTCGCAATCCAAATTAATTAGCAAAACGAAACAATCAAAAGATGTGAGAGAGAGAGAGAGAGAGAGAGAGGGAGCAGAGAAGAAGCAGACATATTGAGGGTACCATATTACAAATTGATCATGCTTACTCAGTAATGACCCATTACAAAGCAACATGTTGACTGATATCTGAAGATTTGATCATAACAAGGTAAAATTAAACAAAAAGACTTGAAGGAATAGTGCAAGGACAAGTATTAATTATGCATGGATCAAGTGTTAGACTATTCATTTACTTAAAACTTACCTGCAGAAAGGTACACAAAAGGAGAAAGAATAAAATATATATATATATATATATATGTATATATATAAAAGAAACAGATGAGCAACTGATGAATAATCATTCTGGAAATTTAAGCCAACAATAAAAGGAGAAATTCAAAGTGTAAAGATCTTAAAAAACCCATGCGAGCCTTTAAAAAAAGTACGGACGAACACACAAGAAAATCTTTGAAATTAAAAATTAAAAAAAAAAGATTATGGAGAAAAAAAAATTAAAGCACCTTGACGAAGAAAGCCTGGGATTTGTTCGGAGTGAAACCAGACAGACAACCCAAATCATAATGCTAGAAGACCAACACATGCATGCATATAACAAGAACAAAAATCACCAGAAAATAGTCTAAATCTCTCTCAAAACGAACACAGAAAAAGCAAATTAGCATGCATGTGTCAAAGCAACATATCCCAGAATACACAGAATATAGTCAATACACACAAAAATCACCCATCTTTTTCACCTCTTTGATCTTCTCATCTACCTTGAATGAACAGTGTTCTTCTTCTCTCCTCAGGTACTCTTTCTTCCACTTCTGCCTTCTTTGGCTGTGTGCAGAACTGAGACAGAGAGAGGTTTAAGTGCGCTTGTTGAGGGGAGGCCGTGACTTACTGTACAGTTGCCATCGTGTATTACGGACCACAGAATATGCAAAAGACTCTTCCCAAAAGGTCAATAAGCTTTTCTCCCGCGTCCCTTTGGATTAATATCCCAAAAAATAACCAGAAAATGAGAAAGATACAAACTTTTTACCCCCATCACAATTCTGCTTTCAACAAAGTTCACCACATTTGCTGCAGCTGTAATTGTTCCATCATTGTCATATAACCGACGCACTCCCTTTTCTTTTTATCATTGAAAATTTTCTTGGCTTTTCCGAAACACGAAAATCTCATTGAACTCCTTTAACAAAAAATTTCTGCTACTGTCAATAAGTTAAACGGATCTGTCAAAAAGTAATCAAACGTTTTTTTGGAGTTATATTGTTTTTATCCATATATATAAATATTATATATATATATATATATATCAATTAATAAAATAAAAATGATAATTATAATAATGAATGTATAAATATTACATAATTATTTAAAAAAAATGAATAAATATGAGATTTACATAAAATTAAATTAAATTTTTAATAATAAATTTTATTCTTTTTTTTTAAAACGACTGTATAATATTTATGCTCTCTACAATTCCATGTAACATTATTCTTAATAAAAACACCCTTTTAAAGAATGAACAAACTGATTAAAGCTATGACTTTTGGAGGAATTATTAGACACTCGACCAACAACACTTGTAATTTAAAGTTGTTCAAGTAATTGATTGCAAATATGCAGACATAATAATCATTGAGTAGTTTCCTTTACAGACGAATGTAGCCAGCGATAGTTGCTAACGATGATACGACTTTTCACCATTTTAATTGTCATCTTTTGCCCTTTATTCCAATTATAGGAAAGCTACGTCTCCTAGCAAGCAAAGCCACCATTCCACTTTCAAATTCTAATGACTTTTCTTTCAATAATATTACTATTCATATGTTTGATACACCACATATTATATAATTTTTTATATTTTAAATTTTTTATTTTTTTAAATTTTATTTTTCTTAAAATAATTAAATTATTTTAATCATTATCCATATACTACATATTTAATAAGAGAAAAAAATTAAAAAAAATAATAAAAAAAATAATAATATATAGTATATGAGACTTATGAATATAATTTTTCTTTATTCAAACCTACAAAACATATCTCTACCCTAGAAATTATAATTAGGAAAATGGTAAAAGGATGAAACTGTAATTTAACCAATTCTTATCCATGCTTAAAGATTTCTTTAAGCATAATTTTGTCGTTCGTTAATTGGATTGTAAGCTATGAGCAATTATCAACTACACTCGGATCCTTCGGTTTGCCTGTGCTTCTACGTCAGTTTCTTTTTTATTTTATTAAATCTACCTATTCTTTATCTGTTTAAATTGGATTTAATATTATATTAAATTTAATTAAATATTTTACGTGTTAAGCTTATTAATTGAAGATGAGTAGTATTAAGAATATAATACAAATAATTAAATTTATTTATTTCTATCTGTTTAAATTTTTAAAACAAATAGTAATTTCATTAATGAAAAATTTTAAACATAAGTCAACACATCACATATCATATTTTATTTATTTATTTTTTATTTTTTACCAAATATTTGGTATATGGATAATAAGCAAAAAAATTCAATTAGTTTTAAAAGAATAAAATATAAAAACAAAATTTTTTAAAAAAAAAGTGACGTGTGAACTTATGTGTAGCAAAGCTTTTCACTAATATCAATTTCACATTTTAAAAAATGAAAATAATGTCGTTTTTTTTGTTTATAAACATCTTTTTAAAAATAAGTCCAGATTATAACTTAATCCGGGCGAGGGCGAGGACCCGACCCACATTAGAAAAATAGAAACCCAGATGTGGATCCAGGTATAGTCAAATACCGGAATCCGCATGAGTAGTAGATCCACGTCTCCTCCTTACTTTTGTTCAGACCAAATGACCAATCAAGAAGTACAGTATAGTTTTGAGGGCCCTACAATGTCACTTGGTCATTGTAACAAGTTTGAATCAAATTTTAATATAATTTCAAATAATATAAAATATAGTTTTAATTGCACGTGAGAAGAGAATTCAATTATTCAACCGTACTACAATTAAAAAATACTTAGAAAAATCTAAAAAACAGTTTTTTGCACTGTCGTGAATCCCGATTGTGGCCGTAGAGCCACTCTGAACAAAATCACGAGTAACTTAGTATTTTCTAATAAGGAAAATAATATTTTTAGTCATTAAAAATATAAGTACCGTACATTTTTTTTTAAAGAAGTAAATTAATATATAATTTATAAAAAAAATTAATTAATTTTTTAATAATATCACATATCTCTTTTTTTTATTTTTTTAAATTACTCTTAGATTTATTCTTTTAAATTAATTGAATTTTTATCTTCAATATTCATATACCAAATATTTTTTAAATTAAAAAAATTAAAAAAATATATAGTGTATGTTGTATAGATTTATGTTTAGAATTTTTTTCAAATTAATATACGGAATGCGGTGTCACGTGACTCATGTCAATAGCCTATAGGGTACTATCTATCACGTGCGAATCGTGTCAGTCTGCAGCGGTCACGAGAAAGCTTAATTCTGAGTAGTTTCGTTTTTTCTGAAAAAACAAAGCTTAGTAAGTCCCTCTCTTCCACTGAGTTTACATATGCTACCTCTACCTTTTTGTGAATTTGCGATTGCTTCCTATACTTTGTCATGCCTTTCCAACGACACCCTATTCATTTTTAGTTTTTCTTTTAGGAATGTTACACAACCTCTCAACACTCTACACTCCACTTTTTTTTTAATTTTTTAATATATTTTTTGAATTTATTCTTTTTAAATTAATTTAATTCTTTTATTCATTATTTATNTTTTTTAATTTTTTAATATTTTTTTTGAATTTATTCTTTTTAAATTAATTTAATTCTTTTATTCATTATTTATATATTAAATATTTGATAAATGATAAAATAATAAAAATTAAAAAAAAATGTGGAGCGTGGAGTGTGTGTAAATAGTAAGAAGTTGTGAAGAATTTTTCTTTTTTGTTTTTCCTTATTTTTTTTTCTCGTTTTGGTAAGTATGAATTCCACGTGGAGTTGAGTTGAATAGGAGAGAGAGCTCCTGACCAATGATTTGAGAGATAATAGAATTAAAAATGGCAAATAATTGATATTGTACTACTTTTATTTTTGTAATTTACAAATAGAGACTTAAAAGTAATGTTAGATACAGTTATTGAGTGTGCAATCGTCATATAATCATTTTAAACAATAGTAAGTTTTATTATTAAAAAATTATTTTTTTAAGTAAATGTTATATTTACTCATTTTATTTCAAAAAGATTGTGTGACACTTACACACTCACGATTGTAAATATTATTTCTCATATAAAAGAGAAGGTAGGGTAAACATATATTTTGCATCCTTCAATTCTCAAGTATTTTACGATATTCAATCAAAATATTCCAATTTTATTATGGTGTGTTTTCAAACTTCCAACAACTGGCAATATATAGTATATATTATATTGGATATAAAATGAATTGGATTAAGCCTATTGAAACTTAAAAGCTTTTGGGATAAAAGATAAGATAAGGAATGGATAAATCTAGAAGTGGTTGACTGATGTATAAAGACATGAAAGCAATATAAGATAAGCATAACTCACCTACTCTAATGACTAAGACCTTTATAAAAGTAGGAGACTATTATAAACAAGAAATATAACAGCTTTGTAAGGAAAGATTTCTCTATATCCTCTTCAGAGCATCTCTTCTCCAAATTTTTATAGGGACTTTATTGTATTTAGAGTTATGTAAGATAATGAGAAACAGTACAATTATCAAACTGTGATGATTTGTTTTTACGTGTAATTTTTGCTGAAGGAGTGGTTTTAATTTAATTAATATTATAGTGCTTTTATTTTAATTTATCGGATTTTAATTAGATTTTATTTGCCGTTTAATTTATTTTATCTCGTTTTTGGATTTAAAATTTAATAGTTGGTTTTTACTAGTTATTTATTATATTTTAGCTTGATGTTGGGTTTAAAATATTTTCTTGGTGTTTATTTATTTATTTGATGTAGTGTTTATTTTATTTTAGTCGTTTATGTTTTTAATATCGTTTTCGGCGGATCAGTTTCGGGATCCTGGAAGTGAAGTTTGGACTTCATTTCTTTTCTCCATCTTTTCTTTTTCCCTTTTTCTTTTTTTCCCTTCTTTTCTTTTTCTTTCCTTTCTTTTTCTTTCTTTCCCGTTTCCCTCCCGTGCGCTACGTCGTTCTCTCTCTCTCCCCTGCACTTTTTCATCTCGCGCAGCCACCTTTGGCCGGCCAAATCTCCGCCGTCCGGTGGAGGTGTCGTACACCACCCCCACCATTCTCTTCCTCTCACGGCAGACTACAACCCCTCCAATTTTCAGAGCCATCGGACCCACCGTTAGCCGCCACGAGCCCCTCGAAGTCGCGGCACCAACCCAGTTTTTCCTCTGTTTTTCCTTTCCGCGCAGCCACCTTCGACCGCCCATATCTCCGCCGTCCGGTGGAGGTGTAGTACACCACCCCCGCCATTCTCTTCCTCTCACGGCAGACTACAACCCCTCCAATTTTCAGGACCATCGGAGCCACCGTTAGCCGCCACGAGCCGCTCAAAGTCACGGCACCAACCCAGTTTTTCCCCTGTTGCCGTTTTTCTTCCTCTGCCCAGAACCGCCACTTGCCGGCGGCGTGGCCTACACCACCCACCCAGAAAACTTCCCCTCCCTCCGGTGCACCACCCCTCCAAAGATCTCCCCCAACCGTGCCGTCGTTTGGCCGGAAAAGCATATCTAAGCCACACGGCTTTTTGCCGATTCCGGCGCCGTCGCACCACCTCCGGCCACCATCTTTTCACCACTTCTTCCCCTACCTCTTGCCGTCCTAACCCACCTAATTTCGGCCCCGATCCGTTGCCGGAGCAGCTCGCACGAGCTCAACTCCGATCAGCCCCTTCTTGGCCTTCGACCGCCGTTTCCACCGCCACCCACGGCCAAAACTCACTTCCTTTAGCTTCATAAATATCCCAAGGCCATTCCCTATCAATTTGGTGTCTTGGTTTGTCCCCGTTCAAAAGTGGGTATTTTGCGACCCACGGCTACAGTGCATTTGCACTGTTACGTTGCTTTCCGCCCATCGTTTGCCGCGCGCCGAACCTTCTAAAAATCCTATATAGCTCTGTAAGTATTTTCCAAACTCTACTTTTAGATTTAAATATATTTTGCTCTTACAATAATTTATTTGGTTGGTTTGCTGATTCCGGACTGAGTCCGAGGAGTTCGGGGGTCGGATGGATGGAGGACGGAGTTGCTTGAATTGTTGTTCTATGGTTGGTTGTATTTGTCGAGCATTGAAATTTGCATTTACATGGTGCATGCACGTGTATTTTATTTTAATTGAGAAAATCCTATTTTATTGGCGTAAATGGATTTTCGGGTGCGTGCGTATCACGAGCCCAAGCCGGGATGGGTTATTATCTCGGTGGAGCTCCTCTGGTCACTCGGGAGTGGATAATACTGAGTGACATCCCCTGGGTTGTCGCTGGGCGACGACCGGATCGCACGATACGGTAACGCTGTCGTGTCGACTCCGTGGTCCCTAGAGTGGCGGGGACTAGAGGATGGCCTGGCCAGGTACGCGCGAGGCGGAGGCGCGAGTCTGGGCATCACTCGTGTAGGTGTCACACGCGTAGACGTTACCTGCGGTGTGGCACAGAGCCAGAGTGTGCGGATGATCCCTAGGGGAGATCATGGTGCATGCATAATCGGATTGGTTTTTATGGTTTTCGGATACGGGCCATTTTCTGGGAAAATGGCGAGGATGTGTTGAGGACTTGTGATCCATTTTCTGGGAAAATGGTGGTTTGGGCCATTATCGGGGATAATGGCGAGGCTTGGTTTTAAACGATATGTTTTTGGCCGTTATCGGGGATAACGGCGAGTTTTTTTTGTTTAAAAGATTTGTTTTTGGGCCAAATGGGTTTTTGGCGTGCGTGGAAAAAATATGGTTTATGAGTTTTGTGCATTGACATTTACTCATGCATATTGTTTGAGTTTAATATGCTTTTATCTAGTGGTATTTGGATTTTACTTACCTGCGGCACCATTTTTGGTACCGTAGATTTTGGTGCAGAGTTCGAGGAGGAGGAGGAGGCTGAACCCGAGGATGCGGCTCCGCCGGAGATCTGAGTTGAAGTTAATGTATTGGTTTTGGGCTTTGAAACAATATTTGTGACTTGTAATATTTTATTATGTATTTTTGAAACGCTTTGTATTTTATTTAAGAAATCAATTCTGGTACTTAGTTTATGTCTTTGCTATCCGCTGCGTATTTCTTCGTGCACATGTGTCGCTTGCACACACTTGGCACTCGTCGATAGGATGGTGACCCGTGTTGTCACCATCCGGACGTCTCGATTTCCCCGTGTTGGTACGTGGGGATTTGGGGGCGTCACACAAACATAGTGAAATATTTTGCTCCCAGAAGATGTATAAATGTAAACTTTTATGCTGAATTATGTAAATTTCTGTATATCTTTTTATTTATATTCCGTACATTTTATCTATTATTATTTCATAAATAAGCATCTAGACACCGTATCAATACCCAAACAGTCATCATTGGCCATTCACTCATACTATTGATTTGGCTTCGTTTTGAACATAGCCGGATTCATCTCAACTCATTTGAGTTGAGTTTAAATTTAAGCATATCATTCAACTCAAAACCTCTTTACACATAAGACCCATAACTTTTTTCAACTCAATACTTCTTCACACGCAGAACCAACAACCTTTTTTAATTTCTCATAAAAACATCTAAATTCATCTTAACATATAAACACATCTTAGGTGAGCCCCACAAAACTCACTCAACCATCTCAATTCACTACTATTCATAAAGAACTCAACTTATCTTACCTCAGCTAAATATCCAAATGTATCCTTTCACCTATGTTTGATAATCTTCAATGTTAGGGGAAATTTTCGTTAGAGGCCTAAAACCCATGCTGATAGACTTGAGCCTATCATCTTCCCCCAACCCCATGAGTCAATATGTCACCGGTTCAAGCCTGCGAGGGTCCCCTCTCCATAGCTCGGGGCGGGCCCCTGACTCGTACGGGTTGGAGGCAACCACCCGCATTGAGATGGAACGTTTCTAGAAGAATGCAAGAAACCTTGATCAGAGAAAAAGGGAGAGAAACACGCCATGAAGAGGGGACGAAACTGAGCAGTAACGCCAGAAGACCACGCTGCATTAAATAAAAATACCAGATACCACGCTGCATTAAATGAAGATACCAGACAACCACGCTGCATTAAATGACTGACACCAGAAGACCACTTTGCATTAAAGATAGCATGGCCGTGGAGGCTCTGGGAGAGGCCTTCTTCTTTCCCAAAATGCAGCGTATGACCTCCTGACTTAAGGAGCTGAGTATAAAGGGGCACCCAGAATGACAAGGTAGGGGAATCGATCTATGATAGAAAACTATTATTAGACTTTTGTATTTTCTTTGAAGCATTTTCTAGAGAAGAAAACTAATTTAGGTATCGAAGGCTTCCCAGGCCACCAAGAGCCACTCCTTTCCTTATTGCAGGACACCGATCGAGCGAAGGCTTAGACTGTTGAGCAGGCAGGCCCAAAAGCTTATGAAACATGATGTTAATATTTCCCGCCATCTATGGGATTCGACAAATTTTTAAGTTGAACGTGTCCTTCGTATGCCTACGAGGACCCGTTCTCAGCTGGTACGGGGATCAAGACGAAGAGACAACAAACGACATGGAAGCGAGGGTGGTTGCTATAGAGCAGCTTGTTGAAAGGCTCACTAATGAGGTGGATGTCCTTCGAGATGAAAATCAGGTCCTCAAGCCGCGAGTTAGCACATTAGGAAGACCCCAGTGCTAGCAAACACCAGGAAATCAGAAGGGAAGAAGAGGGTGACAATGCCCTGGAAGAAAGAAAGCGCATGCAGGATGAGCTATGTAACCTCCAGGGAAAATATGAGGAGGTGATGAGAAAAATGGGGAGCTCGTCCACAGTAGATCAGCTACTGTCAGAATGGACTTGCTGTACAGCGCAAGGGTGATGACAGTCTCATTACCACTAAAATTCCAAGTCCCACCCATGAAGGTGTACAATGGAACCCGAGACCCGGTCAAGCAATTCGAGACCTTCAAGGCCCACATGATGTTGCATGAGTTTCCCAGAGAAGTGGCGTGCAGAGCCTTCCCGCTGGCCTTGAGGGGACCTACGAGAACAAGGTTTGGCTCCCTAGCGCCTGGTTCCATCGAGAGCTTTGGCCCGATCTGAACAACAACGAGCAAACCCTCGACTCGTCCAAGATCGAAGCTGCATTCATCAGCAGGCTCCAAATCCACCTTGAGGTGGCTTGAAACTCCTTCGGAATCAAGAGCTTCCACTAGGGATCATGCAGTGGACAACGGGGAAGGGAGACATCTCTACAATCAGCTCCGGAGGAGGTTCCACAACCCGAGTTTGGAGAGGTGCCCTATCCAGAAGGGCATCCCAAAAGTGCATGTCGACTGCGTTTGCCCTTTCGTGAGATGTCCATCACCTCCACCGAGGTACATGGGCCCCAGCATCTAGGATCCCACATGGGGGCAGCAAGGGGAAGGGACATAGAGGTTGTGCTAGGGCCTAGCAACTTCCCAGGCCCTCGACACTGGACTGGCATCGCGGAAGAAGAAGAAGGGCCGCTCGTTTCCCCAGGGCCGGGATGAGCCACACTTGTGGTCCGTGGAGCCAAGGCCTCCAGAATCATTAGGACATCTCCCTTTGGCTCCGAGTGGATCCTCTTCCCCTTATCTTTAGAAGAGGAATCCGCAACCCACTTCCTTGAAGAATTTGGTGACGAGTCGATGTCAACACCCTGGATAGATGGGGCAACATGACCTAGTGGAAGAAGGAAAGTAGGCAAACTGTCTTCCCTGAAGAGAACCTTGGAATGGACTAGGAGTGGGTGTCAGGCTGCCCAATCCCGCACGATCGCTATGTGGAGTATCCCGGTCGGCAAAGCAATTGGGTGCACCACCTTGTCACTCGCCACTACTCTCCATGATGCTTTTAACGAGAATTTCGCCCAAGAAATCTATCCCACTGGGAATTCCCACCCCTCGACTGTCCAAGAAAAAGAATTTGCTGATCCAATCTGAGACCTTGTTGTATCTCAACTCCAACATGACTAGCGTGAGCTCCATTCCCCTCAAACTGTAGATTTTTCCTGTACCCATTTTTTACGTAGTGAGTCAGGAGAAACTAGCGGTAAATGAGGTTGGCACCCTCTAGCTCGAACTTCGAAAAGGCCTGTTACCATAGTACGCAGCAGCACATCAAAATTCGCCAAGTGTTTGGATGAAGCTAGGCAGGTGCTAGTCCCAAGTGGTACAAAATTTCACGGACAAGGCAAGGAAATGGTAATCTCAGTCCACAAGAAAACATGCTGGGAAAAAGGGCGACCCGCGCTGTCGAGCCATTAGCACTCATGGCCCCTTCACGTGATCCGGCAACGTCCAAGATCACTGAGTCCGGAATGTGATGGGTCAAGGCCAACGACTGAAGGAAGGCTGAGGTAGCCTCAGAATGCCAGAAGCGACTGCCAAACCCAGGCTCCGACGAGACAGCCTCAGGGCGGCGCTCGGAGTTAGTTAGGTTGGTGGATTTCTAGAAAGCCATCGGGTCAACAAGGACTAAGTTACGCGAGGAAGGCATGAAGTTAGAGGGAGAGGAGATGATGAAAACAGTGAAGATACGAAGACAACAAGGGGTACTCACATGCCACGGAAGGGAAAGGGGATCGGATTTAAAGGCACAGTATGTTTGCACAGTCATAGAAGGGAGGTAGCGTCTGACAACCTGCCTTATATCTTGCAGGGTATGTGAAGCAACTGGCACAGTATTAACACCCCGAGAATAGTAATGGCGGAATCGGCATCAGTCACATGGGATGATCAACCAACCAGTGCCGCCACTCCGTAGCGAGGAAGGTGACTGACAACAGTGAACAAAAGATTATAGAAATTCCCATCGGGTTAGCCCAATGAGACTTGACAGGATAACTGCTAGCGAGAATTTTGTTAGGGGCCTAAAGCCCATGTTGACAACCCCAAGCCCATCACCTTTCCCCAACCCCATGAGTCAAGATGTCATCGGTCTAAGCCTGCTAGGATCCCCCCAGTAGCTCGGGGTGGTCCACTGACCCGTATGGGTCAAAGTCAACTGCCCACATTGAGATGGGATGTTGTTGGAAAAGCACAGGAAATATTGGTGGGAGGAAAGGGAGAGAAACACGCCAAGAAGAAGGGACAGAACTAAGCAGTAAAGTCAGAAGACCACGCCGCATTAAATGAAGATTCCAGAAGACCATGACGCATTAGAGCATTGGCAATGGTTTATGCATCTTCATGTGTAAAATTATATCTTTTGAAGATTGATTTTGTATATGAAGAAAAACTCTCACATTGGATTATGCATATTTTAACCAAATAATAATAAAATATTAATTATTTTATAATTTTTTTCTTATAAATCTAGATGGTCCAATAAATTAAATCCAATAAATTCAATAGAATATGAGATACATACGAGTGCTTCGTCAAATTCAGCAGCACAAAGTCAAAGTTCAAGTACCCCACCACACTATGTTCACGTCCCCAAAACAAAAAGATTTACCAAAAATGAAAACCCATGGAAATGAAATCCAGGACGAGCAAAAGGATGAGGGAAATTTCTGTGGGGGAGGAATACCTTTTCCGATGGAAATTCAAAATGACCTGCGGGTAGAAACAGTTGGACCATGATAGGAAAGCTGTCCATCCCAGAACCATATTGGGTTAAATGCAATTTCAAGGCAATGGGAGCAGAAGGAAAGAAGAGAGACATTTGAATAAAGAGAGAAAAATATTAAAATAATGTTTGAAGAGTGAAAAGTGAGTCTTCAAAGATGAATAATCACTGTTTATAGTTATGTATAATTTTAGAGATGCATAACTCAATGTGGATGATTTTAAGGACACATTATTCAACTTTGAAGATGAAGATAAAGATGAATAACCCAATGCTAATGCTCTTATATGAAGATACCAGACAACCATGCCACATTAAATGACTGACACTAGGAGACCATGTTCGTTAAAGACAGAATGGTGATGGAGGCTACGAGAGAGGCTTCATCCCTAGAACGTAGGGTATGGCTTTCTGACTTGAGGAGTCGAGTATAAAGGGGCGCCCAAAATGACAAGGTAGGGGAATCAATCCATGATAGAAAACTGTTATCAAACTTCGGTATTTTCTTTACAACATTTTTCAGAGAAGAAAACTGACTTAGGTATCGGAGACTTCTCGGGCCACCGAAAGCCACTCCTTTCCCTGTTATAGAACAATGATCGAGTAAAGGCCTAGACTGCTGAGTAGCCCGATCCAACGGTGTACAAAACATGACGTTAACATTTAATATTAGAGTAGTTCTACGGAGAAACTACTGTAGTGGTGCACACATTACACTCACTACGTGGCTACTCTCCAGAATATTTTTTATTTTTTTTTTATTTTTTTCCTTCCTAACCAAAACGTGCATTTTGATTGCATTTGAAATTCAATTTCTGATTTATCCCCATTCGAATTCATCCCGCAAATACCCTCCTACCTCAATAGTGACCGGCGTGCACTTCCTCTACCCAGAGCCTCCCGACGACGCCGTCTCTCTCGTCAGCGCCACTGAGTGGCACTGCTCTGTCTGCCCAATGCCGCCGCACTCCCCACAGCTATATTTCGGAGCAATAGTGAATTGAATCCCGCAAAACCCAACCTCCTACGTCGTCACAAACCTGCGTCAGGGTTCCTCTTCCCAGGGCCACCTCGCGACGGCGTCTCCATGTTCAACTCCACCTCCCAACGCTCCTACGTCTGTCGATCGCTGTAACTTGCCGCGAGTTGAATGAACGGACCAAACCAGCGACAACGGCTTGGCTGCTCTATTTCGCCAACGGTTTGCTCAACTTCGTAGGTAAATATTTTTCATTTTCCAATCAATACATTGCTCTGTTATTCATGTGTACATTGAGATGGGATGCTTTGTGTTTTCTGAGATGGGTATTGTGGCTTAGGGCATGGAGAAAAAAATTGTTCTTTGTGAACATACGTGGAAGAAACCCATCTGGTTTCGGAGTCTTTATTCTCCTCTGCTTTCATTATGCTCTATTTGATAGAAAAAACCCATGTATGACATCTTTCCTTTCGAATATATTGCTGCTTTCAGTATATATATCTTTCATTTTTTGCAAAACAGTTTGATGGCTGGGGCTTCATTTTTTTGAAGAATGCTTGGAATTGTTTAGGCAATTTTTTATACTTGTTTCATAAAGATAGCTTGTTCAATGACTAAAACATATTTGAGCCTCAGCACCAGTGACTAAAACATATTTGAGCCTCTACAGCTTGGAAAAAACCCATCACTGCTTGGAAAGGAACCTGTTTGGAAAAAACCCATCATCATCACTGTTTACAACCTCTACAGCTTCATCAGCACATATTTGAGCCTCAACACTAGTGACTAAAACATAACAAGAAGAACCAATAATTAATAGACCGAGCTAAGAAAATATGGTTGTAGAACAGAAGTTTGCCTTATAAATTTTAACCAAGAAAAGATCCCTCATGACTAATTTCTCCGTCGTAGTCAAATAAAAAATCAAATTGTAACAGCATAGGATAATTAAATGAAAACAAACCAGTTGGATTTGGAATAATTGGAATAACACTATTATCTTTTGCAAGGCCACAAGGCTTTGATTTGCATTGCTAACAGGAATCCCGTCCACATTCAAGAAGCATTGCAGTAAGCATCAGGAAAGAACTATTAAACATTTGACTCATGTATGTGTCCATGTAAATAAAAAGACTACGATTACTACTCACCAAACAGAATGACCAATATTGCTTTTTATCAACTCTTTCTTGATAATTTTTTTGAACATAAATGCTCAAATTAACAAGGCCAAAACAACTCATGAAGTATGTATACAGTAATAAAAGCAAAAGAGAATCCTGATTATGACTTATCATATGTGATAGCCTTTGCTCTGACGGCTTGAAGCTGGTTTTCATTGCATATTTAGCCAAAATTACAATTTGGTGCACCATGAACAAATATGCTTTCGGCAATCTCTCTATGTAAAGAGGGAATGGAAGAATTCTTCCAACCTGCCTAGAGGTTTAAACCCTATGGCAACTATATATCTGAAATAGTGGCAAAATAGGCTAGATAAAACTAGAAAGGCCAATGGCACGATAAAACATGGCAAACAATCGACAACAACTTGGCAAACAATTGTGTGAACTTTTAATCGAGGAAGGAGCAGCACTTTTAATCTACCAATGCAGGTTGATGTCTTTTATTTTTTAATAAAAGTTTGATGAGGCAAGCTCATGAATTGTATTAATTGCATTATTGCAGCGTTCTTTTGATGTAAATATGTCATACCCCCCAACTTCCAATCCGATAGACTTTAGCCCATTTGATGCTTCATTTCAGGTATTTTTATTTGAATTTTTTAATTTAAAAAATTAACATGTTAATTTGTGTAGAGTCATTCCATTTTGCCTAACAAGGTGTACTGTTTGAGTAGATGCCATCTTATAATCCGGAGGACCTGAGACAAGAGGCGCCCTCATTGTTAACTGTGCCAACTGCTACAGTTGGCGAACAAAATGTGGGCAGTACATCACTGAGGACTGATGCACATTTTCATGATACCGATGGTATTATATATATGTTTGCCTTGATTACAATTTGTGTAATATTGTTTTGATGCTAATCCATCCATATGTGAATAAATGTAGAAATGGTTTTCGATTTAAATGAAGATTTAGAGGGTACTACTATTGTCCAAGATGATGAGCTCAAAGTTGAAGAACCAAGATCAGGCATGGAATTTGAAAGTGTGAAAGAGCTGACAGCCTACTATAAGCAATATCAGAAGCAATAGGGTTTTGGTGTACGGACATAGAGAATTAGAAAAGATGATGAGGGGAGGCCTGTGTATGTGACCATTGGTTGTGCCTGTGGCAGAAAGTACCAACCTAAGAATAGTAATATCTCAAAGCCACGGCCAACAACCAGAACAGATTGTAAAGCAAGAGTAAATGCCACATTTAGCAAGAATGACAAGTGGGTTTTTACAACTGTTGAAAATGTGCACAACCACATAACTGTGAGCCCTAAGAAGACAAGACTCTTGCGATCTCACAAGTTTCTAGATGAATACAGCCAAAGGATCCTGGACCTGAATGATCGAGTCGGTATAAGAATGAACAAAAATTTTAACTCTCTTGTTGTTGATGCGGGGGGTTTTAACAATCTAACTTTTCAAGAGAAAGATTGTCGAAATTTCATTGACAAGGCTAGACATTTAAGGTTGGGTAAAGGAGGTGGCGAAGCACTTAATCAGTATTTCCAAAGAATGAGAGATAAAATTGATGGCTTCATTTCTAACATGGACTTGGATGATGAGGGAAGGTTATGAAATGTGTTTTGGGCTGATACTCGGAGTCGAGTGGCCTATGACTATTTTGGAGACGTTGTAACTTTCGATATTACGTACCTAACAAATAGGTATGGGATGCCTTTTGCTCTATTTGTTGGTGTTAATCATCATGGGAAGTCCATATATATTAGGGGCGGGATTGATTTCAACCGAGGACACATATACTTTTATGTGGTTGTTCCAAATGTGGTTGGATTTTATGAATGGTCAGGCGCCCAACGCCATCATAACCGACCAAGATCGGGCAATGAAGAATGCTATTGCCATTGAATTCCCGAAACTTGTTATAGATATTGTCTATGGCACATCATGCATAAACTTCCAGAGAAGTTAGGATCTCACGCCAAATTCAATGTGGGGTTGAAGACTGACATTCAACTTGCAGTATATGAATCACAGACCACAACAGAATTTGAGGTGAGTTGGGGTGAACTACTTGCCAAGTATGATCTAGTTGGCAATAAATGGCTTCAATCCTTATTCAAGGAAAAGTCTTTTTGGGTTCTAGCTTACTTGAAAACTGAATTTTGGGCTGGTATGAGTATGACTCAAAGGTCAGAAAGCATGAATGTATTTTTCGACGAGTATGTCCATTCCGGAACAACGTTGAAGGAATTCGTCGATCAGTTTGATAATGCTATTAGAAAGAAGGTCGAGGTAAAGACCATTGTTGACTTCAATTCTATGAACCAAAAAATTCCTTGCGTGTCTCACTTCAATATTGAGAAACAGTTTCAAAAGTTAAATACAAATGCAAAGTTCAAAGAGGTCCAAAAAGAGTTTCTGGGCCTAATGTGTTGTAATTGTTCATTGGTAAGCACACAAAGGTGCATTTTAAAATACAATGTGTTGGATGAAATATCTGCTGATGACCACATCAAAACAATTAATTTCTCAATTTACTTTAATAAAGAGGAAGGGGAGGTAAAATGCACATGTGCACTATTTGAGACCAGGGAGATTCCTTGTAGGCATGCACTTAGAGTTTTGTAGTTGAAGAAGATTAATGTGCTACCATATGTATATGTAGTGGATCGCTAGAGAAAAGACATAAAGAGAAGATACACATTAATCAAAAGTAGTTACAATAACCAGTGGGACAGATCAGATGCACATAATTATGAGGTTGTGGTTAAACGATGTATGAAATTAGCAACCAAAATTTCCTTAGATAATGGAAAAGTCAGTGCATTCCTACGTGTTGTTGATGACTTTGAGACAAAGTGTGAAGGTTCAACACCAGAGTTGACATTTGAACAAACTAAGGCAAAACCAAAAGTGGTCTTAGATAAGGGTAAGAAGATCTTAAGCCCCAACATGGTCCAAGGGAAAGAGAGACCCCCAAGCAAGAGGAAGGTTCCACCCATGGAAAAGATGGCAACCAAGAGAAAAAAACCGATAACTATGGTCGAAATTTATGTGTTTTGAATAGTTAGTATTATGATTCTCATCTTATGTTTATAAATGTTTTTGAACTTAGACTTGTAGGAAAATCTTGGTAGATGAACCAAAATTGGGTGACACCCCGAGATCTCAACAGCACCTAGTGGATGATGGGGTTGGTGTTGGTACACAAGATAGCATTCTTACACAATCAATTTCAATAAGTGTTTTTCAACACGTGAACACCATGTATAACATAATCAAGGCTTATAATTTTTATTAATAAAAAGTGTGCTTCAGTGCTTTTTTTAATATAGTTATTTTCTTATAGATGTGTGACCGAGTTGATGCACACTTGTAAGTCCATGGTGATGAGAATACACATTTTTTGAAGCTCTTGGATAGGGTATATTGCAGTTTGTGTACGTCTATTTGGTTAATTTTTGGCTCACTTGGATCGGGTATGGAGCTATGCAAAGGCTTTTTGTACCGTGTTTACTTTTTTGTACCTCTTGAAGAAACTTGGCTAGGGTGCAAAGGTATGGCATGTTTCCTTTTCCTTTTTATAGGACATGCGGCTTTTGGTTCTCATATTAAAGTTTATAGTTTTTTCTTTCGGTAAATACATTTTTATTAATCAAATGAGATGTGGTAGTTATATAGGCATGTGTATGTTGGCATTGGCCTGTGTATATTGGCATTAATTAATATATAGTGGAAAAAATAATGGAAATTTTCTAGAAAATAATTCCATGTTGGGTTGGTAAGATATACTTGATATTCACCAAGTAGTAGCTATTTTCCAGGATTCTTTGAGGTTTCAAGACTTGATAAGAAAATTGGTATTTATATCTTACAAGTGTATTTCGTGGTTGTAATTCCATGTTTGAATTCAATGTGGTGGTCGCAGGAAAATTCTAAATATGAGCAGCCATAGTAGTGCAGTTTTCTGGTTTTTTGATGAGATCATGCAGATTTACCATATGCCAACCAAGATGGTTCGAATCTTATAAAGTTTGTAGGGGTCAGATGGCACACTTGTAATTTATGCATTTTAAATTAGATGTACATCATGTAAATCCGATGTAAATATGCATTACTTCTTGACTTCTGATCTAATTAGTAAATGAAACATTTATTTTATCGATTGCCATTGTGTTGGATCGGTTGGGTTAAGGCAGGTTGATATTTCTCATCTTCTAAACAGGAAACATATATTTATGGAAAAATAAAGAAGACAACAATAATGTTTACCAAAAATAAAACAACATATATTGGATCAGTTGGGTTAAGGCAGGTTGATGTTTACCAATAATGTTTGCTGCCAACGAACCAGCATGCAATCCCCTCATAACCATAAATGTCCACAAAATAGGAAAGGGAAAAATAAATTTTCATAACAAAGCTTAACTTAATATCTATTTTGTACATCATGGAAAAATATAGTTGGGGTACAAAATTTTGTACATCTTAGTTCAAAACATAGTTGGAGTACTCCTTTTGTACATCAAAAGAGCAATAAACTCAATACAACGTTATGAGATTTGTTTACATACAATTTATCCAAACCAAGCCAAAATAATTACAAAAACAATAACCTAATACAAACATAATAATTTCTGTTTTTCCCTATGAAGAGTAGTCTCTCGCTCTCGTACTTTATCTTCCAGATTACGAACTTCATTCTTGCGCACCAATATGTCATCCCACATCTTCCAAACTTTACTCTCTCACACACGAATGTTTTCCTCTAGCAAGTGAAGTATATCTGTCCAAACAAAAAATTCACATTTCCTCGCTTCTCCCTGCACACAATAAGAACATTTAATTAAGATGATAAAGCATACCATGAAAAATAAAAGTCAATACACTAATTAACATGATAAATTGCTTTACCGTTTTATAGTTTGGGCAAGCGGAAAATTTCCTTCTTGGATTTTTTGTTGTGTGCAACGTCTTTAGTGGTGCTTTCAAACCACACCAATAACTTGGTGTTTCGAACACAAAATCATCAGGTACAGACGATAATAATTGTGTAGATGCCATTCATGATTTTGCAATCACTGCACACAAGTTCATATTAGTCAAGAAGAACAAGGTTGATAAAACAAGGGAAGAAAGGCTAAATGAGATAAAGTTAAATGGGCATCTAATAGTTCAATCAAAAGACAAATTTTCCATATTGCAATGTCACCAATAGCATCTGTCAAATTGCTAAGATCAAGATTGACTCATTGCTTTCGTCGATGGTACCATGAAAGACAACCATTTTGGAAATTTACGCAATGAAGTTTCTGAGTGAAAATGTAGTTGATTTGAATTTTCAAGCAATAAGGAAATCATGATACAGACTACTTGAATTAACTTCATTTCTTGAAATAAAAATTCTAAGAGGTAACTAAGAATTAACTCTATTAATGACTTGAATTAACTAAGAAGTATTCATGCTACCTTTCTTGAGATGTGTAACCAATCTAAAAAATCTAGAAGATGAAAAATATATAGCTATAGTCAATAATTCAAATCCAAACCTGCATGATTGGACAACAATACATGCCATTCATTTTTGTTCACACCAAAAATCGTTGCTTGTATTTCAATTAAATGGGACCCTAATGGGTGGGGAGCATCATGTGACCAAGATACCAAGAGGAGTTTGGAATCCAAATAGCTAAAAAACAAACACGAAACAATTACCTGCTATTTTACTTGGCATTAATGGAATGATCATGAAACAGAACACCATTTCAGCATCAAGCAGTAGATATGGTTGCTCATATGCAGAATTCATTCATCTCGATTTCTTGATGGAAATGAAACAGATATTTTACTTGGTCATTAATGGAAAGATCATGAAATAGAACACCATTTCAGTATCAAGCAGTAGATATGATTTTACTTGGTCATTAATGGACAGATCATGAAACAGAACACCATTTCAGTATCAAACAGTAGATATAATTGCTCATATGCAGAAGAAATTCATCTTGATTTCTTGATGAAAATGAAACAGAAAAACACAATATGATTTGCTGATTTCAGCTCAAACAATAGATATTTCAATACAAATTAATCTTGAATTCTTGACATAAAAAGTAAAATATTTTTCGATATTTTATATATTTATGCACACATGTTAAATATTTTATATATTTTATATTTCTTTATTGAACAGTATGAATGCAGCATCTAGGGTTTCTGTTAGGTAGCATACTAGTCAAACTTTTTTCTTACAAATTTCGGTCTATTAGGTTTCCAAATGCAGTTGACTATACAGAGAAAAAAAGAGATTGAGTAAAACATAGGTAAAAAAAAAAATTTCCTAAACCCTAGAATACAGATTACCCTCCTGCAGATATGCAGACTTCAGTGGACTGAGGCGTCGGTGGACTGAGGGCTTCTCATCGGCGGAATGACCAAGATTGACGGACTGAGGTTTTGCGTCGGTGGTTTGAATGGAAGTCAGGAGTTCCACTGATGCTACAATGATCTCCTTGGGAGGGTGAAGTTGTGGTGGGGAGGGAGGGCTAAAGAGGGCTAAAGAGGGCAAGGCAGATGTCGGTGGCTGTGGGAATGGAATTTGGGTTCAGAAGACGAAAGGGGGGATGAAAGATTCCATTTCACGAGGATTGTAAGGTGTCAGGGAAGATTTAGGGCTGAGAGAGACTAAGGGCTGAAACGTGAGAGATGAGAGACTAGTGAGTGAACCGGTTCGGTGTGTTTTAGTGAACCCGACCTACACATAATGCGTGCAACGGCTTCAGCCAAACAATGGCTTCTGCATAGATTTTTTCTTAATATTATGCCATTTCACCTATTTTTCTTATCCATCTTATATGCGACTAGATTTAGACAAGGGTAATATTTGCCAATTTATCAGAGTCTCAGAAATATCTATCACTCTTGATAGTTTGAAGTAAAATTATTACCACTACTAAAGAATGGATGATGTGTTACTCCCACCCAATCACAACATCAAATTATTCATATGATCAGCACCATGTTTTTATATGGCATTCCGTGATAAAAATGGGAATATCACATACTCTAAAATTACTATATAATAAGACTGTTTTCGATACCATTGAACTTTTGCCGCAATGCTGATATCGTACAATATTGGTCATAAACAACAACTCACTTTGGAGGCACATGTTTGATAAAAGTCGAAATACAGGATCGATAGAAATGGTACTATTGGTCTGTTGTTGACTACCAATTTCCAAGGAAAGAGAATAGTATTGGAGATCTTTGAAACAGTTTTCAAGATCACAATAGAAATAGATTATTGCAAAACGCCAAAAAGCGAGGAATGGGTTGTTTTAGGTTTTATTTTTGATATTTTTAGATTATTTTATTATTATTTATTATTTTAATTCAAGAATTCATTGAAATTATATCGTTTTTATGTAATAGAGCGTTGTTACTCACACCGAAGATTAGGTACCGAATGGGTACTACTTAATAGTATAAATTATTCTTTCATTTTTTATAGATCTTATAATCATTTTAAATATTTTTAAAATAAAAACACAATTGAAAAATTACGTGAGAATAGTATTTCTCTATGATTAATAGACTTTAGAGAAACATGAAAAGAACAGGAGATTTACATAGATTGAGATGTACTGCTGTGGGTGTTCACGTGGTCGTTTTCTGACCGGTAGTAAAACCTAATATAGGGTTCCTTGACAATCTATCATGTCTTTTCATGACGTGGCTCCATGCATGCTGAAGGTTTTTTTTTTTTCCCTTTTAAATATATATATATTAATAATTAATTGAAGGACATGTGCTAATTCACATAATGGATCAAGGCGCTATTTTAGCACAAATAAAATTAAGAGAAATATTTTAATCTTAAAAAAATTTTACAAAAATAAATTCATAAAATTACATAACTTTATTTTTTCTTTCTTGTGGATATTGTTAATTTTTCTCTTAAAATAATAACAAATTTTTTTTTTTTTAAATAGGAACTCGCTTTGCTGTCGGTTGGTTCTCCGTCATAAAAAAAAATAAAAAAAAAGTACATTAAGACAGAGACCATTCGATCGATCGTTTAATGGGTAGGGCTCATTAACCACAAGAAAAAGTGGTTTTGAGCACCAATATGGTACTTTATATATTGGCGTTTTGCAGGGCGATGGGAGCCACGACCTGAGAGTCTTGGTATGTACGTACACTGGGTCTGTGCAAATTGATGGACCCTAGCTCATATATATGAACAATGATTTTACCGTTCATGACTCTCACATGAACAATGGTTTCACGGGTGATGTAAGGGTCTGTTTACGCGTACCCAAGTATTTGATCTGCATGCATGACCTAAACTACCCGACCATCAATGATCTGATGACTGTTCGATCGTATCAGATTCATATATAGAACAATTAAGAAAAAAAGAAAAAAACAAGGAAAATGAATGGGGAGTAAATAAGGTCAAATTGATCAGAAGCAATCAAGAATCAAAGTGCACTGATTTAACGTGGTCGGTAAAAGCTTTCCAGGATCCACGGAATTTTCGGTTGTCCATGGTGTTTCTTTTATCCGAATGCACACACAGAATATTAGAATCTACTCTTGATTATTCTTCTATCTTGTGATTTGGGTCTATATATATGCTTTCATGCATCCGTCATTTTTCAAAGAGATATATGCCATTTGACTTGTCGAAAATATGATAAGTATGGGTGCTACTTCCTCCCCGTCCCTCGTCCCCGCATAGGCAAGGGGGGTGAGTTGGGCCCTTGGGCTTCGGCCTCATCCCGCTTGGGCAGGTGCCCTCGACTGTATGCTAAGGGGTGGATTGGCTCCCAAGCCGTTTACCCACCGTCAAACTTTGACGCATGTAGAGAGAGAGAGAGAGAGAGAGAGAGAGAGAGATAATTGGGGATGGTGACGAAAAGGAGAAAGTTTGAGAGACCGAGCAGTGATGATGGAGAGTGTGAGAGACCAGCGACAACAAGAGGATAAGATCATGAAGAGAAAGAGAGAAAAAGAAAGAAGAAAAAGAGGAAAGACAACCAGGGGAAGGTTAAGTTCTAACCTAAAAACAAAATGACCTCATTTTATTAAAAAATCCTTATTAATTTTATATTTATGGGCTAAGTGAACTTATGAAACCCAAGTGGTCGAGCGAAGGCCATCCCGGCACCCACCCCTCACCATTTTTCATAGACATGAAGGTGCCCTCTAGTCCGACCAGTCCGGCCACTCGCCCCAGGCGAGGGTCGAGCATAGTGGGTACAGGTACTCAGCTCCAAACCCTAATGGTAGACTTTATATCCTCAGATAATTAAATATACACTTACATGATTTAAATACAAATTTATAAAAATAATGTTTCTAAAAAGTGATGGTTGCCCTGTCAGTTTTTGGTCTTCTTTGTTTCATTTATATAAAAAATATATTTACATAGGATGCTTACATAGGAAGGTATGTATGTCAACTATGTACAGCAGTCGGTGCCTAATATTACAAAACTAATCCCATAGAATCCTCCGTAATTCTCATCTTCCGTAATTCTCTCGTAACATATTGTACGTTGACAGCCCCCCTCAAATTGATGCCCGTAGATTAACAAGCATCAATTTGCTACTTAGGAAGCAATGTCGATGACGAGAGAGCCTTGGTGAAGATATCAACAATTTGTAGTTCATTAGAAATATGTGGAAGAGTGATAACACGAGCGTCAAATGCTTCACGGATAGAGTGACAATCGATTTCAATATGCTTCGTGTGCTCATGATAGACAGGATTGGCCGTGATCTGAATAACACTTGTATTATCGGCATGTAGAGGTGTGGGATCGGTCTCTGAAAAATCTAGCTCAGCAAGCATATCTCGAAGCCAAATAATTTCATAACAAGCTAAAGACATCGCCTGGTATTCAGATTCCGTAGATAACTTAGAAACTCTATCTTGCTTCTTACTCTTCCAAGAGATCAATGCATTACCTAAGAACACACACCAACCAATGATGGAGCGACGTGTATCTGCACAACCAGCCCAATCAGCATCGCAATAAGCAGCAAGACTAGTAGAGTTGCTAGCTGGGAAGAATAAACCACGGGCATAAGTGCCCTAAACATAGCGTATGATTCTACGAACAGCAGTCAAATGAAGATGACGAGGAGCCTGAAGAAATTGATTGACTTGCTGTACAGCAAAAGAAATGTCTGGTCTAATAATGGTGAGATAAACAAGGCTACCCACCAACTTTCGATATAATCGAGGATCAACAAGTAAGTCACCCTTCTCTTTGCGAAGCTTGACATTTAATTCCATAGGTGTATCAACAGGAGTAGCCTCCTGTAGGCCAGTTGTAGCCACTAAGTTACTAGCATACTTATGTTGATTGAGTGAAATACTAGATGGATTACGATGCACCTCAAGACCAAGATAATATGTGAGAGATCTAAGATCTTTCATATGAAATGACTCTAAGAGATTAGTTTTGAGCTGGCCAAGTAAAACAAAATCGGAACCAGTGATCACAATATTATCAACATAAACTAAAAGAACAACAATACCCATGTCTGATTTTCAAAAAAACAATGAAGTATCATACTTGCTCTGCTTTAATGAAAATTGTAATAAAGTTGTGCGAAATTTATCAAACCATGCCCTCGGAGCTTGTTTGAGACCATAAAGGGAGCGACGAAGCTTACACACATGTGAAGTCGGAGAGGTAAACAATCCTAGGGGTGGCTTCATATAAATACACTCTTTAAGATCCCCGTAAAGGAAAGCATTCTTAACATCCATCTGATATAGTGGCCAATAACTAGAAGCAGCAAGAGCTAGAATCGTACGAACAATAGTCATCTTAGCCACAGGAGCAAAGGTCTCTTTATAATTGACATCATATTATTGATTATTCCCAAGTGCAACAAGCCGAGCTTTGTAACGATCCAAACTTCCATCATATTGGATTTTGACTGAATAAACCCACTTGCAACCTAGAGGAACAATGGTGGGAGGACATGGCTCAATGTCTCAGGTGTGATTGGCCTCTAAAGCAGCAATTTCTTCCTGCATAGCTTGTCGCCAACGATCATGCTTAACAGCATGTGAGTAGCATGTGGGAATATCAAAATTGGACAATGCAGCAGTAAGAGCAGAAGCAAACCACCCATACCTATCCGGAAGTACTGACACTCGAGAAGAGCGACGTACCAAGTGCTCTAAAGGTGCTGCAACTAACTGGTCTTGGAGCATGGTAGGATCAGATATCGGTTGAGCCACCGTAAGAGACTGTGGGCTAGAGCGTCTCGTATACACAATTCCTGGTTTAAAATGAGAGTTGACTGGATGAAGACATGAGAACTGCTGTTGAAAAGGAGGAAGGACCACAGTAGAAGAAGAGGGTATAGAAGTCATATGAAAGAAATGTTGATTTTCAAAAAAAATAACATTCTTAGAAATGCGTGTACGATGTAAAGTAGGATCATATCAAACAAATCCTTTTTGATACACATTATATCCCAAGAATGCACATCTAACTGATTGAGCAGATAATTTATGTCGCTCATGAGGAGGTAAATGGACAAAACATACACAACCAAAGATACGAAAATGATCATAACTAAGTTGTTTAGCAAACAAGCGGAAGTAGGAAGACTCCATGTGTAAGACTTGGGAAGGTAAAAGATTAATCAAGTGAGTAGCAGTTTTCAGAGCCTCGACCCAGAACATAGATGGAACAGAGGATTTTAATAAAAGAGTATGTACCACATCAAGAAGATGACGATTTTTACATTCGGCTACTCCATTCTATTGAGGAGTAGCAGGACATTAACGTTGATGAATAGTACCTTTAGAACCCAAGAATGCCTGAAACTCAGTAGACAAATATTCACCACCAGAATCTGTGCGTAATGTCTTAATAGTTGTAGAGAATTGATTGTGAATATACGTAAAAAATTCAGTGAAGGTACAAAAAACCTCAGATTTAGAGCGAAGAAAATAAACCCAAGTGAATCTGCTATAATCATCAATGAAAGTCACGTAATATTTAAATTTTTCATGTGAACTAACCGGGGAAGGTCCCCAAACATACTATGGATAAGATCAAAACAGTGAGAAGCTCTACTAGCATGCAAAGGAAATGGAAGAATTTTTCTTTTACCAAGTTTACAAGAATCACATTGAAGAGATAAAGAAGAACGTTCTTCATTATCAAGAAAAACTTAGTGCAATACATGAGATAAGATCTGAGCATTGGAATGACCTAAACGATGATGCCACATCATACTCAGATCAGGAACATTATGACAAGTAAAAGACTTAATAGACGAAACTGAAAACAGTACTGGAACAGGTAAAAATAGTGGAAACAAACGCCCCACTTTAGGTCCCTTCGCGATCGGCTCCCCCGTTACCTAGTCCTGCACAACATAATCATCACCAGAAAAATGAATAGCACAACTGTTATCAACTAATTGACCAACAGAAATAAGATTTGTGGAAAGTTGAGGAGCAAAAAACACATCAGTAAATTGAGGATAGGCATCTCCGACAGCAGCTATTGGCAAAGAACTAACATTTGCAGTCTGAATGGTTGATTGACCAGTATAGGGCCGAACATGACACAGAGCGGTAGAAGTATTCGTCATATGATTAGAAGCACCTGAGTCTACATACCAGAGTTTAGTTGTATTTCTACCTTGAAAACCCATTGCAGATAATGTCGAAATTAGCATTTGTTGCACCATTTCTGGTGTGCAGTAATTTGTTGCAGGAGGTGCAAGATCAAAGGAAGCACTTGCGGAAGAGCCATGTGCTATAGAAGTATGAAATGCTTGAGCCTGATGATTCTGAGGGCGTATACAACAGTCTTTGATAATATGACCATTCTTCTTGCAATAAGAACAGTATTTCGTAGGAAAATTAGCAGCAATATGTCCATAGTCCTTGCAACAGAAACACTGTAAGTTGCTAGAATGTACACGCGGTTCTCGTCGTTGAGCAGCATAAGCCACAGGAGGGAACCCTGAACTACCATCAGAGTGTTCCAGAGAAGCTTGAGTACTAAGTCTTTGTTCTTCATGAAGTAACTCACCAAAACAAACATCAAGAGAAGGAATAGGAGAGCGATTCAGCAGAGAAGAGCGAATAGATTCATACTCGGGGCGGAGTTTCATAAGAAACTGATCACGACGACGAGTCTCATGAAGATTTTGAATAGTAGAAAGAGAGGCAACAGGAACATCCGCAGTAACCAAATCAAAATATTCGTTCCAAAGAGTTAGGATCGCCGAATAATAGTCTTGGATGGAACGATTGTCATGTGAAAATAGGGCTATTGTATGCTCTAACTGAAAACGACGATCATCATTATCTTGATTATATACTTTCTTTAAGTAAGTCCACATGAATTGAGCAGTGCGATGAGGCTGTAAGTGGGTGACAATATGTGACTCTACTGAGCCAAGAAGCCAAGACATAATCCGAGCATCAAGCACAGCCCAATCCTTGGATTTATTAGAATTGGGGGCACAATCAGTGCCATCAATATGACCCCAAAGATCTTTTCCCTTGAGAAAAAGTTCAAAATTGATATGCCCACGTCAAATAATTGTTACTCGTAAACTTGGTACATATAGGTACATAATCCATAGAAAAAAAATTGAACCCGAGGAAAAAAATTTGAACCAGAGAAGAAAAAAATAATAATGGACCAAAATAATAGAGGAGCCGAGAGCAAAATAAAAGAACCGAGAAATAATAGAAGAACCACACGTCGAGGAGAAAAAAAAATAGAGGAGCCGAGAAATAAACAAACCAAAAAAAATTATGGTCACCGAGAAGGACAAAGTACACGTGAAGGACAACTGTAGAAAACTCAAAAGTTGCTGAGAAGCACACCAAAACAAAGCAAACAGATGCTGCCGAGAACCTGCAGAACCTGCTGAGAAGTTATCGAACACTGTTTTGAGAACAACTAAGCAAGCAAGTCCAGAACCACCAAGGGAAAGTGGCACCAATAGCCACCAAGTCACTGAGTGCCGAAAGGCACAGAACAGAGGCCTTCCGAAACCAAGAAGAGAAAAACAATTTCAAGAGCAAAAAATGGAAGAGCTTCAGCCCAATGAGAAACACTAGAGATAGACCGAATGAGAATTTCTGTAGAGGGAAAAAAATTCTGAAACCGAGAACAGAGGCCCTCCGAAACCGAGAATTTCTGTAACTGAAAAAAAAAACAATTTATGTAGAACCATGCCGAACACTGTTCTGAGAACAACTAAGCAAGCAAGTCCAGAACCACCAAGGGAATGTGGCACCAATAGCCACCAAGTCACAGAGTGCCGAAAGGCACAGAACAGAGGCCTTCCGAAACCAAGAAGAGAAAAACAATTTCAAGAGTAAAAAATGGAAGAGCTTCAGCCGAATGAGAAACACTAGAGATAGACCGAATGAGAATTTCTGTAGAGGGAAAAAAATTCTGAAACCGAGAACAGAGGCCCTCCGAAACCAAGAATTTCTGTAAGTGAAAAAAAAAAAAACAATTTATGTAGAACCACAACACTAGAGAATTAGAGATAGACCGAAAAAAAATTTAAGAAAGCTCTGATACCATGTCAGTTTTTAGTCTGAATACCCTTTCTCTCCTCTTTGTTTCATTTATATAGAAAATATATTTACATAAGATGCTTACATAGGAAGGTATGTATGTCAACAAACTATAAACTTAGTTTATGGTTTACATATATTACCTATTTTTTTATAATTCCTATATAGATCATTTCCATAGTACATCAACATCTTCTCTTAATTGCAACACATGAAGATTTTAGATGTAAAATTACAGGTATTCAAGGAAGAATGCAAGTTTGAAATTTATTATTTTCATTTTTTATAATTCCTATATAGATCGTTTCCATAGTTCAACCTCTTCTATTAATTGCAACGTAAGCTTTTTTTTTTTACTTGGTTTTTTTTTTTAATCAATATGTTGAAGGTGTTCCTAAAAATTTTCAGTTCAGCTATTTATTCTAGACCTAAAACTATCCAGCCCCTTCAAACTTATAATCTTGGCTTTGTCCTTGGTGTGATAGCACGTACGCTCACTAAAGCGTTTATATGGCATAATTTAATTTGAAAAAGAAATTTTAAAATTTAAATTTTACATATCAAATTTTGCAGTCTAAGTATGTAGATGGTGTATTCTATATATATACTTGCTTGAAAAAAAAAATCTATAATTTCAAGAAAAGAATTACCAGCAAAATTACAATCTCGGTGTAAATGAAGAGAACCAAACTGGAAATTTGCAGATTATCAATCTGTCTGTTGGTTTAAATGAAAGTTTGGGAAATCAATGACGGCATCTTTGATGCATGGCCGGGGGAAGATAGCTATATATATTGGTCCAAAATAATTAAAGTATGGATATAAAAATTCGTACTAGACAAATATATAGACACCCATTATTAAAGTATGGACTATATATATTATTATTTGTATTTATTACATACAGTTAGATTTGCGTACTCTTTACGTATTCCATTCATGTGATTAGCCAAAATAATAATTTTTTATTAAAAAAAAGTGACCCAACCAATCACATTAGTGAAGTGCACAAAGAGTACACAAAATGACTGCATATAGGGTTTTTTATTTTTCTAAACTTAAAATTAAAATGGGAGGTAGGAGAGATCATGAGGGACAAATTAAATGGATTAATTTCAGGTGGTTTTAATATACTACAGATTAAGTATGCATTCATGCATACTAACAAGTTAAAAATGGTATTTCCTAGTTTCATAAAAATGGGTGTAAGAACCCCAGACATATAATAAGAGTCGTTTTACTAGTAAATTAGGGTGGATCGAGGACGGATCTTTCACAATGTTGATATAGTAAAAATCGGTACTTATAAGAAAAGTTATCTATTTTTAAAATGATTTGTACAGTTTTAGGGCAGGTTTGGGGAGTGAGATGAAATGAAAAATTTTTGAATAGTAGTAAGATAATTTGTAAATAGTAATGAAATAGTTTGAGTTAAGTATTTTTTAGGTTTTGGGAAATGAGAAAAAAAAGTTGAAAATAAAAAATATTATAAAGTTAAAATATTATAAGAATATAGTTTTATAATATTATTTTTATTTGAAAATTTGAAAAAATTAGAATTATCTTTTATTTGAAAGTTTGGAAAAGTTGTAATGATTAATTTAAAAATTTTGTATTTGAATTATATTTGGGAATAAGAAGGTATAAGATGAAATGAGATAAAGATAAAAATTTTGTCTCATCTGATGCCCCAAACCTGCCCTTAGAGCCACTATAAGAAAACTAAAAATCTATGGTCAGCTATTTTTTGTGCGAAATTGATTATTTTATGTCAAAATAAATTTGTTTTCATTGTAAATAGTCATTATCGTTACAAATAATCCGTTACAAATGTTTTTTTAGTATGGAAACACAATCATTTAAAAAAAAAAAACGTAGGACCGCACGGTGTACTAACTTTATAAATAGCTGGTTTCGTATAATAATTATTTGTAAAGATAAATTAGTGATGATGAGATGTGTGCAAGGAATTATCATATATACTAGTAGAAGCAAAACGTCCAAGGGACGTTTTCTGCAATTGCTCCAAATAGAACAGCGTCTTCTGCAATTGCTCCAAATAAAACAGCTGTCAATCGTCCTGTATTATCATCTATCTCAACATAGGCTCGACAACTGGAACAAATAAAAGTAGAATTGTCAATTTTAATGATCTATTCATATGAGGAAATTGTTATATCAGAAGTTATAAATCAAAATATGAAGGAAACATATATACCGTGGTTGTGCGATTCTGGAGTTCTTGTAAATAACACAGTTAGTGAAGAATTCATCAATATTAAACCGCTAACCTTATTTTTCAACAAAAACGGTGGCCAGCTTTTTAGATCAGACAAGCACCGCAAGTTTTTTCAGGTTTTCTGTAGCTGTCAGGCGCCGCAGAGCTATGATGCTACATCTTCTTGTCTCTTGTAAAGAGACGCTTCACGAGAGATGCCGTGAAGCAATAGAGGTGCTTAGTCATAATTTTCTCTATAAAAGAAATATTCAGCTCATCTTCATTCGCATCCCATCTTCTTTACTTTTCTGTAATTAGTCTGCATTCTTACTCTGCAATCTCTCTCTGCATTCTTACTCTACAATGGCCCAGCAATCTTCTCGTAACCAATACGTGAGGTATTCTACACCATTTTCACCAGTTGTTTCTGCTTCTGCTGTAGGTTCTATAGTACAATACAATAATGATCTGGCTAATAAGTCAGATGTTGAAGCTATCTACGAGCTTGTAAATCTCGGTACCCATTACTCTTCAGCTATTTATGCATTTTCTCAGCGACTACAATCCAAACCTTATGATTTGGACAAACTCAATGAGAAAATTTCTATCCTTCAGCGACTTCTTCAGGAGTCTCACATGAAGATAGAAGCAATAAAGCAAGAGAATAGGAAATTAAAATCCTTGCTTAATTCTTCTTTTAGATTGCCTACTCCTTTAGACAGAGATGCTACGCAAATTTTAGAGGAGCAAGATCGTTTGAAGAATGAGGCGAAGAGCCTCAAATTTCTGTAATTTTGTTTCGAGATAATAAAATAATATCTCACAAATATTTATATTGTGTATCTATCTTCTGGTAGATATTCTGTGTGCTCTATTTTATATTTGGTAGCTAAAATCATATTCTGCGCAGATGAGGGTTGCATTCACTTCTACGTTTAAAGTGAAAACTAATAGATCTAAAAGAATAGATATAAATCTGTCAATACACAACAAAAATACATGTTCAACACCCAAAAAAATCAATTTTTTTAGAAAGTGAAGATGAAAGTCTGAAAGAAAAAAAAAAACTTGAATCAAAAAGAAAAAAAACATATGAACACAGATAGAAAAAAAATTTGTTATGTGGATCTGAAAAATAGAAATCAAACGAAAGGAAAAAAGAAACTTGAATAAATTTTTTACAAACAGATCTGAAACGGTGAGAGGGGAAGAAAAGAGAAGCGGAGAGTACGGGGAGAGAGAGAAAAGAAGAAAGAAGAACGGGAGAGAAAAGAAAAACGCAGGGGAAGAGAAAAGAAAGAAAGAAGAAGAAATAATTATCTTTACTGTGCATTTCGAATTTTTTATTATTATCTTTACTGTACATAATTACTGTGTATTGACGGAAATTTTGACGAATTATTATTTTACTATGCATAATTACTGTGTAGTCACAGAAATTCGTCGATTTATAGAATTTTTTATTATATTTACTGTGCATAATTACTGTGTATAGACGGAAATTTTTGACGAATTATTATTTTACTGTGCATAATTACTGTGTATTGATGGAAATTTTCGACGAATTATTATTTTACTGTGCATCGTTACTGTGTAGTCACGGAAATTCGAAATTTTCGACGATTTAGAAAATTTTTTATTATATTTACTGTGCATTTTGAATTTTTTATTATTATATTTATTGTGCATTGAATTTTTTATTATATATTTACTGTGCACATTAACGAAATATTATTATATTTACTGTGCATTTGAATTTTTTATTATATATTTACTGTGCACATTAACGAAATAAAAACGGAATGTTACTGTGCAAAATGGGATTACGGAAACGGAACGACAATTTAACTGCGATTTACTGTACTTAGCGCATAGGCGCTTATTATAATAGATAGATGTCGAAAATGTCAACCCTAACGTTGAAAATTAAGTGGTGCATGCATGGTAGTAGCTAGTACTGTTGGGCCTAACTCGCCTAGGGAAAATTTGAAGGGACACAAACAATACGTACGTCTGCCTTATTTTAAATTTATATAAATTCCCCAAGAATACTTTACCACTTTTTTTAATTTTTTAATTTTTTTTAAAAATTTTCTTTTACTTAATGATTAAGAAAGTGATTATTAATAAAATTGTATATTTTTAAAATTTTTTCTTAATGATTAAATATATTAAAAAAATACTTAAAAGAAAATAAAGAAAAAATAAATACATTACAAGTGGTAAAGTAGTGGTAAAACAGTAGTAAGTATATCATTACCCATTCCCCAAACTCTATTTACAGATTTGAAAATTTATATCGATCACATGCTGCGCCGCCCTCCGTGACGGGAAAAGAAACTTTTAGATTTGGACTTGTTATATATAAGAATTATCGATCATTGTCCTTTCAATATATGGACTTGTTATATTTTATTGAAAAAATATCTCAATAAAATAAATTTATAAATTAGCGTGATTTAATATCATATGTTAGATTTATTTTACAGTAAAATGAATTTTACAATCTAACATATATATCATATTATATATTAAGTCACGTTGGTTTTGTAAAATCCGTTTGTGGATGTAGTATTTTTCTTTGTAAAATTAAGTAATTTGACTAGCTTTCATGTATTTAGTCGATTGAGAATTTCTATAATTTCTTTTTCACTTTTATTTTTAGCTCAAATACTTTATAATTCTTAAAAAGATAGATACGATATGATATGTGAGCCTCAATATATATAATGGACCCCATCATTTAATGCAATGGGGTTTGTATGCTGTTTATCTTTTTCTAAATTATAGATCAGAGTATTTGAATCACATTAAAATTGTAAAACATCCCGATCACATGACATCCTATCCCCTTTCGTTGCAAGTTTCATTAAATTGATCATGTTAGCTCTTATTCCTCTTCAAGGATATTGATGCGTAAACATCCCATGCAATTTGAATCCACAAGAAGTACTGCATGAATATTCTTGCCGGCTTCAATATTCTCTTGGTGCAGTTTCTAGCTCGCTAGGGTGATTTCCAATCAGCATATACATGGTGGAGGGATGGTAATTGTGTTGGATTTTTTTATTTTTAAGTTATTGAAAATATTATTAAGCCAACATATGTAAAGAAAAAATGTAATAATATTATTGAATTTAGAGTTTAATATATAGATTAGGGAACTTTTTTTCTTTTAATGATTATCTGCAATTAAACATCTATGAAATGGGTACTTTGCAATTGATAAGTCTTTACATAATATATATAACAGAACCGCTTCTAAGCGGTCAGGCTACTTTTCCTCAAATAACAGTCTTCCACTTACGTAATGCCACCTCATAAATTACACCGAACTCAACTTAGACTCGTTCACATGGGAAAAAAAAAGACAAACAAAAGAGATAGGAAATCGATCTGGGCTTCATAGGAACTGTGCTTCTAGTTTCACTGTCGAGTAGAGTTCCACCACCAGCAGTCCACCACCACCAATCCGGCACCAAGTATCCATTGCCCACCTCAGATATTGCCCACCATCACAATCATTCACTCACCCAAGTCAATTTCGCCTCACTAGTCCGTCACCCCCTACGCCCACATGAATAGTTGCTCAGATATTCTGGGGCGAAAGTACCCAGTTTCCAAAAACAAAACATGCACAAATTGGTTTTGATGAGATTGGGTTATGGTTTCCTCTTGCACATTTGTGTCTCCTGGAGAGATTGAATGCTTTGGTTTTTGCGTGGTGTGGAGAGTATATTTTAGCAATAATCCATGATGATGAAGGCCCTTGAGAAACTTTGATTATCAAAATAATATGGTGTCCAAGTGGTGAAGATTTGCTAACTGCAATAATCTCTTTGATGGAATTCTTTTCCCTCACGACTATCGGTCTGGTTGTTGCCCACCCAAAAACCCATATAATCCCAAGAGTGACATTTAAGCTCCTCAGCAAGCTTGTTTTTGCTCTGTTCTTGCTGTGCCTAATCTTTACCGAACTTAGTGAAAGCATTACACTTAAAACAAAACCACATAAACCAAGTCTAAATGGACTATTTTTTTCTGTTCAAAGGAGGAGAGTAGTGAGAAATAAATGACTATTCTTATTTATGCAACAATGTTTCTAGCAAATTTTTCTGGGCAACCAAACACCAAGTTAATGAAAGCAATGTCATAATTCCAATTTATATTACAAATGAACAGGGAAAAATACAGAATTAAATACCGTGATAAAATTTAGAAAGGGAAAAATCCCTTTCCCTTTGCTATTCGAAAGGCAAATTCAAAAGCCAGAAGGCTTTGGTTCTTCTTATCAGGTGAGGTGCGGCCACACCATCATAAAGATGAAATGCATACGAGGCAGAACACCATTGGCGGGCTGGTTTTAGTGGGTTATAAGCCCAACCGGTCATAAGGTTTTCTGTATATATAATTCTTTAGATATTTTTTATTTATTTTTTTAAAATTCTATTTATAAGCTGATGTAGATCACACACACTACAAGAAAAATAGATTTTTGTAATCAATTAATAGTAACGAAAAGACTATTAATAATTAAAATTGGTTGCTAATTATATGTGAAGCAAAAAATATAATCTTTGAAGCAAAAAATATGTGATAATCAACTAGTCAAATATATATATCCCACCGAGGAAAAACTGAGCCAGCTGATTATTAATGTCAGTAGCAGTCCCCTCAAGATAGCTATAACAAGTCATGGATTGATGATATAAAAAGTACTGAGGTGCCAACCCTTATCCTTTGATCTTTTTCTTCCCTTACAAGAGGTAGTGGTAGCCCCACCATGATCACCATTATAGATCTTTGTCTCCTCCATCTAATACCGCTGCTTCTCAAATCGTTGGAAATTTCAAAGGACTCAATCATTTTCACTTGTGATCGAGATGATCAGGACTCTACAGCGGCCAGCACCCAGAATTCAAAATACCACTCGATCCATTCCATATATGCACACACACACATATATCCTTAATTTTACAGCAATATTCATAATAATATTAGATAGATATTCACACCTACCATGCTGATTTTATATATGGGGCACACCCTCAATTAGTCCTTCCCCATTTTAGAGTCTTTTCCAACCTTCTTTCATCTTTAATTAAGAGCCACATCTTGCTCATTAATTGTTAATTAGTTATCATAATCACAGGTTACATTAATGCCATTCTATTTTATCTGATTGGAGCATTAATGTGGGATTATGTGTCAGGCTATAACATGGTTATAAATTAGCATAATATTCCTTTACAAATATTAATGCTGATGATCATGAAGGATTAGATTCATGAACTGATCTTACTTTTCTTATCTTTATCTGTACAAAAAGTCTTACATGTGTTGATCTATCATAAGAATATGACACTTTAGTTATCATTTACGACTAGCCAAAAAGGAATTAGAAGTCACAAGGTTTAGGTGTTTTCCCCCTAACTTTTTTCAAAATAGAGTTGGCATTAATGGTAAGTAGCATGAGCTTGCTTTTTTCTTCAATAGATAATAGATAAAGGCAAGGAAAATGGAATATTCTGAGAATATAATTCAAATAATTAAATTTGTCATTTTCTTATAATCTTATTAACTTAAGATTTTGAGAGAAGCGATGATTTAGTTTTATCAAGAGTTTGAGTTCTGAGTTTACATTTTATGTACCTTCATTTAATCAAATATTTTATAAATCCATTTAAAAATGAGTCTAGCCCATAAGTGAGAGTGAGTGTTAAAATATAATTATTCAAATAACTAAATTTACCCCTTTCTATTAACTTAAACGTTTGAAACAATTGGTGATTATATGATTAGTGTAACTAATTAAGGTAGTAATCTTAAAGAGAAACTATTTATATATATTACAAATAGATAAATCCCGAGCAAATCTTTATAAAAAAGTGAACTCATTTTAAAAAAATATAAAAAAAAATTATTATTTTTGATCAGTAAAATTCACTTTTTTACAAAAGATATATACAAAAGGAAAAATCTAGTTGTAAGTACAATTGCGCACTAATATGTGTACCAATCGAATGCGATTAGTTAAAAAGTTGATTTGATTGAAAACAATGCTAATTTAAATTTTAAATATAAAGAAATCAATATTGATACGCAAATTAGTACTCAACTTTACTTATATATAACAAAACTCTATAGAGAATCTTAATTACTGCATGGCAGGCAGGTAAGTTAACCCCATTAATTGATTTATGTTTGGCTAGTACGGTTAGAAGCATGACTTTCTAAGAACCGTATACAGGCCCAACCTTGTCCATTCAACGTTGGAAATGACTCGAACCGGCCGGCCTCAGATCGACTGCCAGTGATCGGTTTCATTAACTTCCCTGACCCACCCTTGTTACAAATATGGGTAGCTCGGATGACCCTTTTCACTATGGAAATTTAGAGAAAAGGATAGGCAAAAAGATCATGGGATCAGTCGTTCCAACTTCCAAGATATATATATATATATATATATCTCTCTCTCTCTCTCGCGCACACACGCTTATGGGTTTACATATATGCAAAATGTTTTAGTTACAAATGTTTTTTTTAATAAAAATATACTCATAAATGTACGTATAATATTCTCCAGATTGGTGAGTTAAACTTTCAATGTGATAGTACTAATAAAAACGTGATACGACTGTATGCAATTGCGACTACATGCGTGGCCTTCATGTCGGCCATAACGTCTTAACATGACATGTAACTTGGCCAAAAAGATATGGGTATATAATTAGGGTTTGGAACCCTTTTGATGTATATATATGTATCTATATTAATTTGTTGGACGTATTAGGATGTGGTGTCTCATTAAGTTAGGTGGGTTCGGCCAGATGTCGACCATATATAGATCATGGTCGATATTCGACGTGGACCCACACATAAATAAGCACGTGGCAGCTAGCCTAGCCTAGCTAGCTAGGTACATAATATTTACTGTTCAACCAACATGCCATGGTACAAGGATTGAAAGTAGTACTCAATAATGCTGAACCCTTTTCAGAGCCCACAGGTTTGGATTCCTTGCTAGCTATACATGACGCCATAGCTAGCTGTGTTTTCACCCAAAATGCTTGATTATCTGCAGGACTGTCTATTGAAACCGCTTCACAAAATTTCATTGAAGCACCAAAAATGCTTGTAGTTTGCTTTTCTTTCTTTTTTTACTGCTTTCTTGATTGGGCAGTGGACGTAATCATGTTTAATTCTCATGTTGTTGGATCCGATAATCAGTATTTAGTTTAGACTGAGATGGAAAAAGATCAAGAGAAATCAGATAAGAGAAAGATGTTACTTATATATAAGGATGATCCTTTGCAATATTTAGATGGCGCAATTCCGTACGTTATTTGATCGATGAAGGCATGCAAAAACATACTGTTAAAAGATAAGAAAACATTAAACATCAATCCCTTAATTTACGTCTCAGCTTAAACAACTTAACCGACAACAAAAATCAATTGGTTTTGTCTTTGTGCTTTCTCTGACGTTGTTATCATGTGTCAAGTTCGAGATCAGACAAATATTGATTTGAGAAAACTGAGATGTTAACTCAATACATGATGTGTACTGGAACTGGTAATTTCATGCTTTATGATCTGCTCATCAAAAAGCTAGCCATCTGCATCGACACATCAAAAAGAAAAAAAGGGTATTAAACGAGAATTGCGCTGTGATTGCTGCAGATCACAGCAGCATGTTAATCTGGTATATGGCCCATCCATGTTCATGCTGCAGACTCTGCTCGTGGAAGTTGCTCCCTGGCCCACTGTTGCAACTAACAGTCAATAGTCCATGAATGGGAAAGGAGACTTTTCGCATAGGGTGAACAAAAACATGGCTACAGATCAATGATTCTCTGTCGAGAATATATAGGCTTTCATTTCTCTAGCTATCGATCTTTTGGTCCAACATAAATTTCAAATAACATCGTCATTTCTTTATTTTAGAATTAGTCGAAACAAATAGTTCTTTTAACTTTGTTAGGCAGAAACATATATCATGTATGCAGCATGCGTTCGTTCAACTTTTAAAACTTGGCTGCAAAAAGCTATTTGGCTTCTGTTACGACGTACGCACTGCACAAGGTGAATGCATATATCCCTCGATCTATAGTATTTCCTGATCATGCATATATCAACGTACCTTTATGGGTGGTAGTGGAAAAAGGGTCATGCTAGGTTGTTTTCCAGTAATGACCGCTGACCGTGCTACTAGCATATTTTAAGATTTTTTTTATTTTGTTCTTATTTTTTACATATTTAAATATTTTTAAAATATAAAAAATATACAAATGTACTAAAACTAACTTTCTTAATCATTAAATAAAAAAAAAATTGATGAGCAGTCAAATGGAGCGGTAAGAGGGGGAGAAGGGGGGGTATCATTTCCCGTAGAAAAAGCATGGCATTTAGGATGTTATATACGTACGTACGCATGCAGGTGAGCAGTCAACTATGCATGGCTTGTATTTTCACTACTTCAAACAGAACAAAAGGAATTAGGATGAAAAGTAGACAGCGTGATTGATAGTACTCATTAATGGACCAAACGTTGAACGAATTACTTGCTTAATTCACTTTTCATATTAAACAAATTAAGGAAATTTTGATGAGCTGATGATGATAACCCTTGTGCATGCTTCGGCCTGTTCTGATATGCACCCTGCTGGCGGCCTGTGCGTTTAACTCTACGACCCTCCATCTATTTTTTCATCCATTATTACTACTATATATAAAAAACCACGTGGAACATTTATATTGTGCTATGTGGCAAGTTATTTTTTAAAATAATGTTTTTTAGAAAATAATAGATATGTTTTAATAATAAAAACTATTTTTAACTTAAAACCACCACGGTGTGCGTGAAGGCCACACGCCGCCCACTCACGGTGCATCCAATGCATTTTGTTTTTTCTGATTTTCTACCAACGACCCTTGATGTGTTTTGCAACTATTTTAGTTCTTTTTCGACTACTTTTTTTTTTTACTTTTATTTCCCTCACTTTTGTTTCGAAGGAAAAGCCCAAGGTGCATCTCTGCCGTCACTGGCCCCTTCGTTGGGCTGGAAACGTCCTTCCAATATACTAGCCTCTACCATCAGATCAACACCATAGCCAGATTATAAGGCCCACGCACCACATATGTGATTTGTTCTCTCTTTGAGTCTTTGTAGGAAATAGATATAAAAAATTACTTCTACGTATTTTTTGTATACTTTATTAATATAATTAATTATATTACTTTTTTAATATAAAATAACAGCTTTATCCAAACACATTAGTAGAGTATATAAGAAGTATGTAAAAGTGACTGTATGTAACAGAACTTTATTTGAAAAATTCTATCATAAGCCTTGAAACATTCAATCACAATGCATTATTATCCGTTTTGGTGGGCTTGCATAAAAAACTGTCTTTTTGGGGTCATTTCCCCAATTTAACATAGCAACAAGTGTTTTTTTGTTTCTAGTCAAGCAAACATTTCATTAACATAAGAAAATCGAGATACATAAGTAGGGGCAGGTTTTTCTCAACATATCCCATTACAACAAACACGGTAAAAATGAAAATAAATCGGGTTTTGGGACTAATGATTTGATCCCCACTCATTTCCGGAAAAGAGGGCACCTTCTTAAATATAGTTTTTTTACAGTTCGCACATCAACTATGTTGACATCACTATAAGCGGTGGATTTTGGTGGTGCACTGCAGTTTCCTAAGATGTTCGTTGAAGAGACAGATCACATCCCCTGCCTCAAGATCTTCTGTTAAGGAAAGCAACAAGCACTTGGCCAGTCCAATGTTTTGGCTCCACTGTTTTTATTTTTTATTTTTATTTTTTTAGCTTTTAATAATATGCGATGTATTGAATGGGCTGGTTTGATAAGCTCCCCATCCCCTCATTTTGTATCCTTCGTTGTAGTTTTAATAAAATCTTACTCATAAAATAAGTTGGATAGATAGATGATAGAGAGAATTGGGCTTGTATTTAAGCATGCAATGTTGTTTGTCGGCTGAACACAAATCTTGCATGTAGAACACATTTTCCGCAACAATTTTGAAATGGCTTTCTATAGACATTTGTTGCTCACTTTCCCTCTCGAATTTTATTCAGTTTGCCAACTTTTCTCCTAAGAGTGTCCTTCTCACTAGCTTTTCTAACTTCCTTTCTCTTTCCCTACCCACTCTTTCCCTCACTACCCCACTCCATTTCTCCTTTCTCCTACATTTTTTCTCTCATTTTCTCTGAGTTTCTCCTTCATTTTGCAGATTGGGCAGTTTCAACAACATTGGCCACACAACATACGTGATTTTTGCTACCATAACATTATGCACAACCCCACGTAATGGCTCACTTCTTGTAAATATATGCTACCTTGCCATCTTCTCCTCACTTAGTTGTATACCAACTGTCATTATATATATATAAATATAGATTTGACATTAACTGCAACTTCAAAACCACAGTTCCTACTTGTCACCACAGTGCCTTAAATTCTTATCACTCTCGTTAGTACAAGAATCATTTGTATTGGGTCGAGGACTTTAATGATAACTATAACAAACTTGAGTATTGAGACAGAGTCAACCAACACACAGCAAAACCAAGAAACAGCATCTCCGAAGAAAAAGCCTCTTCAATTCAAACTCAAGATGATCATGTAGATCTTTCAAATGCTACATATAAGAATAAGAAGAGATAGAGTTTTATGTAATTCAAATGCTATGGATAATGATAAGAAGAGATAGAGTTTTATGTAATGCAAATGTCATTTGTTGTAGCTACTGTAAATGGATCTCTATAAATAATATACTCTACTCCCACGATTAATTAATGGGAAGCATATTTTAAAATCCTTTATGGTGTCAAGTGACAAAGCATAATATCTAGAAAGGATTCCTCAGTCATTGCCGTGACTTCCTCCCCGTGTTTTCTTCATTCAATGATTCTTGTATAGTGTATATTTTCGTACTTACTATTTTCCTTATTTTGCAATTGTATAGCTGGTAGTTGACCTCTGTAAACTTTCTTATAAATGAATACAAGGACCTCATACGCGAGGTAAACCATTCTTTTAGATGGTATCAGATGCCCTCGAGGTTGCCATAATGGATTTTCTTCAACCTCTTCGGTCCTACCTGTGGATGAATTTGCTTCACTTACGTTTTCTCCTACCAAGATTAACCTCTAAGGTCTCGATTAAGTGGGCATGGCCTTCTTGGCTATGCCAAGAATGAGGTTCCATGTCCACCCGCAACTATTGTCGGTGAAGATGGTACGGTGCACGTCAACCCAGAGGCAGCTCATTGGCTGGGCACTGATCAATTAATTCTGGACTGGCTAAATAGCTCTCTATATGATGCCCCTCTGTCTCAAGTCATCAATAGTGAGTCAAGTCATTCCATGATGCTTGGGATGTTTTTGAATCCTTAAATGGAAGCCTTACACGTGACCGTGTTCAGCAGATGAAAGGTGAGCTCTAGACGCTCACTAAAGGAAGTTCTTCGTTGGAATACTATCTCCATAAAGCCAAGGCGTTGGCTCTCTACTTCATGGTGCCGGGAAGCCCATAGACGATGATGACTTCATTGTGTGTTTTCTTTGTTGCTTAGGTCCGGAATTTGACCCCACTGTTGCAGCTCTCAATGCCGGCGACATTTTTTCCTCTGTTGAAGGTGTTATCGATCAGTAAGTTACGAGACTTCGAGCTACGACTCGTCACTAGCCAAAACAGATCTCCTGTTGTTGCTCTTTATACGAATCGCCGTGGTTTTTCTACTGAATCTCGTGGAGGTTGAAATGGACGTACTCGTGGGTCTCAACAATGTTCCAATGGCTCTCACTCTGGAACTGACCGGACACTCGGGTTAATCATCATATGACTTCAAATACAATTGATGTTGAAGGTATTCACCCTTACTTCGGAACTGATTCAATCGTATTTGGGAATGGAAATGGTCTATCAATTACTGGTATTGGTAATCTTAAAGTTCCTGCCACTAATCTCAGATTAGATAATGTGCTTATTGTTCCTAAGTTCACTAAAAATTTGCTTTCAGTTTCTCAGTTTACACGGGATAATCACTGCTATTTTACCAATGGTAGATCTTGTTACAGAACCCAAAGGAGAATTGAAATCTGACCAACTGAATACGGTCGACTAGGCCACGGTGCGATGTTGATGATGGTATAGTATTTAACTTAGGTTAATACTTGTACTTTTGGAGTTGTATCTCAAGTATTCTTTTGATCACAACCATTTTGGACTAGTGTGATGATCACGGCTTTTTAGTATGCCTTTATGTATGAATTATATTTCAAGTATTTGGGATATATTTAGTTTGGTGCATAGTATTGCTAAAGAAAAAGATTATCCGCTGCGAATATTGCATAATGCTAGATGCATGTTAGGAACATTGCATCTTATATGTCATGAACGGGGGTAGGTCACCTTGTATTGCATGTCTCGACGCTTCAAATGTCCGTTCAATCCCAAGCGAAATTTGGGGGCGTCACAATTGGCATCACCGACTAGTACTTCGGGCTGTAGAAACCCATCTAGAGCAGCTACCTTCTGTGCAAGCAGCCGAGTTCCAATAGATCTAAAAGATGTTGTTGTGCTTAATGAAAAGTATGAGTTGATGAATGTTGAGGTCGATCGACTAGCACAACCTAGTAAAAAAAGGTCGTGGACATAGGAATATTTCACCAAAGTTCCCGAGGATCATGAGAACCTGTAGGCTCGACGCCACTACTATGGGCAACAATGTGGTTGTCATTCAAAGAAGCAAGTCACATTTGTATTAATAGCACATCTTTTGAGCTGCCAGAGGTATAAGATACACAAAGGACTGGTGATAACTGATCATAAGAAGCTAAGTTACGAGACTTCTATGGCCACTAATGGCACACAGATTAAGAAGCTATCACTCCCTCAATACAGTGAGAAGATGTTGATGGATGTTTTTGTATAGATGTTCATCATTGATGAGATTCCTTTTGGCACGGTTGACAAAGCAGGATTCTGTAAATTTGTTCACACTTTAGAGTCACGATTTCCCATGTCTTCATGGTATACTGAAATGTGCCATTATTTGAAGATGCATGCTAAGGAGAAGGCGGCAATGAAAGAAGTGTTTGTTGTCACTGGCCAGAAAATTTCATTTAAAACTGATACATGGACCTCTATACAGAATGTGGGCTACATGTATATCACAACCCATTTTATTGACAATGAGTGGACATTGCACAAGTGAATTATCTGCTACAAAGAAATTATTGATCACAAGGGTTCATCCATTGGCAAGGAGATGGATGATTATATAAAGAATTGAGGGATTAGAAAAGTGCTTTATACCACTGTTGACAATGCCAGTGCAAATGACATTGCCATTGATTGGTTCAGGTGGAATACGACAATAAATGAGGATATCATTTGTGAGCACCAGTTTATCCATATTTGATATTGTGCCCATATCATCAACCTCATAGTTTCTGAGGGGTTGAAGGAGGTTAATGATTCCATTACTAAAGTCTGAAACTTGTGAGATATGTGAGAGCTTCCTTCCAACGGTTATGCCAGTTTAATGCAATAGCCGAACAGTTTGAGATCACATCTTCCAGTATGTTGTAATTGGACATTCTGACTTGATGAAACTAGAGATGCATGATGTTGAATGTAGTGCAAAAATACCAAACATCATTTGAGCTGATAGAGGTCGAGGATGGGGGCATGAGGTATGCTATGTTGGAGTTAGTTGGGAGGGAGAAGAGGCCTTGGTGCGCCGGACGCATTTGATTGGGCCAATATCAAGTATTTTATTCAATTTTTGAAATTATTTTATGACATAACCATACAAATATTTGGAACAAAATATCCTACTACAAACATGTACTTCGAGGAGCTCTTTGAGGAGCTGACAGTGTGGGTTTGTTGAATGCAATGATTATGAGGATAAAATACAAATATAATAAATATTAGGGGATGTGGAGAAAATAAATAGATTATTATTTATTGATGTGATCCTTGACCCCACTATAAGTTGGTGATTGTAAAATTTTGGATTAGGGACGTCCTCAGTGATTAGAACACTGATAAGTTTATTAGATTGCTTAAATGTGATATTGATGATTTATATAGTCATTAAACAACAATGGTCAGTCTTCAACCGAATGTGGTAGCTCCTCATGCCCGACCGGCTCGACATCTTCCTGGGATGACACACATGCAGAAAGTTCCAATGTTTTGATACTACAGTGGTTTCATCAAAACTGTGCATTAAGGAATATTATGTAGTGTAAGTCTGAGGTTGAGCGTTATTTTATGAAAGATATCGAGCCACCTAGTGAAATGTTCTAGATGTTAACTTGATGGAAGGTGAATTCTGACAAGTTTCCAGTCATTTCTTGAATAGCGAGGGATGTACTACTTATTCCTATTACTATGATTGTCTCTAAGTCGGCGTTTAGCACTGAAGGTTGTGTCTTAGATGCTTATTGGAGTTCATTGTCTTTAATCACCATCGAGACCCTCGTTTGCACACAAAACTGGTTAAGTTCAACACCCATTGTAGTAGATACCATTGATGTCAAGAGCTATGGGCTTGATTCAGGTAATTTTATGATTTTAAATAATTATTTACATAATATGTTTTCATTATTTAATTTATAGTTTATATGATTTTGAAGATCTAGTTATGAACCCTAGATTAATTGCGAATGATTGAGACAGACGCATTGTGGGATGGCCCCTTTATTGGTGAGAAACTCAATACCATGATTACCATCATGCAAAACTTATCATAGTTAGAGGTAGAGGTGAGTTCACAATGTGCCATATTTTATGTCATCTATCACTTGGCAGATAGTTTAGAAGTCTAAAGTTAAATGACTAAAGAAAATATAGTGTATCTGATCAATAAAACTTCATCCAAAAAAATTGAAAATCACTATTGGTATCGAGTCATCGACTCAAATGCATAGATTGTCAGGACTGATACGGAGGACATTATATATATTTTGATGTTGTAAATTTAAATTTATTGTGAATTTTTAGTTTTAAATTTAAATTTATCGTTTGCTTACATTAAATCACCTATTTTTGTATTGTACATGATTTAGTCATTGTATTTAAATTTTAGCTTTTCAACTTACTTTTTATAGTATTTTATATTTTTTTTATTAATTTTTTACATTATTTTGTTTTTTTTTAATATTTTATAATAATTTTTTTTACATTAAATCAATTCTAAACGGAGCTCTCAGCTCCAACCTCCAATTGGAGTAGGAGTTAGAGTACATATTTTTGACCTCCGACCCCAATTGGTGTCGGAGGTGGGTTTGTCGGAGTTGGAACCCACCCTAATAAATATGAGACCTACATAAAAAAAATTACTTTTTTAATAGTAGACCTCATTTTTTTTTCCGAAACAATTGTGTGATACTTACATACTCCAACGACTCTATATATCATTACTCTCCATCATATCACTTTAGATCTCAATTATCTAAATTTGTACACAGAAGATTACACTAGACAGGACCGAGTTATGGTTGGTAATGTCAAAGGTTTGCACATGCATCATCTTGGTTCCTCAATTCCATGCTTTGCCTCAAAATCCTTCTTTCTAAAGAATATACTTAATGTTCCACATATTAAAAAAAAAAGTTTACTTTCTAAATATCAGTTTGCTAGAGACAATCACGTATATTTTGAGTTTCACCCTTCATTTTTCTATGTTAAGGATCAATCTTCGGGAGCTATCCTACTCCAAGGCAAGAGTAACAATAGTCTCTATCCCCTCTCTACTTGTGCTTCCCTTGATCAATAGTATTCACGTTTAGGTCATCCATCACTTTGAATTATTCGTCAAGTTATATTGAAGAACAATTTAGCTAGTACAAATAATTTATCCAATAAGGTATGTTCCTCTTGTCAACTTGGCAAGAGCCATAGATTCCCTTTTCATTTGTCTAAATCTATTTCGTAGGGTCTATTAGATTTTCTATTTTCAAATGTATGGGGTCCTTCCCCCAAATGTCTATTAATGAAAATCTTTATTATCTCTACATTGTGGATGATTATTCTAAATATATTTGGTTATTTCTCTTATCTTCAAAACCTGATGTCTCTAATGTCTTTTTAAAATTTTTAACTCTTGTAGAAAAGCTTTTTTGCTCGTCCCATTAAAGTTTACAAACTGACTAGGCAATGAATTATGGAAACTTCATCCTATCCTTGCTTCATTTAGTATCTCCCATTGACTTACTTGTCCACATATCCACCAACAAAACAGGTCCATTGAGCGTAGACACAAACACTTAGTAGGAACTGGTCTCACTCTCTTAGCTAATGCATGTTTTTCTACATGATGTTATTGAAGAAGATGACTTCGTGACTCAAAAACCAAGTTTCACACATCCATCATTCCCTAATCATGTGTGCCTCTTAAAAAGGGCTCTTTATGGGCTAAAACAAGCTCCATGTGCCTGATTTTCTCAACTCAGCTCCAAACTTATTGACTTGGGATTCTTGGGCTCAAAATTAGACTATTGACTTTTCATTTACAAGCTTGGCTCCAACTTAGTCTACATTCTTATTTATGTAGACGGCATATTAATTATTGGTCCAGACTCCGATCTCATTCCTCAACTCATTCACACACTTAAAGATCCCTTCACCCTTAAATGTCTTGGGTATCTTCATTACTTCCTTGATGTTGAAGCCCATTTTACTAATGTTGGTTTATTCTTGACCCAATAATGGTCTATAAGAAAGCTCCTCCTTGTAAGTCCAACATGCTACATGCTAAGAGTGTCTTTTCTTCAATGTTATCAACTACTGCTCTCTCTCTCAACACATTGGTGCTACATTCTTTGATCCAACACTCTACCGTAGTGTTGTGGACTCTTTACAATATCTAAACCTCCCTCAACCAGATATCGCCTTTGCTATTAGAAAAGTTTTCCAATTCATGCACCGGCCGGCCACTGGCCATTAGAGTTCTTTCAAACAGATTTTATGTTACTTCAAATTAACAATACATTATAGTTTATTATTGCAATGATTTAACTCTCATACTCTTCAAGCCTTTTCTGACTCAAACTGGATAGCCTGTCTAGATGATCACAAATCTACCACCAAATATTTTCTCTTTCTAGGACCCAACATTATCTCTTGGAGCTCATGTAAGCAGAAGATAGTTTCTCGCTCTAGTACAGAAGCAGAGTACTGTGCAATTTTAAACACTACAACTGAATTAATCTGAGTTTTTTCTATACTCTAGGAACACAGTATCACTCTTTCTTAGGCTTCAACGTTATGGTGTGATAGTACAGGTGCCACTTACCTTAATGCCAACCCATTGTCTTCACTCAAGGACTATACAAATCTATATAGATTATTATTTTATCTGTGACTTTGCTCATTCCCTCAATGTTCGATTTTTTTCATCTAAAGACTAACTAGCAGATACACATTCGAAACCATTGCCGATAGTACGATTCTCTTTCCTCAGGAACAACCTCAACATCTGTGAACCACTATTGAGTTTACGAGAGGCATATTGAGACAGAGTCAAACCAGCACATAGTCAAACTAAATAAGATTTACAAAGATAAAGCATCTTCAACTCAAATTCAAGATGATCATGTAGATGTTTCAAATGCTACAGATTATGATAAGAAGATATAGAGTTTTATGTAATTCAAATGTCATTTGTTGTAACTAATGTAAATGGATCTCTATAAATAATATATTATGCTCTCTCGATTAATTAATGGGAAACATATTTTAAAACCCTTTATTGAAAAATGTAGGAGGTGGATCCTCTTCCTTTTTCACAACTACCCGGAGGGTGGCTAGTGGGGTGTCTTCCCTCCCCATTCAGCTATCCCCCAATCTTATGAAATGTGGAAAGGGGCCTCTAGCACCGCATTATGGAATGTTGTCAAAGGTATGTTGTTCACTTCTTTTAGGGTAGGAGATTGTTGTCTTCCATTTTCTTAAAATATTTAAAATTCAAGAAATATTTTTCTATAAGTTTTTAAATTAGGAAAAAAAATTGTTCTTTTTAATTTCGTTTGATTTAAAAAGTAAGTTTTATTTTAAAAATATTTTCATTTCTAATTTTTTTTTTATACTTGATGCAAGTGATTTGAAAAATGACACATGTTAAACAACTTTTTCGATTGACATGACGTTTCTTACGAGTTCTTATCAGAATAGAGATTGAAACACTTATTTAATCAATCATAAAAATCTATGGAGTAAAAGCTCAATTTTAAAACTTATGGATCAATATTATAGTTTTAAATTCCGTTATGTTCTAGCCATTCCAACTGGAATTTTTTGTTTCGGTATAGTATCCAGTACTAGGGGAGAGTATCGGCCGGTCTGGATCGGCAAAACCAACCGGACCGGACTGAGAGTAGGTCCGGTCGGTCCCGGTCCAAGTTTTAGTGGATCGATAGGTTTCGGTCTGGTCCCGATCTGGGGGTTTTTTTACCCCGGACAGGACTGAATTAAAAAAATATATAAAAAATATATTTTATTATTTATATAATATTTATAATTGTATATAATTAATTATAATTTTTATCTAACCTAATAGGTTAATATTTATAATACTAATATTTATAATTTTATACTAATACTAATATTTATATTAAGACTAAATTACTAATAGTCTAAATTAATACTAATATACTTATATACTATTATATAGTTATACAATATACTAATCATAAATTCATAATAATTAAATCATTCATAATAATTAAGTCATTATAAGTCTATAATTATATCTAATAGTATTAGTATTAGTATTAGTATTAGTTAACTTAATATCTAATATGCTAATATTAGTAATAAGATATTAAGACTATAAGAGTATTACTCTTATTTAATAAATGAATATAGTTTTACATAGAGTATTAGTAAGTGTGTTGGGTTTGAAGACAATGAAGAGATATAGTAAATTAGTAATATTAGTTATTAGTTATTATCTATTAGTACTAGTGTTATTACATATTATTAGTTATTAGTTATTACATTTAGTTATTAGTTATAATATTAGTACTAGTATTAGTGTATTACTATTAGTCTATTACTATATACTAATAGACTAATAGTATTAGTATTAGTGTATTACTAATATATATAATATATATATTAGTAACTTAGTTATATGTATTAGTAATATATAATATATAATAATAGATATATATTACTAATAAATATAACTAATAACTATATGTAATAATAGTATTACTATATCTCTTCAAAGCCCACATATTTATTAATACTCTATGTCATACTATATTAAATAATAGTAAAATACTCTTATTATTAATACTCTATGTAGTTATATTAAATACTATATTACTAATACTCTATGTAGTTACAGTGATTTAATACTAACATATTACATATTAAGTTAACTATACTAATACTATTATAAATTTATACATATATGATATATTATAATTTATACCATAACTCTTCTAATATGTTAATATATTGATATATACTAGTATATATTATAGTTAATAACTTAATAGTTATACATTAAAGAGTATAATAATACATTGATACTAAATATATATAGTTATAGACTTATAATGATTTATTTATTATAAATTTATTATTAGTATAACTATATAATAGTATTAGTACTAGTGTATTATTAGTTATAGAAAATAAGTTAATAACTATTACTAATTTACTATATACTAATAGACTACTAGTATTAGTGTATTACTAATATATATATATATATAATAGTATACCATATGTATATATATTAAATATATCACAATATAATTACATAAATATTAAACAAAATGCCATTGGATTAAAAAAAAAAGTCAAGGGTGGACCGACCAGACCGAATGGGACCGGACCGTCCCGGTCCTTATGGAGTTCGGTCCAGTCCAGGGTGGGAAAACCCTGGACCGAACTCACCCCTATCCAGTACACTAAATCTCATTGTTTTGTTTCTCTCCAAAATCCGGCCCACTCTGGTTCGTTTCGGCCAGAATTGGCATTTCGGACACTGTTCCGTTTCAGACTGTTTTTATAATTTTCTTGTACTTGGATGACATTTTTGTAAATTTTAAATTCAGATAGTATTTAATTAGTTCTCAAATATAAAATATATTTATATAATTTTAATTTTTTTTGTAACTTTAAATATATTCCCTCATTCTCTCTTTTTTTTAATATCATTATTCTTAATAATTTTTCTATTCTTTTATTTTATTTATTTTTTTTGTCTTTCAACTCGAATTTGTGATTTTTCAAACTTATATTAATTTTATAAATCTTCAATTCTTATATATAAATATATATATATATACACACACACATATACATGATACACACTTACATATATGTGTGTGTGTGTGTGTGTGTGTATTTATTCCATTAGTTGGTAGTTTATATATACATATAATTATTTATATATAATATACAATTAATATGGAAATAATACTAATACCGAAATATTTCGATCCAATACCTTAACCGAAATGACCACCGAAACAGTATTCAAAATTTTGATCAATATAGTCATTAAGAAAAACTATATAAACTAGTTTTGAAATTAAACCTTTTGAAAATTTATATATTCAATTATTTTTTTTTTATAAAAGATTGATCTCATTACTTTCAACTTAACAAAGAAAGAATACATGGAGGAACAACCCCCAATTGAATGATCTCCTTAGTGAGAAGTAGAGCATTCTTAACTAATACATGAGCTACATTGTTTGAAATCCTAGGAACATGCATAATCAACTAGTGAGGCATCTTTTCTAGTAGCTATTTTACATCTCTGATCATCAAGCCAGCTGAAGTACATTTCTCCTGATTGCCATTAACTGCACTGACCACTGGTAAAGCATCCCTTTCAAATTGCACTTTCTCCAACCCTAGTTCGGTACACAACATTGTGGCTTTAAGGAGAGCAAGTGTTTCACCCAACTGAAAATCTGGAAAACACTCACAAGTTGATCTTAGTGTAGCAATTACTATGCCTTCCCCAGTTTCTGACTAGAACTCTTATTCCAACCTTGCAATGGATTTTGTCGATGGCAGCATCTAAATTAATCTTGTATTTATCCTGTGGGGGGCTGTCCACTGATGAGCAATGCTCAGATTATTCCTTGGTAGACCTTTGACCAGCTGATGAGCAAATTTGAATTCTTCAAGTGCTTGGCGAGCTTGTGAGACCAGTGTGAGGGGAGAGGTAAATACCTTTTCACAGATATAGTTATTCCTCTTTCATAGTTGGTGGGCTATAATTGCAATTTCTTCTAAATCCTCAACTTGCATGGATGAAGAGAGTTTTCTCAAGAGTTCCATATAGGATATTTCCTCAACAGAGCATTTTGTTAGTCTTCTCGAGCATGAGCCCTAAACATCTTGAGCTGACTTGCAGTTCCATAAGATATGAACAACAGATTCTAGCTCCATACAACAAATAGGGCAGTGAGAGAATTCCGCTACTTTACATTTAAATAAGTTCATTTTGGTGGGAAGAGCCTCATGACTAGCTCTCCAAAGGAAAACTTTGACAGTATTAGGGACCTTTAGCTTCCATACTTTGGACCAGAAGCCATTTGAGGCAGTGCTGCTCGAGGGTTGGCCCTTACTGCTTTCCATAAGTTCCACTTGAAGGTGATAGGCTCTTTTAACTGAAAATTTGCCATTAGAAGTGCATCTCCATGCCAACTTATCTGAATTCTTGATTAGACTAAAAGGCAGTCTACTAATGAGCTCACATTCAGACTCATAGAAAAGTACCTTTAATAAAGGGAGGTTCTAATGCTAAAAATCATTGTCAATCAATTATCTAACAAGAGCATCTTCTTCCAATAGCCTCATTGAAGTTTGAATTCTGAATGAGGATGGCTTGGGAATCCATTTATGTTTCCAGATCTTGAATGATTCACCATTGCCTATCTTCCAGATCAATCCTTCATTTAAAACTTGCTTTGTAGCCAAGATACTTTTCCACAGAAATGATCCTTTATAACCTGCTTTGGCACTAAGATAATCAGAATGAGGGAAATATTTAGCCTTCAAAACCCTAGCTACCAAGGACTCCAGGTGTTGAATTAATCTCCGCCCCTGCTTTATAGTAAAGCCAAATTGAAGTTTTCAAAATCCCTAAAGCCTAGACCACCTGTATTCTTAGCTTTCCCCAACTGTTGCCACCTAAGCTAATGAATCTTTGATATGTCATCTCTAAGTCCTCACCAAAATTTCTGCATTACCCTCTTGATCTCCTTCACTAAAGCCTTTGGAACTTTAAATAATCCCATGTTTTAAGTGGGAATTGCTTGGATGACAAACTTGAGGAGGATTTATTTTCCTGCTTGTGACAAGAATTTTATTTTTCAGTTGCTCACCTTACCCCTTTACTTATCCAAAATGGAATTAAAAGCCTTTGATTTATGTCTGCCCATATAAGAGGGTGTAACAGCCCGCTAGAAATTCAATGGTGGAATTTCTATAGACATTAGAAATCTCGTGAAAACCCCATAAGTTTTTACGAATCGGCTAATCGCATAAGTTCTAGTATGTCAACATAATTAGTTTTATCACTCACTATGGTGCCAGAAATGTGATTTTATTTGTTTGAGGTAGTTAGAAGTGTCAGATTACGTTATAGTTTACGCCACTAGACTCAGTTGAATATTTAGGATTTTTCAGTACTAAGTTTATTATGCACTTTTTCGGAGTGAATAGTAACCTCGATAAGCGTACTAAGTGCAGTGGTTTCAAAATCACAGTGTGAAATGTCCAAATTAGGTTAGAGAAGTTTTATTTGGACACTTGGCAAGATCTTAACCACACATAATGAATAGTATTAGATACTTGGCACAAAGAGAAACCATTAGATGGATTTGTGAAGGAAATCAATGTGTGAGATCATGCCACCTAAGCAAAACAGTTTTTTTTCATCTGATCAACCAAATTGAGTTAGATGAAGAGGGTTTCAACCCTAGTAAAACCCTAAATGGTTGGAATCCTTTTGAAACCCCAAAAACTTGGTTGAAACCGAAACCCTAAACGGTTTCCCCAAACCCTAAAGTTGGCATTCAAACCCTTTTTGATCCAATTTCTAGTATTGTGTTTAATCACTTGATTAAATCACTTTCACATGCTATTAATTTCTCAAATTCCTATTATGACATCTTTATCCAACATTTTAAACCTTAGAAATTTGATTGGGCCAAGAAAAATTGGATTTGGGCTTGATAGCATCTCAAACCCTAACCAAACCCCCTTTAAACCCCAAATTGAAGCCCACTTGGTTGAGGCCCACTAAGGCCCACTAAAGCCCACGAATTTTGGCCACCTTGGCATAGCTTCTTGGAGAAATTTCCTCCCCCACTTGGCAGACCATTCATTGCATCAAGTTGCACTCATTAATATGGAGGAACCCACCCCATCAAGTCCCATGTCTCATAGCCTTTGTAAGTTGTCTTTTGCCCCCCACTATCCTCTACATTATGTCACATGTCTACACCTCCACTCAATGATCATTAAGGTCCAAATATTCTCCCTACAGAAGTCTTGAGTCGTGCAAGACACACTTACTTCACTTTAATCATTTCTTCACCCCGTTCTTAGAGAGAAACCCAAAAGAGCTCTCTCGGGCAGATTTCTGGGTCTTTTTGCGTGGAGTTTTTCGACCCTTTGTAAGTATTTTCACACGATGACTCCTTCATAAAAGTTGTTCCTCTTTGAGTCTAGTTTCCGTAGATGTATTTTTCGTATCATTCCATGGTCATTTGGTCGGTCAAAAGTATTTTTAACCATGGAAAGGTCATTCTGGGCGTGAATCTGGAGAGTGTGTTATGTTTTGGAGTTTTTGACCAAGCTAATGGATATATCTTGGTCCGAAAATTTTATGGAGTGTTCTTAGAATGTGTTTAAGAGTTTTCATTGAGGTTTTGTTGCATGAATAAAGATTTTGATGATAGATTTTATTAGATCTAGAAACATGAAAACTGGAAGTGACAAAACAGTTTTTATTTGGATAAAGTTTGAATATTTTGAGGTTTGATCTTACTCTAAAGGCTTTGATATTTTTATATGATGATCCTAAGTCTCTTATTTTCATGTTAGGATGTTATTTTGGAGATATTTAGTATTAGTTTCAAAGATATGATTTTTCTATGCAAGAGAATTTCGGTTAGGCCTAAGATTTGATGTTTTTAGGTTAGATCCATGTTTTATTGGGTTTTAGCCATGTGATTTTAATTTTGATGGTTGGATATTCTTTAGGACACGTTTTTAAACCATGTGATACTTTATTTCAAAGATCTCACCTTCTTAAGCCATTGATCAAGAGATTTATCAAAGCTAGTTAAGAAAAAGTTTCTGTTTTTGGACTAAGTGTAAAATCAAAAACTCCAAGTGTTATTTTTGTGATTTTGGTGACTTTAGTTTGATGATTTAAAGCATGGTTTATCTGAGGATGATGTTATGAATATGTTAGAAGTAAGATTAGATTTTTTGGAATTCTTGGAGATGTTTTGATTTAAGGACAAAGCTTGTGATTCAAGTGTTTTGATCTTTTTACAAAAAAGTTTGGTGTTGATTATTAGCTTTTTCTAAATGGATGTTTCAAGTATGGTTTTAAACTTAGGATTGGAAGATGTTTGTTGTAAAATTTTGGTTTAAGCATGAGTTTTGAAGTTGGAAGGAATTGTAACAAAAATCAAGAGAAATGGCCTATGGATGTTTCGGCCATAGTGTGTTTTCCATAGTGTTGTTTTGTTTTAAATTTTTTTCTGAGTTGATATTTGAGTTTAGAACAAAATTTACATGAGGAATGTAAATTTTGGAAATTTTTGGAGTTAGGATATGAAATCCTTAAGTTATGGGTAAAATGGTCGTTTTCCCACATGTAGAGGGTAAAATGATAATTTTACTCTAAGATAACTTGTTTCCATGTTTCTAATTGTTAGTAATTAAATTTCTAACTTTTAGAATGACCTTTTACAGTTTCTCGTATATCGCACTTTATTCTCGTAGAACGTGACAATCGAGGTAAGTTAGCCTCTAACTTACTATCAGTTTATTGTGTATGTGTGATGGGTAAGAGAACTACAATTTATGTATGTATGTTATCGTATATGCCATGTCATGCTATGTCATTACATGTTTATCTGCTACGTATGATTTAATCTCTCATGAATAATTATCTGTTACATAATCTTTTCTATCATACAATGATGTATGTTATAAGTATGCCATGTTAAGTATGCCATGAAATGTTATGATTAAATCATATTGTGTCATTTACAAGTATACGCCATGTTAGAAAAGTATATGATATTAATTAATATCTCATGCATTAAGAAAGATAAGACATGTTATGTTACGTATAATACGTGGGGCCACAACAACTGTGGAGTACGTATTATATTTTATGTTACGTGAATACGTGGGGCCACAACAACTGTGGAGTACGTATTATATTTAATGTTACGTATATACGTGGGGCCACAACAACTGTGGAGTACGTATTATATTTTTTATGTTACGTGTATACGTGGGGCCACAACAACTGTGGAGTACGTATTATTTTTTATGTTACGTGTATACGTGGGGCCACAACAACTGTGGAGTACGTATTATTTTTTATGTTACGTGTATACGTGGGGCCACAACAACTGTGGAGTACGTATTATTTTTTATGTTACGTGTATACGTGGGGCCACAACAACTGTGGAGTACGTATTATTTTTTATGTTACGTGTATACGTGGGGCCACAACAACTGTGGAGTACGTATTATATTTTCTGTTACGTGTATACGTGGGGCCACAACAACTGTGGAGTACGTATTATATTTTATGTTACGTGTATTCATGGGGCCACAACAACTGTGGAGCATGAAGTATGGGGCCACAACAACTGTGGAGCATACACTACGTGAGACACAGCAATTGTGACACGTAGAATACGTGGGGCCACAACAACTGTGGAGTACGTTTTATTTTTTATGTTACGTGTATACGTGGGGCCACAACAACTGTGGAGTACGTATTATTTTTTATGTTACGTGTATACGTGGGGCCACAACAACTGTGGAGTACGTATTATTTTTTATGTTACGTGTATACGTGGGGCCACAACAACTGTGGAGTACGTATTATTTTTTATGTTACGTGTATACGTGGGGCCACAACAACTGTGGAGTACGTATTATTTTTTATGTTACGTGTATACGTGGGGCCACAACAACTGTGGAGTACGTATTATTTTTTATGTTACGTGTATACGTGGGGCCACAACAACTGTGGAGTACGTATTATTTTTTATGTTACGTGTATACGTGGGGCCACAACAACTGTGGAGTACGTATTATTTTTTATGTTACGTGTATACGTGGGGCCACAACAACTGTGGAGTACGTATTATTTTTTATGTTACGTGTATACGTGGGGCCACAACAACTGTGGAGTACGTATTATATTTTCTGTTACGTGTATACGTGGGGCCACAACAACTGTGGAGTACGTATTATATTTTATGTTACGTGTATTCATGGGGCCACAACAACTGTGGAGCATGAAGTATGGGGCCACAACAACTGTGGAGCATACACTACGTGAGACACAGCAATTGTGACACGTAGAATACGTGGGGCCACAACAACTGTGGAGTACGTATTAAGTCAAGTTTCAGATCAAGTGCATGATAAGTCAAGTTTCAGATCAAGTTCATGTTTTGTTATGTACACGTACATGTTATGTTCATGATCAAGTTATGTTCCAAGTTCATGTTCACATCATGTTAAGTTCACGTTTACAGTATGTCTCAAGTTCACGTTTATGTCATGATATGTTCAAGTTTATGTTATTTTCAAGTTCATATTTATGTTATGCATGTTTACGTTCATGCTACATTTCAAGTCCATGTTATGTTTTAAACTCAAGTTCATGTCATGTTAAGTCAAGTTCAGTTCACGTTTAAGTTCTGGTTATGTCATGTTATATGTCAAGTTATGCTATGCTTATGTACGACTTTACTTATGCATTTATGCTTTTACTGCCATGCATGCATCTTTAACCTGTGTGTGAGTTTTATGTTAACTTACTGAGATTTGTAATCAAATCTCACTGTGGTAGTCCCAACTACCATTCCCCCCGAATGGTAGATCTTGTTACAGGACCCAAAGAAGAATTGGAATCTGACCATCTGAATACGGTCATCTAGGCTACGGTGCGATGTTGATGATGGTATAGTATTTAACTTAGGTTAATGCTTGTACTTTTGGAGTTGTATCTCAAGTATTCTTTTGATCACAACCATTTTGGACTAGTGTAGTGATCACGGCTTTTTAGTATGTTTTTATGTATGAAATATGTTTCAAGTATTTGGGATATTTTTAGTTTGGTGCATAGTATTGCTAAAAAAAAAAAAAAAAAAATTATCCGCTGCGAATATTGCATAATGCTAGATGCATGTTAGGAACATTGCATCTTATATGTCATGAACGGGGGCAGGTAACCTTGTGTTGCATGTCTCGACGCTTCAAATGTCCGTTCAATCCCAAGCGGAATTTGGGGGCGTCACAGAGGGTAACCCCAAGTAGTTCTCATACGACTTTGATGCCCTTACTCCTGTTGTAGCCAAGATTATATCCTTCACTTCTGGTCTAGTATTGTTGCTATAGAAAATAGAGGTTTTCTCCATATTCAGTCTCCAACTTTAGGCCTGTTCATAAATGTCAAAGAACTTGTAGAGCTTGCTCCATTCTAGGGAGTTAGCTTTACAGAAAATGAGCTGTCATCTGTAAAAAAAATAAATAAATGGATAATGCTAATGGAGCCTCGAGCCTTTGGGATTCCAGATATATGGCCAAGAGTTTTAGCATTGTTCATAATAGAGCTGAGGACTTCTACATAAAGAATAAAAAGATAAGGGGAGAGGGGATCCCCTTATCTGATTCCTCTAGAGGGCTAGAACCTTCTCTGAGGAGTCCCATTTATAAGTATGGAATAGCTGACTGTAGATACACACTGCATGATAAGTGAGATCCATCTCCTGTCAAGACCCATTTGCTGCATTATAGCTTCCAATAAACTCCACTCCACTCGATCATATACCTAACTCATGTCCAGTTTCAGATCCATAAAGACTTCTTTCCTACCTTGCATTCTAGTCTTCATGTTGTGTAAAGCCTCATATGCCATGATGATAGTATCACAGATGAGTCTACATGGGATGAAGGCACTTTGTGTTAGAAAAATGATCACAAGGAGAATCAAATTCAATCTGTTGGCAATGACTTTAGCAATTACTTTATAAGACACATTACAAAAGCTAATAGGGCGATAATCAGAGACCAACTTTGGATTCTATTTATTTGGGACAAGGGTAATGTAAGTTTCATTCAACGCTGAAAACCCACTCCTAGAGTTCAAAAAGTCCTTAACTGCTACCAGTATATCATTGCCAACAGTGTCTCAGTGGTCTTGATAAAAAGCTGCAGGAAAGCCATCAGGTCTTGGGGAGCTAAGGGGGTTCATCTTAAAGATGACCTTTTTTATCTCTTTAGTAGTGAATTCTTTGAGCAATTGAGAATTCATCTCATTAGTCACTATTTTGCCAAGATGAGCTATGCTGTCTAAGATGCCTTGGGGCTATTTTGCCAAGAACTCATCTCATCAGTTGTCCTCTTGTTATCTTGCACAGATACCTTCTTCATTAGAGATACTATGTATGGTATTGGATTTCTTTCTTTGGTTTGCACACAAGTGAAAGAATTTGGTATTTCTATCTCCATCTTTTAGCCATCTTTGTTTTGTTCTTTGGCGCCATTTTAGATCCTCTACTTCAAGAAGATTGTCCACTTCTTTCTACAACTCTTTAACAGTCTCAAAGTGCCCCCCTTTGATTCAACCTTTGCAGCTCCTTAATCATCTCCCTATTTTTAGCAATGAGGTTCCTTATATCACCATGTAGGGATTTATTTCATTTGACCAAGTGCTCTTGGCATCGCACCAATCATTCTCTATTGAAATCAAAACTACTAGAAGAGTTGGTAGTAGAGGTCCAAGCTTGCTTAATGATGTGTGAACACTCTTCCTGTCTCAACCAGCTGGCCTCAAAGCTAAACAGTCTCTTCTTAAAGTTGCATGTTGTATAAGAGTTGGCACAAGAGATAAGTAAGGGACATTGGTCAGAGCATTTGATAAAGTGTCAAAATTGCATGATTAAGTTGCTAAAGTGAATAAATTGTTTTATCAAAAATGCATTAAGCACTTAATTATGCAATAAGTTATAGTACTAGAGTCAATTGAGAATCCCGATATTTCGCACTTAAAAAGTTTGTAATGCAACTAGCACACTCACACTGTTAAGACAAATCAAAGTTGATCTTCCAATTCTACCCTTATAGAGCTAAAATCTTAATTATTGTAGGGCACCCTTGATTGAACTAGACGTGGCCAACATAGAGACCATGAAGTTGAGGGCTGAAAAGGAATTTCATACTAAAGGGTTCCCTCTTTCTGTAGTGGGCGCATCAGCCCTGACAGAGTTTGGACAACAGATTGCAAGGCATGAACCACCATGGTTCTCTGGAGATTGTGTCCTGTGTGTAGCAAGGTCCCTGGATCGTGGCTTCAAGATGGTGAAGGAGCTAGCCTCAAGCTGGGCAATAGACTCACGCACGCAAGACACCAAATGACGATCACATGGGATGGGTCTGGAAGGTGTAGGGGGCCACAAACCAAAGTAGCATCTGGAGATGCGATAGTGCTTGGCCTCAAGCACATACAATAGCAACTGGGCCAGGCCTCAAGCTGGTCAACGGACTCACCCAGTGCACGAGTAGGGGGCTGAAACCAAAAAAAAAAAAAATTAGGCATATAAAAAGGTAAAAGAGGTCACACGGCAAGGAGAGCATTTTATTCTTCATTCTTGTTTTTAGTTTTTTTATGTTTTTGCTCCAGGGGATTTTATTTTGCTATTTTTTGGTAGTTGCAATTTTTGTTTTTCGTTTGGAATTTTGAAAAGAGTATGGAAGGCTGAGCTTTTCAACCGAGGCTACAAGTTTTAGATCATCTTGCTCTAAATTTCTAATTAGATTAATTTTGGTTATGATAAATTCCATTTCATAGTTTTGCAAGTTGATTTTTGTTGAGAGAAGTCAAACCAGAAACTCTTGTTCTTGTTCTACTGTTGACGCAAGGCACAACAGAAACTTGGTAATTTATTCAAGGTTTCTCATGGTTTGTATGTGTGTAAAATTGATTTGCATTTTATGGAAACTTAAGACTGGAAATCTGGATTTATTTTTCTCATCTTCCTATTGTTAAAGCTTAGACTAGATTAACAATTGAGTAATGAAGTTAGACAATCTAATCAGAGTGTGGAAAAGGAGGAAACATGCTTGTAGCCCAGGTGTTTGATATTTTGCTTCATTGGTGTTAATTTTTCTACAATTTCTAATTCCTTGCACCCATTTCTCTAGCGTTCATTTCTTTTAATTTACAAGCATTCAGAAAATCATTCTTAAAAATATAGAGAAAAGATTTTAACCATTCTTCATTTATACACTCCATATCAGTACACAAACATACTTTTATTGTTTCTTATTAGCTATGTAAATAGCCCTCTCACAAACAAGTTCCTCACACAAATGCAACTCATTATATGCTTGCTATTCATGAACATTGTTGTCCTTGTGGAAATGACCTTGGAACTTATCCTTGTAATACTTTGATAGCTTCTGCACTTGGAAGACAGATTTAGAAGGCCATCACATTGAACTAGGATAACATGGATATCAGTGTGTTCATGTAGAGAATTCCAAGCTCTATTCCCAACCACTCTATCCAGCCTCTCCTTTGTGAATTCTTTGCCTTCTATGCCATTACACAAGGTAAATTTAGAGCCCTCAAGGCCCAGATCACTCAAGCTACAGTCCTCTAATGATTTCCTAAATACTTCCATTTGTCTATATGGTTTGAGAGCAGCACGAACTTTCTCATCTTGAGACATGATCTCATTGAAGTCCCTCATACATAGCCAAGAGACTTGGTTACTAGGATTAATGAGTCTTAACAGATTCCAACTTTCCACCCTTTTAGCAACCACAGGGTTCCCATGAAACCCAGTCAACACCCATTTGTGGTCCCACCCTTTGAAATACATATTTAGAGATGACTTTAAGAATAGGTGAGTAATTCTACACTAATCTCATCTTTCCACAACACTGCTAAGCCACCACTTGTCCCAACATTGTCTACAACAAAGCTATGATCAAACTTTAGTTTATTACGAATGACTTCTACTTTAGAGCGCCTACACTTGTTCTCAATGAGGAAGACCATATTGGGAAACTTTTCTTTTACCAACAGGTGAAGTTCACGAACTGTCCGAAAATTCCCAAGCCCTTAGCAGTTCCAGCATAGTATATTCATTTAGTTTGGCAGAACTGCAAAGCAGCCTTTACCAATCCATACCTGTTAACATTCCCAACCAACTTTTTTTGTTTAGTTTTCAAAGAAGACCTCCCCTATGTCCACAAGGGTTCTCTTTTTTTAGCCCTTCAAATTAGCTAGAACACTCTCATGAGGCTTCAGACCCCTAACTCTTCTCTTCCATCTAGAAAGGGTTTTATTGTTGCCTATACGTATGGAAGTGTTTAAAGAGGAATACGTGGCAGGGGTACCTGGCTACTACCTAATATGGACTTCTCCTTAGATGCTGACAAAATGAAATCAGGAGCCTTAAACTAGTCTCCCACATTTAAGGAAGAGTCTTCTCTTTCTTTTTCCTTGGAGGGTGTAGACAAGATATCTTGGTTATTAGAGAAAGGTCCCTTCTATGTTAGGTTAACCTGCATGCCATCTGACAAAGTATCCTCTAGCTTTATAACAGGCTCTATCAGCTTTGTCTTTACCAAATTACCAGAATTCTGCATGCTTTCATCCGTGATAGCAGCTACCAATGACTCCTTTCCTTTTCTAGAAAGATCAGCCAACTCTTCCTTCGAGCCTCCCTTTTGAGCTCCCCCAATGCTGTCTACTGGCTGAGCTTCCTCCATGGCACATTTGAAGCTATTGGTTTTGGGAGGTGGACTAACTTGCAACCATGAACCTTGGTCTTACAAGCTATCCACCACGTTCCTTTGATCGCCCTTCTTGAGGCATCTCTGGTTTGAGTGTTTGATGAGTCCACAATGAAAGCAAAAGTTGGGCAATCACTCATATTTAAACAAAATCCAGAACCTTTTATCTCCTAGATACAAGAACCTTCCTCTCGCCAAAGGTTTTGAGATATCAACCAGGATCTTGACTCGTAGAAACTTTTCCCATCATGTGCCACTTTGATCTGTATCCACGAGCAGTACTCTCCTTATAGTTGCACCTAGTTGTTCCCTAATCTTCATGGTCATGCCTACAAGGGGCATATTATGGAATTTTATCCAGAATGGTTCCATAGAAAACTGGATGATATGTAGGTGCAATGTTGCTATCACACTCTTGGAGATAAACCAGAAACTTATCAAACGACCAAGGTCTACCTTGCAGCACACTGTCCTTGTCTTCCTTCTTTTGAAACTCCAACAGGAACCTGTTCCATCCAATATCTCTAAGGAGTATTCACCCCTCCATGCTAGAGTTTTGATGTGGTTGCACGGACTACACCCTTGTTAACCTCCTTGTCCAATACTACAATAACCACCAGACACTTCCTTACTCTCTCAGCGGACAGTAGGATATCTTCCTCAGCTGCAACCACTTCTTTTCTTTCTTCATCATTGAGTTTAAGCCCTTCACACAATTTGGCAATCTCGTTATCCATTCTCCTAATCTCTTCAGATGTTCTGTCTAAGAGACTGAGCTCTACGTTCTTTGCAAAGGAACTAGAGAGAAATCACCCCACCCTCGTAGAGGAGAGGACCTCCTTGATGCTCTATGTCTTTGAGGGCACTACTATTGGGCACTAAACCAATTCACTACCATGTATTCATTTATAAGCTCATTTTGGGTTTAGAAGCTTTAATATTGGTAACTATGGTAAAATTAAACTTTACATCCACAAACTATCATCTATTTAATTTGCACCACTGTCAATAGGTTTCACTTTACACCTTCAATTATAATCTGACGATTAAGATAAATGGAGAATTAGTCAAGTGGGCCCCTAAATACCAAATGATTTCAATTAGATCCCAAATGTATTAGAGTCATGAGAACCAAAGTATTAGAAGCAAATGATCTTTTTGTAATAGCCTTTTAACTTTCTAAAATTTTTTATGAGACAGGGAAATGGATTCTGTCAACTAGAGCAAACATCATAGAAAATTTAGATTTTTATAGATGTATGACTTCCAATGCAACTAGAGTCGAGCAATATAGAGCAAAGCACTCATTATAAAGTCAATAAAGCAATAATAATTTATTATGATAATTATCAATGTCATGCTTAACAATTATCTCTGTGGTAAAGTGGAAATAATTATTTGGATGTCCTTTTTTTTAACATCCCCCCTCCAAAATGAATGCAAGGATGGAAGCTAAGATAGAAATCCCATATTCCTACATCACAAATTACACAAATCTATAACTTATACATGCCATCTCTGAGGATCAGAACTCTTTGAGTACCTACACATCAGAGCAAGTTGGTAATTTTGGTGCTAGACTCTTGCTTCCAATCACCACGAAAAGATATCCTGGTTTATTCGTCATTGGATGTGCTGTTTCCGCTACTGCCGACCCAATACTGTTTGAATGCAACCAATATCTTCTCCGGCACAAGGGGTCCGTCCTCATGATCTATCAATTTGGTATTCCATCTCATGCCTCCAGCAATTTTCTTAACCTTGTTCAGGACATCAACTCCATCCCTCAAGATGACAGACCCTTCAGGCCGCAAGATGCGATCCATCTCCAGAAGGATGTCTTCTAGTTGGCACCTATTTATATATTTCCATTAGAATTTAAAGGCAGTAAAACCTTATAATAAATTACGTTGCCTATCAGAAGAATCAAGGTGAATGGAGATGATTTAGGCCTGATTTGGATTCAGAGATGATGAAATGATTTTAGATGAAAGTTAAATAAAATATTGTTAGAATATTATTTTTTAATACTATTATTGTTTTGAGACTTGAAAAAGTTAAATAGGGATTTAAAAAAATTGAATTGTTTATTATATTTTATGTGAGAATTTGAGAAAATTGTAATGATGAGATGAGATGAGATGAGATAGGAAAGTTAAAAGTTAATATTAGTTGCAGCAACCTATTTTCTGAGGGAATAAAGGAATAATGACTGGGTGAGTCAACAAGAGAACTTTGTTGTCAATAAAGTTATGATTCTATCTCCACTTCAGCCCACAGAAAAATTCAAGCCATTTAAATTATTTAATCATTAATTCAAAACCTCTCATGGAAAATAGTGGGTTTTACAAATGGAAGAAATTCATGCTGGAAATTGAGGATCTTTTAAAAACATAAATGATTGGAATGCTTCCATGTAAATGATTTAAAGATGCCCAAGCCAGATATAGTTCCGGTATACACAAAGAAAGGAGGACGTGTCTTACGTGTTCTGATACAAGCTGAATACACCACTAGCATGAATAAGATCGTATGTCCTTGGGTAAGTAGAAAAGCCTTCACACCTGAACAAGATAGACAAATAAAAAGGTAAAAAAGATTCAAAACCTTTGGCATCGTGAGGAAGAATGGAACTGGTACTGTGCATGATTCTTGCATTATTTGACATTCTCATATCTCTCTTCACAATGTGATATGAAGAATATAAAAAATGTGACAAGAAGAGTCAGAAAATTTCAAGTCAATATGCTGTTAACAACAATGACAAAAGGGAAGCTTATGGAAAATAGTTCCTCTCAGAATGTACCGATAAATTTTAACATGTAACGGCCTTAGAAGCAGTTAAACTTCAAAGTTGATAGTACATAACATATTTTCATCTTCATAAAAAATGAAAAAAAAACTCCATAACTACAAATTCTCAGCAAATTCTGAATATAAACAATGCATGCAAATGTACAAGGCTTTTAAGTGGAAAAACAGTGAGAAATTTGTAGGGCCGTACCAGTTATGGTATATGCCGATTAAACCTCTCTCATAAATGACACCTAAAGTGTTCTTAGCAATTGTAGGCACCACATTCATCACCCAAGAATTTCGTGATTCAAGTGCAGCAGCAAATCCTCCAAGGCCTGCATTCATATCCATGACATTCCGATACCTTGTAGTGCCAATCAATCCATTTATCCTTTTGTAGACATCTAAACGTTTTCTCCAAAGTTTATTGTCCTCTTGGTAAGATACAGCTGTAACACCTTCAATGGATCCTTTAGCTATTCGGGGAGGGACAGCAAAAAGCCTAGCTGGAAACTTCTTCAACTCCCCTCCTGCTACTTCATCTGCACTGGTTACCTCGGGTAAAGGAGTTATACACGTGTCCATTTTCTTGTACCTGATATGCACCAAAAAACTTAAACTTAGGCTGAAAACAAAGCAACTACAATACCAATTTTGGGAATACAAGAAAAAAGGATTATGAAATTACACACACCATGATTTGTTTTAGTAAACTGGATCAGTACTTCAAATTGAATACAAGAAAATTATGCTTATTTCTAATTGCGAATAAATCTTCAATATTATGATTTGTAATATAAGAGAGATTGAACCAAAATAGATAGGTGGAAACAAAGGCCATGTTTGGTTTCTCCATCTATCCTGTCTCCACTAGATCTGTTCCCGGGAGCCCTAAAAGGGGAACCTTTCCTCTCACCAGCCATTTCAGTTTCCCCATTTTTCACAAAATATCTCAAAAGTTTTCAAAATCAAACAAAAACTCTTCAAATCTCAAAAAAGTACAAAATTTTGATTTTTCAACTTTTCCTCCAATCATTACCCAAACACAAAAATCAAAACAAAAACTACTCTTATAAACTTATATTCAAACAACTTTACAACTCTAACATCCACTTTCACTAACCCCAAGTATTCACAAATAAATAGACAATTTTTTAAGATAAGTTTTAAACACTTTATCCAAGTATATAGGGAGTACATGACAGACACTAAAGTGGTAATAATAAAGAGATCAAGAAAATCCTGGAAGCCATGGCTACATAAACATGGATGAGCTGTCATCCAATGATAAAGTGAATTGAAAAACAAATCCTTCAAGTCCACAGCAGTACTAATGCCAATCTTCAAAGCTCCGGTCATTTATTTCTCTCCATATGCACCACATCAAATGGATCGGGATCATTTTCCATAGGGTTTTGCTTTAATGACTGTCAAATTGCCCTTTCTAGCACACTAACAAGTCTACCACCCATACAGGCATCCATATCACCTAGGCTAGCCCAAAGAGGCTAAAAATTAGTCATAAAGTGCTAACTACCGGTGGAGCAAAAGATGATCCATGGATTCCTATACCTTTTGCACATATAATTTTATTATGATGATATGTCTATTTCTTAAAATATCCAATGTAAGAATCTTCCCAAGGTATCCATGACCATAAAGCTTTTTACAAACATTTAAGTCATAGAATGAAGTATTGAAGACCATATAGACCTCTGACTATGAATACATATAACAGAATTTGACAGAAAAATTTCTTCAAATATGAATAGCTACAACATGATGACCGATGGAAGAAATACTGAACATTGCATACAAGTAACTATATCTTATCTCTGCCAATTTCAAATATCAGAGAAACTTTTACTGTCCCAAACTAAAATAAGAAGAGAATCTCTAAGAAAATACTAGGAGGAGCTGAAATGGTAGAGAAGAAGATAGAGTCTATTTGGTAACTTTACTCACTGAGTAACCAAAAGATAGATTTCTATTTCTACACAGAGGTCCTTTATTATAAAGCATTTCCAACTATTTTTACTAGTATCTGATCATGATCAGTTATAAGATTTACTAAATCCTAAAGAACTTTGGGATGTAAGATCACCGCACTTCCTATGACATATCTTAGCCTTCCCGTTGGGGACCGCCTCAAGAGTTGCTTTGTTATGGAATACAGTGATTGAGAAAGTAGAGCGTCGATTAGCAGGTTGGAAGAGAATGTACTTGTCAAAAGGGGGTAGGATTACCCTGATCAAGAGTACCTCATCTAACCTACCGACCTATTTTTTATCCTTGTTCCCTATTCCAGCAAGCATGGTGCTTCGTATTGAGAAACTACAGCGGGACTTTTTGTGGGGTGGATTAGGTGAGGAGTTGAAATTCCACCTAGTTAGGTGGGAGAAGGTGTGTAGTCCTCTCTCTTATGGTGGTTTGGCATTAGAAATTTGAGAATCTTTAATTAGGCGTTACTAGGAAAATGGCTGTGGAGATACCATAAAGAACTAGAAGCCCTATGGAAGTTGGTGATTGAGAGTAAATATGGTGGCCTTTGGGGGGATGGTGTACCAATGAGGTGAGAGGAGCATATGGAGCGGGGTTGTGGAAACATATAAGAAGAGGATGGGGGTCTTCTCTTGTCACACAAGTTTTCGTCTAGGAGAGGGGGTCAAGATCAAATTCTGGTATGATACTTGGTGTGGTAACTGTGCTCTAAAGGATCAATTTCCTGCTCTCTTCAGGGTTGCAAGTGCTAAAGAGGTTTTAGTGGCAGATGTCATGGTGATAGTGGGGGAACAAATCCAATGGAACATCAACTTTAGCTGGGTGGCACACGATTGGGAAATGGACAGTTTTGCAGCCTTTTTCAGCCTTCTGTACTCACTCAAACCGAGCAACCAGCATGCTGATTTATTGTGGTGGATTCCTACAGGTAAAGGCCTGTTCTCAGTTCGCTCGTTTTATAAGTCTCCTTCACAAGAGCCTCCCATTCAATTTTCTTGGAAAAGGCTTTGGAGACATAAGGCACCTCTCAAAGCAGCGTTTTTTTTGTGGACCGCTTCCTTGGGTAAGATCCTCATAATGGATCATTCGAGGAAAAGAATGGTGATCATCGCAAATTGGTGTTGCATGTGTAGGAATGGGGGTGAATCTGTGGACCATCTTCTACTACACTATGAGGTAACTCGAGGGTTATGGAACGAGGTATTTAGTAGACTAGACTTGGGTTTGGGTTATGCCTGAGACAGTAGTGGCGGTCTTGGCTAGTTGGACAGATCTAAGAGGTAATCAATTCAAGGTTGTATGGAAGATGATCCCTATTTGCATCATGTGGTGTGTGTGGCAAAAGCGCAATGAACGGACGTTCGAGGACAAAGAGAGATCTTTGGAGGAACTAAAGGCTTTCTTTTATAGAACTCTTTGTACTTGAGCCATTGCCATTAATTTTAATGGCCAAGATTTCCATGATTTTCTTGTATCTATTGCCCCTACGAAGTTAGGGCATTCTCTGTACTGAACATGGCTTTTGCCTATTATTTTAATTAATATACTTTGATTTACTTATAAAACAAAAGATATGCTAATGACCTCTAACACGCCTAACAAATTCTAATATTTTAATAAGTTTTACTCCATCTTAAACTAGCTCAGAGAATTTCACATAACTTGACCGGATGTCTACGAGCTTGTAACAGAAACTAAGTACGAGATGAAGCAAAGACTTTCTTCAAACATAAATCATTTAGTGAAGAGCAGTGGAGGCACAAAACATGTTATGCAAGCAAAGACTTACGCCTCTAATAATAAAACCTCAAGAAAATTAAGTACGTTAAGTTTTAGGTGCATGGGGACTTACCACACATCATCAGCATCCATTGATGCACATATATTGGCTGACTTTCTTCTGCATGATTTGGCATTTATTTTTTTCCTCCAAATAGCAATATCTCCCTTCTCATACTTTTTTTCCCAGCAAAGAAGTTCTGCCAGCTCTTCAATCTTTCTTTGATCAGCCATGACATCTTCCTTAGATCGTTTCCATGTTTGGTAGTAGGTCTTCCAATTGATTGGAGGTCCAGACAGGATCCAGTATCCACCAGGTCTGAGGACTCGGTCAACTTCCATCAGGTACATGCCATCTGTATAGAGGTGAAAAGAACATCAACTTCACTGAGTACACAAAATTCTACAACTTCCATCCCAAATTAAGAGATGCTCTATAATGCTTGTTCCCTAATAGCAAAATCAGTGAATTACCAAAGCTAACCCTCAAAAGATGAAAAGAACATTTTAATTTTTTTATATATATGGATAATTTTATAAATAAAGAACTTTTCATATGTGACTTTTCAAACGGGATATGCATTTTGGAACATCCCAAAAGGGAACAAAGGCCACTGAATGTAGCACAGAGGGAGTAAACAAGATTTTCGATTTTGGTAGTGCAATTTGATATCCAATATAATCAAAATGAGTGTAACATATGTAAGGAAATCAGTACCTCAGAACCAATTACAGAAGGCATGCAACATATTTTCACAAATAACCAGATTTGTTTCTATGGAAACACAAACTTTTCAATTGATTCACAACCAAAGTCACAGTTGGAGGGGCCTACAAAACATACAACTCAACAGAGCATTGATCACAGCTAGACGGGGTTGGCCACTCAATTAACTGCAACCTCGATGGAAACCTCAAATACTTAAGCATCCTTATAGAAACAGTTTAGTATGTAATATCTCCGGAAAAAGTTAAAAGTTTCCTCACCTATAGAAAGACTTGAAAAATATGGGAAACAAATATATTTTTAGTTTCCGCCTAGCATCTTAAATGAACCAATTGTATACAAAGAAATATTAGAAAAACCACGAGTTCATATATCATCCACTAGTCTCTAGAGATATATTGAAGTACAACAGAAGCTTTGGCCATGTTCTACAAGCAAAATTATACTAAGCAATAGAAGTAAAAGATATTTTAAGTAAACAATATGCTTCTCTGGGTAACTAAAATTCTTTGTTACTTCTTGAGTTCTTTCGTAAAAACTATGAAATAAACCAGGCTCTTTTGGGAAAATTATTATGGTGCTATGCCAATTTAAAGACAAGCTTGTGGAGGACAATGATAGACATGAAGTATAGTAGCTCTTGGGGTGATTGGTGTTCTCAAGAGGTTAATGGTTACTTTGGAGTTGGATTGTGGAAAGACATTCATAGGGATTGGGGGAGTTCTCTAGAATATCTAGATATGAGGTGGGAAATGGTTCCTAGCTAAAGTTCTAGAACAATGGATCTAATCACAGGGAAGTGGATTTTATTACAGCTGGAAACAATTAGGAGCTGAATCTCATGGCCTCACTTTTTTCCCATTCGGCTCAAGTTTGAATAAGATATGGAAGAGAAGACAAGATGCTTAGGGCTCTTTCCAAGGAGGGGGTTTTGATGTGATATCAACATCTTTAATTTTTCAAACTTTAGTTCTTTGGAATTTTTTTAATCTTCTCTCTTTCTACCTAGGTGTCTCTAAATATACCATGGTATTGCCTTTGGATCATTAATCATATTACCCTACTTATATATAAAAAAGGAAAAAGTACCAACATCAATACATGATTGTTGCCCTAAATATTGGTCATTCCTAGCACTTACCATTTGCAGTCCACGGTATCAAACATCGAGAGCACTGAGCCATATCAAAGGCTCTTGATGGGTATGGAAGATGTATTGAACCGAGAACACCTATAACAGCAGGTACACCTCGTTCTAATGCAAACTGTACCTGTGCTTCATGATTGTCCCTTGGTGCGAAGGACATTGCCAATACATTTTTCTTTAGCAAGTACGCACCCCAGCTTGCAACCTGTATTATGAACACATTTTTTTTTTTTTTTATAAGTAATGTATTATGAACACATTTATTATTCCAGCAACCATTACCCAATTGTAAAGCCAACCGAGAATATGTAGTAGATTAGGGCAGCTGTGATTTCAACAAGAAATCACATTCTTATTGGTAATTCAAACCTAAAAGAGAAAGATGCATATGCCAAGGGTCCCAAATAGAGCCCAGAAGATTAGTATTTAAGAGCATAAAGCTCAGGACTTCAGTGCAGGCATAGCAAGTTAAGAATAACATCAAGAGAGACATTACGCATTAGCATGATCATCTTATAGTTTCCATGTAAAACATTTAGGAAGATGCCTATGTGGTTAAGTGTTGTATCAAGCAGCGACAGGTTTTGGAGTGCTTGACTTCATCAGCATTGTATCAAAACCAAAAGGAAATGGGTGTGGGTGTGGGTGTGTGAGCATTAGCTCATGCATATGCATGTATTAAACAGATACTGGAGAATACCCAAAAAAGAATAGACAATTTAGTTGATCAATGTTATGCACACAAGCTCAGAAGAACCAAAAAAAAATTGATCTAGACAGGCTAAAAGGGCAAGGAAAAGAAAGGGGAGAAGGGGGAGACAACAAGAAAGTATGAAACAACTGAATTCTTAACTATGACCACAGAATAATGAACATACTCCACAACCAGTATCCAGTGCTGTTCTGACAGAGCCATCTGCAATTGGAATAACTGATGCAAGTTCATCGATATATGCATCTGCACCTTGAGGGAACATTGTTCCTCCACCTGGAAATTTGAACACATCTCCCTGAAACTGCACCCAGTTCTGGACAGCCTTCTCAACCGTCAGGCTTTTATAAGGAACATTAGCATAGTGGGCATAATCACGGCTTTTAGGCCAGGGGAAAGGAGTCGCGTATCCTTTCGGCGCTGGGATAAGACAGCGCAATTTTTCGTCATCAGGAGGGCAATGTCTTTCCCTGTATATCATATTTTCCCTTGGGAATTTCATTGCTCGGTCTTGTTCTTGACAAGGAGTATAATCTCTGTATCGAATATCACATGGCTTGAAAACTTTGGCTTTAGGTGTGTAAGGTTGAATAATTTCAACGACATTGTGGTGAGCCTCGAAATTTAAATCCGTAAAGATGCTGCAATCTGTCTGCCTGGTTATTTCCAAAGCTATGCCATCCCCTTTCCCAAAGCCACTCTTCTGCCATGCTCCCAAAAGGTAAAAGAAACAGCAGAGACCAATAATAACAAATATCGACAAGGGGCGTGTTCTATTGCCTGATGAGTTATGCTTAGACCCCATGATGAGATTGGGATAAATCTTTGATGCCTACAGTAATATGCTGCAAAATGAGAAAGCAATAACTCAAGTAGTTCGTCTATGGTTGAGAACTCAAAGCTAAATAGTAATATTGACCTAAGAGAAAATAGTCAATCAGAATTGCTTGAACTCTAATAAATTATCTATGAATCCGGAGTATACTTATTTATAAAAAATTAAAAAATTAAAAAAAAAAGTATACTTATATTCATTAATCATGTACCCGTGAAGCTTCAAGCAAAGAAATAAATAAATAAATGACTGTCACAACGAAATTCTATGAATTTAGATAAATTGACATCTCGAAATAATAACGACCTCAAACAAAAACCAAAGGCTTCAGCCCTAGTTTCACCGTTTTAGAAACTATAAAAAGCAACATAACGTATCAAAAAGCAACATAACGTATCAAAAAAAAAAAAAAAAAGCTACATAGATCTTCTCCTAGTTTCACCGTTTTAGAAACCATGTTTGCTACCACAACAGAAGTTGGTCAAACTCAAAAACTGCTCGAAAATAACTCAGAGATCTCTTCTTTTGCTTCATCAAGTTGGTACCAGGATTTACTACCTCAAGTCCGCAACAAAAATACATTAAAATCTTGCCTAAAATCAACCTCGCACCCCCCCCCCCCCCCCCCCCCCCTTTCTTGAAAAGATTCAAATAATTCAAAGAAACAGATCGTAATGTAAATGTGAACTCACACTGAATAAATCACGAGTATTTACAACCAAATCTGACATAATTGAGCCTAAAGAACCCAAGAGAACACCATAAGCAACAAGCAGGAAACCAAAAACAAAGTACATGCCTTCTTTTCTTTTCTTTTATTCTCTTCCTTTCGATAAATTTAACATCTCTTTTATTTTCCAATACCCAGAATAAGAAAATAAAAATGGATGAAAATACAAGCGCATAGATCTTATGGAAGTATATAGCAAGCAAAACAAAAGAAAAAGAAAAAGGATACTCAAAAAACAGTACAGCATAAATCGAGTTGACGTACTTCAGCTGGAAAAGAGGAACACCCTTCTGTAGATCCAAGGAGAAGAACACTTCATGCCCTGCCACAAAGTTGAAGCTCTCTCTATCTCACTCTATCTACAAGATCCCCTCCCAAATGCCGGAAAAGGCTCAGTGCGTCTCTGGTGAGCCAGAGAGAAACTACGCAAATGTAGGCAAAATAGGAAAGAGCGAGAATTAGTGCACAATTGGCATTTAAAATGGAGTTGTCCTTAACAGTACGAAGAGACTTTGGAGGGCTCTTCAGTCTAGTCTCCTACTTGGAGTTATCCGCCGACAGACAGAGCGATCATGCACTTCGCTCTCGTCAAAGCAACCATATTATTATTATTATTATTATATGTCTTTGGAAATTGCGATTAGTTTGGATGCTCTCGTTTTATCGTATTTTATTATTCAAAAATTTTCTGTGTAGTTATGTGTTAGAAATCAAGTTTAAATTATATTGTATGACCACATTTAGTCATCAATGGTGATTTTAGGTACACTTACCCCCCAATGGTGATTTTAGGTACACCTAACCTCCTTTGTACTCTTTACCATTGGATTGATGACAAGTGTAACAATCATAACCATTCTTTGTACCAAGAGATTCCTATAAATAGAGGGAGTCCTCTTTTGTGTAAGGCACCAAGAAATAAGAGAAAACAAAGTTCTCTAAACATTTCTCTCATATTCAAGATCTCTCTCTCTTTTGCTCTCTCTCTTTTCATTAGTTTTATAATACGTTATCAGCACGAAGTCTCTGACGGTTTTGAAGCTAGTAGTCTTCTACTTCAAGTAAGTTTTTCAATATATTATTTGTAATTCTCAATATGAATATGAAATGTTATGTTACTTGATGAAACTCTATGTTTATTCTCATAATTTTGTGAATGTATTTCTTAATATAAACATACTTATGTTCCTGATTTATATATGTAGAAAATGTCAAATCTTACGAAATTGGAATTCGTTGCTCTTGACATTTCTGGGAAAAATTATTTATCTTGGATCCTTGATGCTGAGATCCATCTAGATGCGATGAACCTGAGCGATACAATTAAAGAAGGAAATCAAGGGTCCCGGCAGGACCGTGCTAAGGCAATGATTTTCCTTAGGCACCATCTTCATGAAGAATTAAAAACTGAGTATCTCACGGTGAAAGATCCCCTTATATTGTGGAATGATTTAAGGGAGAGATATAAGCACCAGAAAACTGTGATCCTCCCAAAAGCTCGTCATGATTGGATGCACCTGAGGTTGCATTCTGCACAAGCTTCTTAAATGTTGCAGTTGGTAATGCTTTAGTGAATAAATCTGCCAGATTATCACTTGATCGTATCTGCTTGACATTAATTTCTCCTTTCTCCTGAAGTTCATGGGTATAAAAGAATTTAGGTGAAATATGTTTGGTTCTATCACCTTTGATATATCCTCCTCTAATTTGAGTAATACAAGCAGTATTATCTTCGTATAAAATTGTTGGACTATCATTAATCACTGGAAGACCACACTTTTCTTGAATATGTTGAATCACTGATCTTAGCCAAATACATTCTCGACTTGCCTCATGAATTGCAATGATCTCTGAGTGATTTGAAGAGGTAGCAGATAGTGTTTGCTTGACAGATCTCCATGATATAGCAGAATTTCCATAAGTAAATACATATCCAGTTTGAGATCTACCTCTGTGTGGATCTGAAAGATAACCTGCATCCGCATATCCAACTAATTGTGGACTTGATCCATGTTGATAAAATAATCCCATATCAACTGTACCTCGGAGATATCGAAGGACATGTTTAATGCCATTCCAATGTCTTCGAGTTGGTGCGGAACTATATCTTGCAAGTAAATTAACTGAAAATGCAATATCAGGCCGAGTGCAATTTGCAAGATACATCAGGGCTCCAATTGCACTGAGATAAGGTACTTCAGGACCAAGAATTTCTTCATCATCTTCACAAGGACGAAATGGATCTTTTTGCACATCAAGTGATCGAACAACCATTGGAGTACTCAGAGGATGAGCATTGTCCATGTAAAAGTGCTTCAAGACTTTCTCTGTATAAGTTGACTGATGAATGAGAATTCCATTTTGTAAATGCTCGAGCTGCAGGCCGAGACAAAATTTCGTTTTGCCAAGGTCTTTCATTTCAAATTCATTCTTTAAATATGTAGCGGTTCTTCTTATCTCTTCAGGAGTTCCAACAAGATTTAGATCATCAACATAAACCGCAATAATAACAAATCCAGAGTCTGATTTTTTAATGAAAACACATGGGCATATTGGATTATTCTCAAATCCTTCTTTCAATAAATATTCGCTAAGGCGTTTATACCACATGCGTCCGGATTGTTTTAATCCATATAAGGATCTTTGAAGTTTAATAGAGTACATACTTTTAGATGTACTCAAATTAGAAGCTTCAGGCATTCTATATCCTTCAGGGATTTTCATATATATGTCATGATCCAATGATCCATATAAGTATGCAGTAACCACATCCATTAACTGCATATCTAATCCTTTTGTAACTACCAAACCAATCAAAAATCTGAATGTGATTGCATCCATAACAGGAGAGTATGTTTCCTCATAATTAATCCCTGGTTTCTGCAGGAAACCTTGTGCAACAAGTCGTGCTTTATATCGCACAATTTCATTTTTCTCATTACGCTTACGCATAAATACCCATTTATATCCAACAGGCATTACACCCTTTGGTGTTTGTACAATTGGTCCAAAGACCTCTCGCTTTGCTAGCGAGTTTAATTCAGCTTCAATAGCTGATTTCCATTTTGGCCAGTCATTTCTATGTCGACATTCTTCGACAGTTCTTGGCTCAATTTCTTCATTACTTCTGGTAATGTCAAGGGCCATTTTATATGAAAATATGTTGTCGACAACAGTTTTATTTCTATCCAAAATTTCTCCAGTACTCATGAAATGTATCGAGATCTCGTTATTTTCAGGTACCTGTCCCTCTTCAAGGGAAGACATTTCATTAAATACCTCTTCAGGAGGTTCTTTTTCAGGAGATTTATTCTCTTCAGGAGTATCAATTACTCTTATGGCCTGTGTTGTGGGTATGGACTCTTCAGGAGTACCAAATTCATTTTGTATTTTTCTCTTCCGAGGAATTTTATCCTTTGCACCAATAGGCCGTCCACGCTTCAGGCGTATCTTGGACTCACCTGTTGCTATTTTGGCAATTTGTCCTTCAGGGACTGCAATCCTTGCTGGAATATTAACAGCAGGAATATATGATTTTACCACACCTTTAGTGTCAGTAAATGCATCCGGTAATTGATTTGCAACACTTTGCAAATGAATAATCTTTTGAACCTCTAGTTGACATTCATTTGTACGAGGATCAAATTGGGAAAGAGCTTTATTTTTCCAAGTAATTTCCTGTCGTGCTTCAGGCACCGACTTCTCATTACCCAATGTTGGAAAAATGGATTCGTCAAAATGACAATCCTCAAAACGTGCCTTAAACATATCCCCTGTAAGAGGCTCAAGGTATCTAATAATAGATGGAGAATCAAACCCAATATATATTCCAAGTCTACGTTGAGGACCCATCTTTGTACGTTGTGGAGGTGCAATTGGAACATATACCGCACATCCAAAAATACGAAGATGAGTAATATTTGGTTGTTGACCAAATGCAAGCTGTAATGGAGAATATTTGTGATATGCTGATGGCCTAACACGAATCAATGATGCTGCATGAAGTATAGCATGTCCCCAGGCAGAAATAGGAAGTTTTGATTTCATAAGTAAAGGTCTAGCGATTAACTGAAGCCTTTTAATTAATGATTCAGCTAAACCATTTTGAGTGTGTGTGTGGGCAACTGGATGTTCAACATCTATGCCTATTGACATGCAATAGTTATCAAAAGCTTGAGATGTAAATTCACCTGCATTATCCAATCGAATAGTTTTAATTGGATAATCAGGAAATTGTGCTCTAAGTTTAATTATTTGGGCAAGAAGTTTAGCAAATGCAATATTTCTAGTGGAAAGAAGACAAACATGTGACCATCGACTTGATGCATCAATTAAAACCATAAAGTATCTGAACGGTCCACTTGATGGTTGAATAGGCCCACATATATCCCCATGAATTCTTTGTAAAAAAGACGGAGATTCAAAAACAATTTTTGAGATAGATGGTTTGATAATCAATTTACCCTGAGAACATGCAGAGCATGGATATTCATTGGGTAAGATAATCCTCTGATTCTTTAGGGGATGCCCATACGAATTATCAAGTATTCGTCTCATCATTATTGCTCCCGGATGTCCAAGGCGATCATGCCAAGTCATAAAGACTTTGGGGTCAATGCACTTCTGGTGCATTACCACATGTGATTCGATTGTTTTCATTTCTGTATAATACAATCCAGATGAGAGGGCAGACAGTTTTTCTAATACGAGCTTCTGGCTCGAAATTATTTTAGTAATGAGAAGATGCTCTTTATTGTCTTCGTCGGTGGTTTCAATATGACAACCATTACGACGTATATCCTTAAAACTCAATAAATTTCTTCTTGATCGTGAAGAAAATAGAGCATCATCGATGCAAAATTTGGTGCCATTAGGCAACACAATATAAGCTCTTCCGGAGCCTTCAATTAGATTCGATGAACCAGATATGGTATGAACGTAGGCTCTACTCAATGTTATATTTTGAAAATATTTTTTGTCTTTAAGAATTGTGTGAGTTGTAGCACTGTCAGCCAGACATACATCTCTATTATTCATCTCAAGTTCATCAGTAATACTCATGATTCTACAAAATATATAAAACTTTCATTAAAACATTGCAAAATATAAATAAAGAAAATACATTAATCAAAAAGGAACACTTCCATCACCAATCAAGTGATCTATTCTATCACTAGAATTTTCAAAGAAATCAGAAACATCAAGATTTGTAATATCTTCTCTATCTAAAGCATCTGATGATTCAGCAAAATTTGTTTCAAACTTTTTTGTTTTTTCTTTTATAGAAGTTTGATATAAGTCAACCAAATGCTTAGCTGTACGACAGGTACGAGCCCAATGTCCAGTCATACCACATCTATGGCATCCATCTTCATCTTTCTTTAAAGATTTATTTTGAGGACCTTTGCCCTTCTCTGAGTTGAACCACTTCTGGTGGTACGGTGTATATCTTCTATTATCCCTTTTAGTGTGGTCTCTTCTAGGACCTCCACTTCTGTAATCTTTTCTACCACGTCCTCGTCCTCGGTTTCTTTGAAAATATGCACCATTTGCTTCTGNAACATTGGAATGCGGAGACTTGAAGACATATTATCATGCACTTTTCAGGGGGAGTAAAGTCTTGAAGACTTGTGCTGATTGTACTCTTTTTCCTTCGCTAAGGTTTTATCCCACTGGGTTTTCCTTTGCAAGGTTTTAATGAGGCAATCTTAAAGCACTTGGCGATATACAGAATATTGTACTCTTTTTCCTTCGTCATTGGTTTTTTTTCCCACTGGATTTTTCCATGACAAGGTTTTAACGAGGCATATTCTTTATATGTGGTCATCCAAAGGGGGAGTGTTAGAAACCAAGTTCAAATTGTATTGTATGACCACATTTAGCCATCAATGGTGATTTTAGGTACACTTACCCCCCAATGGTGATTTTAGGTACACCTAACCTCCTTTGTACTCTTTACCATTGGATTGATGACAAGTGTAACAATCATAACCATTCTTTGTACCAGGAGATCCCTATAAATAGAGGGAGTCCTCTTTTGTGTAAGGCACCAAGAAATAAGAGAAAACAAAGTTCTCTAAACATTTCTCTCATATTCAAGATCTCTCTCTCTTTTGCTCTCTCTCTTTTCATTAGTTTTATAACAATATGTACGTATTTTAGTTAGTTTTGTTTTAAGATTGTGTTTGGAAAACGATATTACTTTAATTCATCTCAAATTAATTATTGATAAGATTTACTATTTTTTTAATTTTCTGTAAAAAGTTATAACGCATCTCAACTTATTTCATACATTCAAACATATATCTCAAAATATTTACATTTAAATAAATCTCAATGAGATCTACAAAATACTATTAATCACAAATCAATTCAAATTATTTAAGATCATTTTAACATTCAAACGCAACCTTAAATTAGATTGTCGGCATCGATAAATAAAGATGCTCCTCGTATTATTAGTCAAAGTGTGAATCCTCTAATAAGGTTAAGGCTTAATTCTGAAGAGCACTTCGTATGTATACAATCGACAACTTTCATAAATCTTAGTTCCATTGTTATAGATTCATTGCCGACATAATAATTTATAATAATTAATAAATAAATATATTATGAATATTAGTAAACAAAACAAAAATGAGAAATCCTATTTGGATCTGATCATCAAAGTCGTAAATAGTCCAAAGTAATAATGTTAAGACTAACAAGATCTTCAAATTCAAAATAGGTGGAATTTTGCTATTTACAAATCGGTGAGCAAACATTAATAATGTCTCGGACGTGTAAAAATACCAATCTTGTACATAGAATTCTTCTGGTTCTAAAACATATACATTATAATAAGAGAAGTTCTATAGATACAAAATGATTACATAACAGTAAATTTACAAAGTGACGCAGTTTCATGTGATCCGTTAAATCTACTTTATAATAAAAATAACTTTACAATTTAACATATCACATCAATTCAAGATATTTATATTTATTTTTATATAATCTTTTTGCGGCAAAAGAACTTCTCTTTTAGAGAATAAACAAAGATGCCAAAGCCAATGCTGACATAGCATGGCCTAACATATCTTGTCTCCAATCCCAACTGCATGCTTAACCATTTATTTCTAGCATCCTCTGGCCCTTCATTCCACAGATTTTATAGAGATCCAAGAAATCTGTGCCCTATTTTTCCTTTTCTTCATTTGTTATGCACTATTGAATGGTAAGAATCAAAGCAAGGCAAGAACCATCTCCCACCTGGGGCTACATGATGTGGGGTCCCTCCACCAGCCTAAGCATGTGAGGTGCATTAGTGCCATAAATCGAGTAGGCGTGACCCATATGCCTCCTCCTTTCCCAAGCCAACGCATTTCCTGGTTTACTTACACTTTTCCCATGTTTCAGAATCTAATCTTGGTTTATATGCTTCTTGCTTGAAAGCAATCGTCCTGCTTTATAGGGTGGACACGTTTGTAGCTTTATCCCAGAGGGTGTGACCTTTATTTATTAAAAATGGGTATCTTTCTAGTTTGTGGGGTCAGTATGCGAGAGAGGAGTCTAAATTTTCAGGGATGGGTTTTTCTTTCTATCAATTAATGTGGAGACATCTGATTAATATGTGTAAACCACCATGGTGGTACCCTACAAAGAAAATAGCCCAAAAAACCCAGCATTTGTTTGTGTTTATTAGTAACTACAAGGCTAGCATCATGACTGACTATTCATACAAGTGTCCGCTATAATGCATTGCTTTTTGCTTCCTCAATAAAAAGAAAGCACAGTCAAATACAAATCCGTAATTCAGGAGTAGCATGCTTGACATGAATGAGTAGCGTGCTTGACATGACTGAAACACATAATCCAAATACCATGGAAGAATGTGATCGGCTTAATGCTTGACATGAATGAGTAGCGTGCTTGACATGAATGAAACACATAATGGAAAAAACACTAGTGATTGGCTTAAAGATACATGACATCCATAGAGGAGAGAGAGAGAGAGAGAACAAATTTCAGAATATGATCATCGCTCCATTGAATCTGAATACATTACCCACAAGGAAAAAGCTATCAGCAATATATTGATTTTCTTCTCTAGCAATTGGCTCGATGTGGTAGCATTGTTCCTTGTCACAATCAAGACTAGTAAGCCCGTGAAAACACATCTAAACTTGTATTCAATCATTATTCACAGGGCCCAAACAGAGCACAGATGTACAAGACATGACTGGACCTCCTGAAATTACCTCTAAACGTGATACAACTTCTAGATTCTTCCAATAGAAGGTCCCAACATTTCAATCGGTGAGATATCTCATTCAATCCCCTATAAAGTACAAAACAAAGAGCGAGACTTCAAATTACAAAAGACCTTGGTTGGGTCCTAGTTGTTTCAGCATTCGGTGGGGAGAGAATCCCAAGCCCACATCAAAAAATCAGCGCCTTGGGCTCTGCATGAAATTTGTGGTACAACACATCATTCCAGCCATATCAATCGAGAAAAATTTTCCATTGAGATGTCGATTGATCTGCAACATAAATGCATTATGTGGAACACCAACAAATAGTTTAGCAACTCACCAGCCTTCAATGTGTGGCATCGTTGCTGAGAATTTATGTCAATTCCTTCATTGGACTTCAGTTTGCTTGCCTCAACTTTTTTTCTCATCCTTGCAGAGCTTAAAGAGCCTTCAACTATAAATAAAAAAAAAATTTTTTAAAAAAAAAGAGAGCACATGTCAAAGTTGTAGATGACACGGAAAAATAAGAAAAACATACAGAATTCCAAAAAGTCACGATAGCATGGAATTGAACACTCAAATGTGATTGAGATCAGAGTTAGACAATATAGGCCCCCGGATACTAAGAAACTAGAAAGGCTAAATTAACTATCAGCTAATCTGTTCTGCAGAGTTTAAAAGAAAAAGGGGGGAAATTTTGTTCATTTTAGAGAACGTGTGAACAGAATAGCATGGTGAGAACAATCCAAATCACAGATACCAGGTTTGTTTGGTTCTCAACTGAGAAAACTAAAGTTGACAAAGACTCAATCCCAATTAAGTTGCAGTTAGCTCTAGAAAGATACATGCGAACCACAGGAAGTATATAAGAGAAACACCTAACTAGGAGTAGAAAATGATACAATAAAATTTTGGAAAAAACACAAGAAAATTGTGAAGACAATGCCCATTAAAATCTATAGAGGCTATCCAAAGGTGTAAAATCTTGAAGAAAAAGGTTTAAGCTCTTCCATTGAGTGCCCGTGATCCTCAAAATTTCTTTCATTCCTTTCCCTCCATATACACCACAATAGACATAGGTATCCTTCCATACTGCTGCAATTTGTGAGATGCCATATAACCCTCTCCAATTGGTAGAGGTCTATTATTCTTCTGGGCATAACCCAAGCCAACCCAACTTGGCCAAAGATATTGCTCCATAAGGCACGGCAATCCTACACATATAGCACTAGTCCATGACAATGATATGACATTTCCTTGGGTTATCCACGGTGAGAATCTTCCCTACAGATGTGCCCAAGCCGAGAAAAAAAAAAACTACCCTCAGAGAGCGACATAAAGCCTAAGAGAGCGAATCACCCTGTCTCAAGTTATGAGAGTTACTCAAGAAGCTAACGGGAGCACCAGTAATCAATCCAAGATTGTCATTTCTTCCCAAATCCACATTTGCCAAACAAATGATATAGGAACTCCCATTTAACCTTACCTATCAAAAAAAAGGAACTCCCATTTAACCTGACCATATGCGTTCTCAATATCTAGTTTGTGTAGAACCCTTGGTTCACCCGAGCAAAGTCTACTATCCAAATATTCATTAGCAATAACACAATCTAAGATTAGTCTACCTTCACACACACATTTTAAGGCTTTAAAATGATCTTCTCAACAACACTGCTCGTCCTATTCGAAAGAACTTTGTGAATTTCTCATACACCCCATTCACAAGGGTAATGGGAAGGTTATCTTTAACATATAATGCCCCAGCTTTTTTAGGAACAAGGGCTATAAAGGTGGAATTTTGGCCCCAGCTTTCATACTTTTACACCCTTTATCATATTCCTCTTCAATAAACTTAAGCATGTTTTTTAGGCCTTCCTTGATCTCCTTTCACTCCTCCAATTGTTCTAAATCACCTATTCTCATTGGCACATTTCCCAGCAAAAAAACTTTTTGGACAAAATATATTTTTTTATTAAGTACATTTTGGACAAAATCTTACTGAACTTTTGTTTCCTTTAGGCCCGGTTTGGTTACCCAATACAGATGAAAACATCTAATCTGGAGTTGTACCGTACAGTAGTTTTGGCTATCCAATCGCAATATTTCATCTCTCAAGTTTTAAAAACATCCACTTAAATGAACAGTAAATAAACAGAGGAAACTGACATGAACAGTACACAATTCGGTACTCTATAAAATAGTGGGACCCATACCTTTTTCAAATCCCAAAAATTTAAAACTATTTCATCTAATCTCACTATCCAAACACTTTTTTTTTACAAACTATTTCATCTCATCTTAATTAAAAAATTTCAATACTATTCAAAATATCTTATCTCATCTGAACTGTGTATCCAAACTAGGCCAAATGTTTCTCAAAATGTTAGTTTGGATGTAAGAACCTTTTTGAGTTGTAAGAAAAAATGACAACTAGGTAAGAGACTGGTCCAATTTGGAAAACCCTGTTTATTATTTTCTAAAACAGTTTGGTACACTTTTATACCTTGCCATTCCCAGACTACTTTTGATTCAGCCTTCACCAGCTTTGGATAACGATCTACCCGAGAATCTTCCTGAACCAATTCTTCTACCTGAAAATAGTATGGAAATGATTTGAAAAAATTAATATAAACTCGATTAAAAACACATTATCGTTGATACAGCTTTCAGTACAAGAAAAAACAATAACAATAATAATCAATACAAAATAAATATACTAGTGGTCCTCAACAAGTTGCCTTGAAACTTGCATTTATTTCAGAAGGTCATATAATTGCTCCCAAAGATTTTGGAAGACTACAGAATTTAGGAGACAACAAAGTAGCTATCTTCATTACCAGCTACTGAAAGGGTTACAAGCTTTGCAGAAATGATGGCTTAAATTGATTTACTGTAGTTTAAATTGACACAAAGCACCGTAACCTTTAAGTGAAATTGAGATGTACACCAATAGACATCTAAAGGAGAACAGGAGTTCTCAATGTCCTGGTACAAAAAAAGCTAGCTTTGGTAATAAAAACAAGTCAAACTTTTATTAAAAGTGCAACAACGGGGTGCTACACAAGTAGATTGTCGGTTACAAACTGTTATTCAATATTAGAACATTTCAGGGTGCCTTAAAATTAAAATTTGCCCAGATCCAGACAGAATAATATTTGAAACCAAGTGTTACAAATTTAAACATGGAAATAGGTTGGCTGCTTCTATCCTGATACTCTGGTACCGCCAAAAACTGGTCAGTGCAACGAGATTATATGAACAAAGGAAAACTTCTTTTTTCTTTTTCTTTTTTTGATAAGTAAACTTTTTACTTTTTTCTTTTTTTATAAGAACAAATGCAAATTTCAGAATCTCACGAAAGCATTTCAGTCAATGAACACCTACAAAACTCATGCACAACTTTGACTTCCACTAGAGTATTGAGATAATATACTGCTTAGGACACCAGTAATGTATCTGCACTGCACCACAGCAGAAAGAAGTTATTTAAGCAGAAATTGGCTCCAAACACGAGGTTACCTTTTTCCATAGCACAGGGTCCTTCCTCTCTCTTGGCAAAAGAAGATGATCTCGTAACCTAGAAGCAACAACCCAAGGATCACATTCTCCATTTACTCTCTTTGACATCAATGCATTTTCCTCAAGTACTTCACAGACCTATCATATAGGCCACAAAGAATTTAATGTTTGATAAAAAATGTTAATCAAATTGAATAAACAGGGGATAAAGAACATAATGACTTTTCACGAACTAACATGTGGATAGATCGGTAACGGGTTAATAAAAGAGGATCGATATGTTAACAGAAAAACATCCACATCTACCCATGCATTGCTAAAGCTCTACTAATAAAATATGATCAGAACAGCTTGCAAGCTAAAGAAGAGACAAATTCCAGCTGTTCCTAGACCCCCAAGGAGGACAAGGTTCCATATTTTGGCGATAAATTTGTTTAAATAGAAGGAAAAAAGAGCCCAAAGCATGCCATGCAAGTAGAAAAGTATAAAAAGGTGGAGCAGCAGTGGCAAAAATTCAAGAAAGAAAGAAATCCATGAAGGAATATATCGTATTAAAACAAATCTGCCATTGATAATCATGTGAGTGTCACCTGAATATTCTTTATACGATGTCTTAGTCCTTCAACCATAAAGGGGCATTCTCATTACACTTAATGGCTACTTCATTGCAAAGACTTCTATGCAAAATACGGATCCCAGTATACCGACATCAACCTATAAGAATGCCAGTGCACCCATTGAGGTAGACCGAATAATCTGCTAAGTACTCTGCATTTGATGAAATATCTACTATCTTCGGTGTAAACAGGGCAAGTGTCCTTGATTTTCACTTTCTTTTTCCTAAAAAAAAAAAAACAGGTGTTGGATAGAGTCAAACAAGGTCTGCTTACTGATTTACTTCTATTGTATTTTGCTCAGACAATTGTACTTAGAATGATTGGTCAAGTCAGCATCTTGTTATCCAAATCTAAATTGTGTACCTTGGCTTTAATTAAGTAGATTCTAAATGCTCAATAAAATTATAAAGGGTGAGATATAGCCTTCCTCAAATGTGTTTAAGTTCATCACTCCTAGTTCTAATTAATAAGTTGACTGGCACCCAAAATTGTGAATATATATTTATCAAGGAAATGTGGATGATGGCTAGGAAGGCAGCTGATCTAATATCTCAGGTCATTTATGCTCTTCCAAGGAGCTTTCAATTCTTGGATTTACCTTTTCTTTTAATAGTTAATAAGAGTTTTATTACCATAAATAGGCATAGCCCAAGTACACGAGGTATATACAAGAGGAAATACCTACATACAGCAGCTAAGAAGAAAGAAAAAACTAGAAAAGTTCCAACATTTCATCACTGTTCATTACAAAAGCCTTAGCCAAAAGACAGAGTTTTGAGAAAAAAATCCCTAATATCTTCCATCAAACGTTCTTTGTCTTTGTAGATCGAGATTTGATGAGAAAACACTTCTTACTTTATTCACAGTGTACACACAAGTATATATACCCTAATACAAGTTACACATATACCCTCATATAAACTAATTACAAACAATATATTCTAACACTGCCCCTCAAGTTGGGGCATATACATCATATAAACCCAGCTTGAAACAAATAGCTTTTTTTTTTTGATAAGTTGAAGCAAATAGCTTTTAATCAACTCCAACATAAGGATTTAGTAAACACATCTGCGAGTTGATCTGCAGACTTCACAAAAGGTGTAGCAATGTCACTACTTAGTATCTTATCTCAAATGAAGTGACAATCAATCTCTATATATTTAGTCCTCTCATGAAACACAGGGTTAGAGGCAATATGCAATGCAGCTTAATTATCACAAAATAGCTAGAGAGGAATAGGAGCTGGAAACCCAATCTCTTGAAGAAAGTGTTGTAACCATGTCAGCTTACTAGTAGTATGTGTCATTGCCCTGTATTCAACTTCTGCACTAGACTGAGCTACTACTGTTTGTTTCTTACTCTTCCATGTAACCAAGTTACCTCTTACAAAGGTACAATATCCCATAGTAGATCTTCTATCTGAAGGAGATCCTGCCCAATCAGCATCTAAAAATGCTTCAACCCTAAGATGTCCATTTGGTCAATATAGTATTTCAAGGCCAAGTGCTCGCTTGAGATAACGAAGAATATGCATTATAGCATCCCAATGTGAGATCCTAGGCATTTGTAAAAACTGACTCAATACACTCACTGCATAAGAGATGTCTGGTCTAGTGATGGTGAGATAGTTCAATTTCTCAACAAGTCTTTGATACATACCTGGATCTCCAAACAACTCCCCTTCCACTTTCAAGAATTTACGATTGGGATCCATAGGGGTGTCAATAGGTCATGCACCCAACATGCCGGTTTTTTCCAAAAGATCAAGTACATATTTCCTCTGAGATAGGTCGATGCCCTCTTTAGATCTACTGACTTCAATTCCAAGAAAATATCTAAGCTTGCCCTCTTTTGTTTGAAACTGATCATGTAAAAATTGTTTTAAACTAGTAATTCCAGTAGAGTTACTTCCAGTAATTACAATATCATCCACATATACAACCAACAAAATGTGACTTGCATCACTACGTAAGTGAAATACCGAGTGATCTGTTTGGCATCTGTGAAGACCAAATGTCAATACAGAATCAGAGAACCTTCCAAACCATGCTCGAGGAGATTATTTCAAACCGTATAATGCCTTTTTAAACCTGCATACAGTACCCCGATACTCCCCCTAAGCAATAAACCCAGGTGGTTGCTCCATATAAACTTCCTCATGCAAGTCGCCATGTAGGAATGCATTTTTTTACATCCAGTTGAAATAAGGGTCAATCTAAATTAGCAATAAGAGAGATTAGCACTCGAACAGAAGAGATTTTGGCAACTGGGGAGAATGTCTCTTCATAGTCAATGCCATAGGTTTGAGTGTAGCCCTTTGCAACCAAGCGGGCTTTTAGACGTTTCACAGACCCATTAGGATGAAATTTGATAGTGTATACCCATTTACAGCCAACAAGTTATTTACCAGATAGTAGTGGATCAAGATCCCATGTGCCGTTATGATGAAGAGCATCCATTTCATTTTCCATAGCTGCCCTCCATCCCGGATCAAATAATGCATCCTGAAGTGTCTTAGGAATAGAGAGTTCTGAAATTTGAGATGTAAAACATGAGAATGAAGGGGATAAGGCATGATATGAAACAAATTGACTAATAGGATGTTGAGTAACACAAGAACGATTACCTTTGCGAAGAGCAATAGGTAGAGAGTCAGAAATACTGGGCAACTCAGGATCTGAAGATGGAGGCACGACTAGTTGGGGCATGGGAGCCGGCGGCCACAAGCGACGTGAGTAAACCTGTAAAGGAACTGGGGAAGGGGCTGAGAAGGGTTGGGTAAGGTTGGGTGAGTGTGAGGGAGATAATGTAAGAGTAGGTAATGGTAGAGGATCACACTCAACACTCGAAGATGTATTCAAAAAATAGGGTATGGACTCAAAGAATGTAACATTAGCATTCGTGAAGTAGCATCTAAGAGCAGGACTATAGCAACGATATCCTTTTTGAGTCCGGGAATAACCAACAAAGAGACACTTGGTAGAACGGGGGTCAAGTTTATCAAAATCTGGACCAAGGTTATGAACAAAGCAAACACATCCAAAAATTTTTGGTGGAAGAGTAAAAGGTAAAGATGATGGAAACAAGACGGAGAAGGGAGATGAACCATTAAGAACTGATGAAGGCATACGATTAATAAGATGACAAGCAGTAAGAACATCATCACTCCAAAAACGTTTAGGAACATGCATATGTAGCAATAGTGCTCAGGTTACATCTAACAAATGCCGATTTTTGCGTTCAGCCACCCCATTCTGTTGGGGTGTATATGAACATGATGTTTGATGAACAATTCATTTGTCACTTAAGTAAGTAGCAAAGGCACTAGATAGATATTCTCTAGCATTATCAAAACGTAAAACTTGAACCTTTTTGTTAAATTGAGTTTTAATTTCTTTCCAGAACACTTGAAATATGGAAAGAAGTTCAGATCTAGCTTTCATCAAAAACAACCATGTCACACGAGAGTAGTCATCAACAAATGTAACAAAATATTGAAACTTGTTTGATTCAATGTTGATTGGTCCCCATATATTAGAGTGAACCAATTCAAAAGGACTCGATGCTCGTTTATCAATATGAGGAACAAAATACACACGATGGTGTTTACTAAATTGACACGCTTCACAAGAGAAGGGAGACACACTTCCCAAGCTCCTAACTTGACACTTCAAAAGAGAAAGTGAGAGGTGACCAAGGCGACAGAGCCATTCAAAAGCAGATGATGAGGGGGTTGTAAGGGCTCGAGTGGGTGACTGTTGAACATCAAGGTAATACAGACCATCAGCTTCATGCCCCGTACCAATCTTGTTCCCCGTCTTGAGATCCTAAAAAATACATGAAGAGGGATAAAAAGTTACTGAACATTGGAGATTTTGAGTAATCTTACTAATAGACAACAAACTAAAAGGAAAACTCGGAGCATATAGGACAGATGATAAGGATATGGAGTTAGTAAGTTTAGTGGATCCAATGCCTATAACTTTAGCAAGAGTGACACTTTTTAAAGATGGTACAGTATTTTTTGATAAGAAAGATGGTACAATATTTAACTTAGACAGGACAGAAAACAAACCAGTCAAATGTTCATTAGCTCCTAAATCAATGATCCATGGACCTTGAGTGGATGAGACAAGACATGCGGATGCTATACCTGAGTGAGTAAGAGTAGCTGTAGAAGATGAAGCCCCTGTGCGACCCAATAACCGCTCATACTCATTTTTCGATATACTAATCATATCTGAAGATGGGTTCAAGCTCGTTGACTGTGAATCATCTTGAAAAGTGGCTTGATTAGCAGACCCAGATGGTCTACCATGTAGATACCAACAATAATCCATTGAGTGGTTAGTGTGACTACAATGGGTGCACTTACGAGATTCATGACCTCGAGTTCGATTATCTCTGGTATCACATCCCCCACGTGCACCTCTACCACTTCGACCTCCATGCCCAGCAGGAGCAACATAGGAAGTAACTAAAGCAGATCTCTCATTACTCTGAGGCGGGAGAATACATCAAGAAATTAGGGAAGCTGTGGACTTGCCAAAATTTGAGAACGCACTAACTCGTACTCAGGTTTTAAGCCAACAAGAAAGCAAACTATATTAAAATCTTCTCGTTGTTTTAACATACTTGGAACATCAGAAGTGATGGGTTGATACATTTTGAGTTTTTCACATATGCTCATCACTTGAGAATAATATTCTTCCAGGCCCAAAGCACTCCGTTCCAACGCGAAGAATTGTTTACACAACTCATAAATACGAGTGATGTTTCCAACACCCGAATACATCTGTTTGAGATGCCTCCACACCTCTTGAGCGGTGTCAAAATGTGTTAAGCTTGTGCAAATATTAGGTTCAATACTAGTCAACATCAAAGACAATATTTGAGCATCTTCTTGTTCCCATTGAACAAAAGTAGAACTAGTCGAAGCAGAAATTTGATCAACCAAATGAGTACGACGAAAACTCTTGCCTTTCAAAAACATTTCAACAGATCTTGACCACAACATATAATTATTTCCATTTAACTTCACCGAAATCATAGGCATACTAACATTTGGTGCAAGCGACATTGACTCAAATTTAGTTGCCATGGAAAAAATATCACAATAATTCACTTAGAAACAGATTTCACACAAAAAGTATCAAATATGGATGAAATTTTGGAAAATACAATCTGGAAAGGTAGAAATCCAGATTAAAAACTCAAATTTCGGAACTGTATCAGGTGAAACACGTCTGAACCGGTCAAAAAAGTGATGTACCGGTTCTGAACCGGTATGTATCGGCCTGAAAGTGGCTTGAACCAGCCTGTATCGGCCGAAATCGGCTCTGTACCGGCCAGTATCAGGTCTGTTTCGGCCAGTAGATGCCCGATATGGGTCTGTCTCAGATCGGGCCCGGGTCCGGGTCGGGTCGGTGATTGGGTTTGGCCCGTTTGGATCTGCCTCGAATAAGCCTATCCTAAACCAAGATAGGTTTAAGCTATACGTGTTACCAAACAGGTTTTATTCCAGATTGAAATAAAACCTTATACAGGTTCGGGGTTATCCCTACTCCAGAACTGGAATACGAGTTTACCTGCAACCAAACGGTGCTGGATCAGCGACGGAGACCCCTTCCGGCGGCTAAAGACGACGGCAACCGGGTCCGTTACCCACAAAAACTACCGGCAAGTTCACCCCTAGTGTCCAGTACCGGAGATGATGCTGGAAAGTCGCCAGAAAGCACTTCAAACCACCCACAAGCTGCCGACGAGCACCCAAACCACACGGAAACACGCCGGGGAACACGGTGAGCTCACAAACTACACCAAAAAACACTCTCAAACCATACAGAACTCAGATTCATGAGAATCGAGCTCTGATACCATGTAGAACGAGATTTGATGAGAAAACACTTCTTACTTTATTCACAGTGTACACACAAGTATATATACCCTAATACAAGTTACACATATACCCTCATACAAACTAATTACAAACAATATATTCTAACAGTCTTCAAAACATCTTATGTTCCTTTCAAGCCAAAGACACCACATCAAACACAAAGGGATCATTCTCCAAATGGAAGTGAAAGAAAGACCCCACCCAGTATACTTCCAGCAAGCTAGTAAATTCACCACATGCATTGGCATCACCCAAGAAATACCCATCCTTCCAAAAATATGATTCCACAGACTTAAGGCCACCTCACAATGTAGAAACAAGTGATTAACTGATTCACCATCTTTTTTACACATAAAACACCATTCGACAATACAAAAATCACGTTTTCTTAAATTACCAGTGGTCAGAATTTTGTCAAGAGAAACAAGCCAACAGAAGAAAGCAACCTTATTCGGCGCTTTAACTTTCCAAATACTTTTCCAGTGGTAATCACTTACACCATGACTGGTTAAGACATTATAATAGGAACGAACAGAAAATCTGAGATTTCTCTCAAGGATCCACATCAAACTGTCTACGCTGCCTTGGACAAACTTCATCCCATATAATCTGCAGAGAAGATCTGAAAATGCAGTGACTTCCCAATCATTAGCATTTCTCACAAAATCAACAGTCCATTGCATACTATTATTCAAAAAAGAGTAAGAATCTGCCACTGTTGCATCTTGCTGCCTTGCAATCTGAAACAGAAGAGGAAATTCACTCTTGAGAGTTAACTCTCCACATCAATGATCATGCAAAAATTGAATTCTTGATCCATCCCCAACTTTAAATTTGACATGTTCAACAAACTCCCCCCAGCCCGTACGAATAGACTTCCATAAACCCATCCCATGAGCACCTTTTACTTCATTTGAACACCAACTACCCCTCATACCCCCATATTTAACATCTATCACATTTCTCCATAAAGCATCACCTTCTAAGTGATATCTCCATAATCATTTCCCACAAAGAGCTTTATTAAACAGCCTCAAATTATGCACTCCCAAACCACCATTTGAAATCGATTGACATACCTTATCCCAACTCATCAAGTGAAATTTCTTTACCTCCCCACAAGAAATTCTTATATATCGTTTCAATTTTCGAAGAGACCCCAGCCGGAAAAGGGAAGAGAGAAAGGAAATATGTTAGAAGATTGCTCAACATACTCTTGATTAATCTACTCCTGCCTCCTTTAGACAAATATATTTTTACCAAATATATTTTTTACCAACTGGCTAGTCTCCTCTCAATCTTCTCAATCACACCTTCCCAAATTGAAACAGATTTATGCTTTGCACCTAGAGATAGACCAAGATAAGACATAGGCAATGACAATATTTTACACCCCAGAATATTAGCCAGATTGGCAATACGAAGAACAGAACCCACTGAAACAATTTCAGATTTGGATAAGTTAGTTCTCAGCCCCGACACGGCTTCAAAACATAACAAGAGAGCTCTTAAAGACCGAAGTTGTTCTTGATTGGCTTCACTAACCAATCAAGAACAACAATTATGTGGGGGTCTTAGCGGGTTTGGTGCATCTCTAAAGGATTCACCAAGAGATCTGTCTTCACGACCCACTTGGGCTGGTGCATCTCTTAATCCCCCGTCCTTGACGAGCCACTATGTAAACTCTGACCAGACAACAGATCCACCAAAGCCTTGGACTGGGGCTCCTCACCTCCTGGGTCCTTCGAAGAACAATGCCCATTTGGAGACTTCTTCCTCCATTGTTCTAAATTATTATCTAGGCCTTGGCCCAATCCATCTCCTTTAATACCCAATAGCCCAGCTGACTTCCCCTTAACATCCTTTACTTCTTTAACACCTAAAATGACATGGCCCAATTCCATCAACAAGCCAATCCCCCATCGACTGTCTTCAACAAAGAATCGACCCTTTGTTTCCATCTTGAGAGCTTTGCCCGAACTTGCCAGAGAGACCCTTCAACTTCTCCAAAACTCTGCATCACCATGGAGGGAGCAGGCCAACCATTCTTGCAACCCTTGAACTGCTTCCACCCCAAAGCAGCATTTCTTTTACTGCCAGCTAGCACTGACTCATCCTTCCTGAATTTACCGTTGCTGTAGTGCTGTTGAAGTTCAGATTTCTCCTTCCTTGGATTCATTAAAGCCGACAAATAAGAAGCTTCACTATGATGGTTAACACATTTCAAAGATGTATAAGAAAACACCTTCTTGTTCCTGGAATCCCATTCACCGCCATCATTCACTGGGGCAACTCTGTTTTCAGAAACAAAGACAGAGTTCCTAGAATCAACCATCTCCCTCATTAATCTCACAAAACCTGCCCAGCCACCCCCTTTCCTACCTTCTAGAATTACTAAAATTCTATTCCCCGTACTAGTGCCAAACTCAATCAGCTTCACGAACCTTCCAAATGTATTTTGACACTTTTGAACCATAAAAACTCTATTACCCTCCCTTTTCGTTAGGAAAGAATCATTATTTCCCGATGACCTTAGACAATCCTCCATCACCTTAGACATCCAAATGACCATTCCTCCACTAAGATTAAGGGACTTGGACAACTTCTTACTTCTCTCGATAATACAAAACAAGTTGCCACCTTTCCTACTAAACACAAACTTCTTGGCTTTAATACAAAGCTACAATCTATCTTAATAAACTAAAGCAGAAACTAAAGGAAAAAGAGAAAACTAATCTAGGAAGCAAAAGAAGATTAAGGATTATCCCAGGTGAGAATCGCCAGGAATGGAAGATGAAAGGTCATGTTGAGAGAGATGTCGGTGAAACAATATCTTGGTCATTACTGTTCCTCCCACTGAAACGACATCTTGAGAGAGGTCGCTTGAATACGGTCTTATCCTACAGTATTTTTCCATCAAGTAGTTGTTTTCAAGACTCAAATCCATGTGCTAGCATTTGACAGACCAATGCTTTGACAATCCACCAAATAATTTAAACAAGGGCTATAATACTACATGGTTGTTCTTGAATTCTCAAATACTATCATTTTTGTGCAACGGCTCGGTTTTTGTGATCAAACAAGGAGAGAGCGCTATTCAGTTCAAGGGAAGCGTTGCCCTCCCTAACCTTTCAATCTAAAGGACTAATCAAATTTATTAAAGGTCCTTAATCGACCTCAACGAATTCTTTTTCATTCACCTTCTCATTGATGTAATGGATATAGGGTTTCATGTCTAGCTTACAGCTTAGACGCTTCTTTGGGCTCCTTCCAAGAAAGGGATGTTCACTGTTCGCCCTTTCTATAATGCTCCCATCCCTCATGACAACAATTTCATTCCTCAAAGGTAAGAGTTGTTCAGCGGACCACCACTTGTATCTATTAAAATACCATAATCTATATAGAAACCTTAAAATCCATGTGGTGCTTATACATTTTAGGTTACAGTCACACTTCCAAAATGCAGAACTCTCTCTCTCTCTCTCTCTCTCTCTCTCTCTCTCTCTCTCTCTCACACACACACACACACACACACACACACATTTTGAAGCTGTCTGGCATTTCGATTTGTTTGATCTGGGTTTAGATTTAGTTAATTTTAGTTCCGATTGCAATCTCATTGTTTCTATTTGTAATCAATTCGGTTGAATTTTGTTGAGTTAAGATTTTCTATTTCTCTATCTGTGGATTTAGATTTAAATGGTAGCTGCACTGTTGGTTGATTTTTCTCTGTATTTTCAATTCAGTTTTTTGGTCCTGGACAAATCTCACCTTTTACCTGTTCTCCTGTAGAGTAGGGGTGAACAGTTGCTAATGGGGTCAGGGGAAGTCTTTACTTGGAAGAGTATCTAGCAGACTAAGGCCCCTTTGAAAACTGGGTTTTTTACATGAACAGCCTTTCTAGGTAAGATACTCGCCATGGAGAATCTTAGGAAAAGGCACATGATGGTAATTGATTGATAGTGCATGTGCAAGAGGAATGCAAAATCTGTTGTTCATATTTTGCTCTATTGCAAGATGGCTAGTACTGTATGGAGTGATTTCTACTGACTGGCTGGATTGGCCTGCCTTGGGTCATGCCCAGAAGAGGGAGTGGCAATATAACCAAACAACAAAATAACATTCAGTTGACTGTACGAGAAAAAAAGACAGCCTTGTATACCTGGTGGTATAGCTGTTCAGCTCTGCTTGATAGATATTGTCTACGAAGGACTTTCAGAAGCAACAATGTGCATCCAACAACCTGTGAACTTTGATATTATCAACAAGCTTCCAACTCATTTATACTATAGCATAAGCATTGAAGGGAAGTCTTTTAGTTTTGGAATACCAGTGCACAAACTGGAAAAATGATAAGAATGTGCTCAGAGAACCACTGACGAATGTGACAAGAAAATGGCTTGTAATGCTCTGCTAGCAAGTCTGGGCACTTCAACTCTTTGATCCTAAATTAAAAATAATAATAATAAAAGAACATAAAGCAGATGATCAGCGAACATCCAACCTGAAGACCCAAAAGATTCACTAAATCTTAAGACTACAAATGAAGATGGAATGCAAACCCATGAAGATTGGTCCGTGTCTCCAACAATCTGTCAACAGTGTCCATTGCCCTTTGTTTTGTATACATATAGGTAGCATTGTCCAGGCCAACATTTTTCATCAGCTCGTGTCCATTTAATTCTTTCCATAAATCATCCTCTCTTACCTGATAATGGGGTATATAATCAGAAATACAATCATTGGTGACAAAATTCAAGCATGTTCTGTTTAGTCAAATGCAAATATAACATAATACACAATCAATTTATTAAGTTAAGAGGGTTAAAAGGTGACAGACCCAAACTGTTCCAATTCCATCACACAAAAATTGAGCGTGTGCTTCACAAAGACGGATTTCTATCCACTCTGACTGCAAATGTCGATATATATAAATCACATATCAGAAATATAGATACCAAACTCAAAATTACTTTCTATCCCTAGAAAATCAGTACAACAAAATGAAAAAGCTTTTTAGGACACACAAGTTTCTTAGCTGTTTCATTAATATCTCCATCTTCTACACATAACCTCCCATGCTTTCTATAACCACGAACACATTCCAAGTTGCCTTGATAACATTCTCCATTACTTGGACAAGGCTCACAGAAATCTGTCAGTTATCCAAATCGATTAAAACGTAACATCAATAAGTAGTAAGCATCACACTGCAAAACACGTCTTAGGACTAGTGTAATTAATATAGGTAGCAAAAATACTAAACATGGTACAGAAGAGATACAAGAACAAGCTTAGAGGTCAGACCAACAATTATTGCATAGGGCTCAGATGTAAAAAGATATAAGATTACTAGCAATTCAAATGACGCAGGAATACAAATGTTAGACGTTCCTCAAGGAATGTGTACCTGAAAATAATTAGATGGCACGGATCTCAAACAGGCATAGCGGGTTGAGTAGGTGTTTCAATGAAATAAAACAAAATTTCAAGATTTAATAGGCCAATATATCTACACAACCACAAATACAAAAGCTAGAATCTAAGAAAGCAGTAAAAACAATTAAGACAAACATTTTGGCCATGAAGGGAAAATTTAAGAACTTCCAAAGAAAAAGCTATCTGGTTGTTCAACCACCAACTATAAATCCACTATAGAAGTAATAATTACAATTGATTTTATTAATTTTTAGACACCCACAAAACTTATGCCGACTCAAAACTTGAGTTGTAATACTCAAAAATGACCCACTCAATCTTTAGATCAACAACAGATCCAAAACTTCAGTCTTTTGCCCTTTTTTATGACTTCCCCCACTTGAGAGCTTCGGCCAATCTACCAAAACTCTAGCAGTACCAATAATGAACTCATGAAATCATCGGCTCTCCAAATGATCAAAAAACCAACAAGGTGATAATCTGTGTATAGGAAAAAAAGAAACTATTTGGCTTTTAAGGCATAATATCTCAGTCTCTCTCGCCAAAAAAAATAAATATTCTCAAACTAATGCCCATGTCTATCTGAAAATTGTGTATTATTAAGTTTATATAGGCAGGGCTCAAAACAGTTTTAATTCGGAATTCCAAAGCTTGGCAGGATTCAAATTCGGGCTAGTTCAATAGATGCATGTAGGGCATAAATCAAGTTTAATTTGAATTTCAGAAACCTGGTAGGATTCAAATTTGCACCAGTTCACTCTATTACTGCTCTCACTGGCGTCTAGCAAACTGTTCCACCACAGTTAGCTAGAGCAGGTGTTGCATGCGTGTTGAGTGAACAGTGTAAGTCTCGGCAAAGCAGGCGCCAAGTGAGATTCTAGCAAACCCATTGGGTCTTCAATTTTTTATCCAATTTCAAGATGAAACCAATTACACTCAATTGAACAAAGTTTTGTCTTAAGAATATATCAACACATTATTTTGGCACTAACAAAACACATATGGTGGATGAATTTTAAGACATGATCTTCGTACAACCATTCATAAACATATAGCAGATGGAACACTTAGGTATGATCTCAATACCAATGGACGAAGATCCATCCCCAACATATTATAATTCAAAGAAGTTGCGATAGAATTCTGGCACACTTCACTATCTTGTTGTTTTATATTATTAAAAGAATACCTAAATAATTTTATTAAAAGAATAAAACAAATCAGTTCCTGTTTTTTTTTTCAGAAGGCATAGAAAAATTATAAAACACAAAAAAAGAAAACGTCAAGATTGCCTAAATCAATCGCCAATGACTTTAGTGTTGAACATGATAATAGGTAATGATGCGGCTGCAGCTTTTTTGAATGAAAAAGGCTTAGATTGGAGCCCGCTTTCATGAGCTAGATAGTACTCAAAGACTGAGTAGTTCTATTTGTAGATTTTCGCGATCCATTGTTTAAAGTTATTGGTTTATTTTCTATGTTCCATGCGTTTATTCGGTTAATAAACCTAAGTGATTGGATGAAAGAGTTCTTTAAGGTGAAATCTTCTTTCTATCAACTGGGGATCAAGCATCTACATTGCACGTGCCCACCACACTAGTGAGATAACAAAGTCCAGCTAGAACCACCTACCACTCCACTTGGCTCGCTGATAACAGAAATTCTATCGTTTTATTAAATAAAATTTGAGTCACGGCCCACTAAATAATACGCAACATATAGAGAATCAATCACATTGTGAACAAATTGAACCTCAACTACACACAGACACAGAAATACGAACACACGTATCCTAACCGCAAAGATTAAATTTTTAATCCATAAAAATAAACACAGAACCAAGAAACTACTTCTCCATCAACCAACTAACCAGAGAGCAAGTAAATCTGGCTCTGAAACCAACATATCGAGTGAGACATCATTCAGAGAGCTTTTCGTTATCTTATCTTTTCCCTCAAGTTTCTCAAGAACCGAAAAAAACAACAAATTAAAAAAAATAAGGGACTCACCGGAGACTGAATCAGGGGAGTCTAAGTCACGATTATCGCAGAAGGGCTTGGATTGGCGGTTGATGAAACTGGTGGCCAAAAAGTTGCAGGCTAAAGCGACGATGGTTGCGATGGCGAGCACCGCCATGAGCCTCAGGAACTCGTCCCTCGAGGGGAATAAATTGTGTGGGGGTTCGATCAGAGACTTCAGCGAAGAATCTGAATGAGGAAGAGAAGGTTGAACATTGGGTTTGGGTTTTAGTTTTGGGCGCTTCCTTGGGGTAGAATACATCATGGTTTCTTCCATGGTTGCTACTTGCATAAGACATGTAATGGAGTGGTCTCCACATACAACATTTTAGCAGCCTTCCTTCCAGACTGTTGCACATACGATCTTGCTGGAATCTGGATGAGTCGTCTACCGAACGGGAAGGATGTATTTCCGTGTATGTTTCCTGTATTTCAAGATGTAAAATAAATTGGATACTAATCTGTGTAACATTTATTTATATTTAAAATTTAAATTAATTTATTTTTAATATAATTTACTTTTTAAATCAAACATATTACATTGGTATACATATTAATATATAATTATGATTGTAATTAAATTTTTTCGACTAGGATAACACCCTTGGTATAACCACGTTATCATTTTTTAAAGTAACTTTTATTTTTAAATTTTATGTAAAATATAATAAATAATTTAAAATTTTTTATATCACAATTTAATTTTTTTAAAATTTAAAATAATATTAATATTTTAATAATATTTTATTTAACTTTTAACTTTTAATTAAAATTATCTCATTTCATTTCACTATCAAAACAATCATTTTACTATCAAAACTAGAAATTTTAAAAAATTATAATAAAAAAACAAATAAAAAAAAAGGCAATGGCTACTTATCTTCGAGAAAATGATAGATCAGCGTACCCCTTAGAGTTGTCAAACCACCCTAAAGTGGTTTGGGCCACCTCATAACCATTATTTTTAATACCGTACCGTACTAGCCATTTGTCCGGAATAGGTATTGTACCTGTTTTGTACTGGCTGGTATTTCAGTCTTACCTTTCTTTTTCTTTTTTTTTTCTTTTTTAAACTGTAATCTCATTTTTTGACCCACAATTCAGACCAGACTATTTATAATTTATATATATGTATTCATGTATAATTATTCATATATAGACTATTATTTTGAAATATAATTTATATATATTTATATATATAATTTATTTATATATCGACTATCCCGAAACGGTACACAAAATGATATCGGTATCGAAATATTTCGTTCTAATGCCTTAATCGGTACGATATCCGGTACGGTATTCAAAACATTGCTCATAACACCTTGGCACAAAGTGGCCCAAAGAACCAGCCAATCTAAATCGGGTCTAATCCAACCAAATCCATGCTGAGTTTGACTTCAACTCGCCAGACCCACTCTGAATCCAACCAGATCTTGTTGACGTCAATAGTTTATGACGACTAACGAGGGGTGATTGATTGTCACCTTGAGGAATGGTAAGTCAGACTAAATAAGTGAAAAATAATAATAAAATATTAAATAATAGTAAAAAATAATAAATAGTAGTAAAAAGTACATAAAAAATAATAAATAATAGTAGAGTATGTCGAAAAGTTATAAGATACTCGTAACACCCAAATACACTCTAAAAATGGTAAAAAATGGTTGAGGGTTAGGGTGGAGTTTATGAAACATTAATATGTCCAGTTGAGATTAGAGGGTGTCACTGTGTAAACCTAGCATGATTTATAAATAAATTATTTAATTATTATATTGTATGACTTTGTATTATGTTTGATGCTATTATTTTATGTGCAGTTTTATGTCATTTTTTATATATGATTTAAAGTCATTATTTTATGCTCGTAATTTTAGTTGTTAGGCATTTTCAATTTTCGTTACTTAAGTATCATATTTTAAAGTCTAACTAGGTTTTGGATATCTTTATTAAGTTTTAATTATTTTGTTGAAGTTAATTAGAAAAGGGTTAGAATATAGATCCTTAAGCAATTTTAGGGTATAATTCTTGGGCTTAGAACTTGGTTGGAGATTAAATTTGGTTAGAAAGTGGTTTAGAACTCAAGTCTCAAGCCTATTAGAAATTGTGTTAAGGAACTAAGACTCATGACCCATTGGAAGCCCAAACCATGTTCTAGTTACACTCTAAAACACCATACCTGCAAAAAAATAATAATAATTTTTTATCAATTCCAACCGTCTCAGTCGCTCAGCCCTTGCCTTGATCCTCCCCACAATGCCGTCTGAGTCCACTCGTGACCCAGCACTCACTATAACAGAAATAGGTTTTTGCATAAAAAAAATTAGATGCAAAAAATCTACTAAAGGTTGCCAATACCAGTTCTGTCCAAATTCAATGTACACAACATAGACGCTATTAATGACTCTCCAAAGGTTTATAGCATCCAAACATGTTAATGTCGCAAAAAATGAATGTTTGCGTCTAAATATTCATGACGCAATTGTTGGTTTCCATTGACGTAAAAACAGTCGCCGATGATATAAAAAAAAATAAAATAAAAACATCTACGGCATTCTGTGTGTGACACAAATACACAAATAAATGTCAGGAAAATATTACTTCCGAGCTTATTTTAATGTCGAAAAAAAAACGTCACAATAATTTATGGCTTTGCAACTATTATCACCATCATAAAATGTTTAATAAGTGTTTCACAATAGTTGTATTTGTCTAACCAAATGTTTAATTATATTTGTGACTAACTCATTTTTGTCGCAAATATCTTGGTTTTTAGCATGAACAAGTTTTATCCAAAACATAACAAAATGTCCTAAATAAAAAATTAAAAAAATGCCGATAATGGACCCTCTTTAGAAAATTTATACAATTGCCGCAAATGGCAATTTATTATAGCAAAAGATTAATTATATTTACGTCTTAGTGATATGGTCGCAAATATATGGTCATATCCTGGAAAATCTAGTTAATTACGTCTCAGTAGTGTGGTCACAAATACTCCAGAATTGCAGTCTTGTTGAATTTGTCCATACGTGACACATTTATAGTCGTTTTTAATTCAATTGCGTCACTAATTGACATGTGATGGACTCAAAACTCCGTTTTACGTGATCACGAAACTCATTTGCTCAACGATAAATGATTTTCAATTCTTATGGTTACACTTAGATGGCCACTTACAAAAATTGCTAGTGCTAGTAGACAAACTATTTAAAGAAGCTCTTTTAATCATATATCATCTGTAAGCCAAGCATGTATATTCATCCATATATTGATTGTGAGATACCCATAATGGTAGACATCATACCAAGTTTAGGTTCAAACATAAAGGCAGGTCACAAAATATATATCCAAAATGCGAAGTGAATTTTACGACAACCATAGTGTAAGCTCTAAACCTATATAGGCGTGGGAGACAACCTTTATAGTCATAGGGAAGAGGACCGCATAAGCCATATAGCACAAAATACCCAACATATAATGCTAAGTTTCTTAAGACAATCACAGCAAAGTAAGCTCTAAACTTATACATATGTGGGAGACAACCTTTATACTCATATTGAAGAGCACATAAGCTATGTACCACACTTTGGGCAATGGAAATCATGTGCTTCTTCACTCCATTTGTACATGCAGCTTCAATATCTTCTTGCCGATCAAATATTCATGTTAAGTTCCATTTTTCTTGCATTCATTTGAAGAGTGAATCAGAATGTAGACCAAACCACTATAAGTCATGAAGTATTAGGAACATGGCCCATCCAAAGAACAATAACCCAACATTGCTAAAAGAATGGCTGTAAAACTGATATACACAACATGTGATTCATGCCTATGCTTATCAACACCCAATACTTTACCAATTTAATTAACATAATTAATGTATCTGTCTCACCTCAGATGACCAAGTTGCATTCCTATCAAAAAACATATGCTATACGACATAAATAATTCAATGTTACTTGGAAAGTTTAAATGGAAAAGATCATTTAAAACACTACATGAACAGACAACCATCAGTATATACACATACTTGAAAAATAGGCATGACCAACACAACATCAACAACAACACACACATCAAACACATCTACAAATAGTTTACTTGTTAAACAACACAAAAATGGCCTCAATCTTGGTTTAACCCTGATGATCCAGCCACCACCAAAATGGCCCAAATACTTAGTTTCAAAATATGTACTTGCTCGCCAACCAATCCTGAGGTTGACCCACACCCAACTATCCATTCATCACTTTAAACTGTACATCTTCAATATTATCTTCCATCAGTTTCCAAAATATTTCCCACCATGGCCTCTCCAAAAGGTTGGCGTTATACAAAAAACATCACTTGATTGTTGGATTACACAACACCATGAGTCTCTATTGGAGACTCTCTCTGTGCATATTGTTGTTGTGATATGGTGCTATACGTTATGAACTTATCAAATTCAACATGTTTCTCCAATAGGTCCCACTCATGTTTCTTTAGTTCTGCTTTGTAACGACAACCATCTTGTGAGGCCCCCCCAATCATGAACACCACATGCACAACAATGCGACCTCCTACTTGACTCAGGCATCTCCATCTCCCTCAACCCTCTTCTGGCCTATTCCTAACAACCTCCTTAAAAGTGATCATTGCTGCTTTTCGAGTTCGATCCATAGTGTCCATTCCATTTAGCTCTTCCACAATTTTATTCTTCAACAATAAAATGCACAAATATATTTTTAAAAGAATTAAGCAATGTAACAATAATTAAGCTATCCTACATAAGGTACCCAATTGTTCAAACCAAGATGCTGTTAGGATTAATGTTACTTTACTCACATACATATCTTCAATCATGTCTGTTACAAATTTCTTCTCCTTTTGCTCCAACGTGACTCCTTAAAGAAATCAACCAAGTTGTGCACACTCTCATGCTACAGCATGCAAAGCAAATAGTTTAACATGCACACTTCAAAACGTAGCTTGCACAAGATAGTATACTCTTAAACATATTTTCATAATGAACTTCCAGAACTTGAAAACCAACATCACATTTGTTACATTTTCTTCTAATAGTCTTGTAAAAGATTTCCTACCAACTGTATGGTTAGTTCACAACAGCTTCTGTAACAGCCCACTAAAATTTAGTTTTATCTCCTCACCCTTCTCTTTTCTTTTCACGCATAGTAGACGGCAAGGCAATCCGTTTTGGTTTCTTTCCCGACAGCAGTCACCATCTCTCTCGTCTTTACCCTCATCTGGAATCACGCGTATAGATTATCTTTTCCGTAAATCACGTAATTTGTTCTTCACCGACAGCTGTAAAATCATGAACAGTTTTATCCTAAGCGTTGTACCTCGACGGCGTTTTCTCAGATCTTATCCATCGAATTTCAAAGTATTAGATAAGCTTATTTTTAAAGTAGCACAATTATAATAATTTAGTGAGCTCTGAAAATATTATAATTGTGGATAATTATTTAGATTAAATATTTTAATTGTTTTAAGATATTAAGAGGTTTAATTTTACGTTGAAAATTCTTATTTAAATTTAAGTGTTTTATGCACTTTGATTAATTAATGATACTTTATCATTTTATATAATGATGAAGAAAATATTATTTTATAAACCTTAGTTTATAAAATAATATTCTATCTTAATTCTTCTCAGTGTAGTAATTAAGTGTTTTATTAATTTAAATGATTTTATCCATAAATGCATAATTATAGTCATACATAAACATAGTATAACTTGACATATAGCATGACTTAACCAGAACTTAAGCGTGAACTGAACTTGACTTAACATGGCATGAACTTAAGCTTAAAACATAACATGAACAACAACATAACATGAACGTGAAACATAACATGGACATGAACATAACATAACATGAACGTGAGCTTGAACTATCATAAACGTGAACATAACATGATGTGAACATGAACTTGGAACATAACATGAACATGAACATAACATGTACGTGAGCATAATAAAACATGAACTCGATCTGAAACTTGACTTAACATAAACTTGGAATATTATTCAATTGTATTGC